>CM017896.1:6731850-7209837 GCA_008369825.1 Triplophysa tibetana | reverse complement strand
TGCTAAAGTTTCACAAGAACAACAGAGTCAGAGAGTTCTCAGTTGATAACATAAATAAGACAATAAAAAATACTTAAAAAAAAAGGCGAGATCATATATTTTTTCCTGTAGCTCAATTGGTTGAGCATTCTGTTAGGAACGCAAAGGTTATAGGTTTCGATCCGATTCAGGAATCACATACTGAAATTGTTTTATATCTTGAATTCATCAATATTATAAAAGCCATACAAGATCAATACAAGATATGTAACATTGTGCGCAAAAGTCTGGACTTCAATCCAGTTTCAGACAAATTTTACTGTCCTTGATTCCATCCAGTATCACAGAGGCCATGAGATAATGGTACTCCCTGGTACTAAAAAAAAACCTTGTAGTATCTCCTTCAATACATTTTATCACTACCGCTTCTGCTTCTGTAGATGGAAAGCGAGAAAAGTGGAAACAAAGAATTCTTTCACGTTTCATGACATTGGACGGATATGTAGTCTATTGTGCAGCGGCCAGCGTTTCATCATGTACACCATTCAGAAGTTTGAGGGACAGAAATGTGCAAACAAAGAAGACAGATTTTGAAAAGCATCTATGAAAAGGGGCTTCCGTGTTTTTTATTTATTCGTTTAAATATTTTAACATTTCTCGTCCCTCTTACTTCTCATCCCTTTCTAAAATGTGTGCGTACATTACAAAAATGCTGGGTTGAATGGGTCAATATAGACATTTGAAGGTTACTGAAACCCATGGTTAAAAGGAATAGTTCACCTTCAAAAGGAAATTTCTGTCATTATTTACACGCCCTCTTGTCATTTCATACCTGTCTGACTTACTTTCTTTTTTTGCACAGAACACAAAGAGATATTTAACAAAATATTGGTAACCGAAAATCGTTTTTGTGTTCATACAATAGAAGTCAATGGGGTTTTTTGTTACCAACATTTTTCAAATATCTTCTTTTGTGTTCTGCTGAAGAAGAATGACACATGTTTAAAATGACAACAAGGTGAGAAAATGATGACGGAATTTTCATTTTGACAGCGAATGATTCCTCTAACACAATCCAGTATTGCAAATGCCTGGATTTCATTTATTTCCAAGCCTTCTCATTCTGTCTCGTCATTGTGCCATCCTACCCTCAATCTCCTACTTTTACCATTTTCTATAGCACAGATCACAGATCATTGTTTCTCTCGTACCCTCTTTGCCTCTTCAGGTTCACCCTCATCTAGTCCAAGGTCCGCTGGCACAATAGCCAAACATCAGATTTGCATTTTCTCCCAGACGTGCATGTGACATTGCACGAGAAGAGGAGCGCCACTTCTCCAGGTCGCTAACCTTCCCGCACAAGCTAATTACAACCTTCACAATTAGCGTGCACATGCTAGTCATTCATCTTTAATAAAGTCCCGGCCTTGCGAGCTCCTGTATTCCCATCCAGATGTGTGTAAAACCGTTCAAGGCTAATAAGCTGGTTTTTGTGGGATTTGATGTAAAAGGGATCCTGTCAAGCGGACTCGCCAAGACCTCCATTACTGGAGGCCGACCGGTCTAAGGCCAGCTCCGAAGTCTGTAAGAGCAACGAAAAAAGCACTCCGCATATCAAAATTAGAATCAAATGAAATTTCTGGGACCATCAGATAAGTAGCACAGAGGGAAAATTGGACTTCCTTTTGTGAGGCAGATACGGCACGGCACATCACACTCGTAAACGCGACAGCCTGTGACAATGGCATCGCAAACTGGATGACAGTTTGACCTAAACTATGACAGATGGAGAATTGATGGGCAACGGAGTTATGCGGTCGCTCTCTGCGGACCAATTTGTGTCTCAAACTGATTCAGTTAGTCTTCCGTCATCTGGACATTACCTCAAAATCAGCATGTTAAGCAATAAAAGTCTGTTTTTTTTCCCACACGTCTCAATGATGGTTCATATGTTAAACTAAACTAAACAAGCTTACACCTTTTAACAGTATGGACACAATATTGAATAAACCCGTATTCTGAATTCAGATGATTCTGTTTTGTTTATCTGGCTGTTTACAACGTATATTCCTACAGTATCAGAAGAGGCTTCAGTACGATCAATACTATAAACCAGTTAACATTCACACAAAGTCCAACAGCTGTGACTCCAGAAAATTCAGTTTGGCTCAACGATTGTTATTTCACTTTTCCAGACATCTATAGTTGTTTCAGGTCAGGTCAAACTGTATATACAATGGAATAGAGTGACATTGTAAATTTAATCTGGTGGACCGGACCTGCTGGTCATGTCACCAATTTACTGCATTCGTGAAGGAGATTTTGGGTGGTTTGACAAATATACCATACATGCGTTGTGTGGTGTGACACAGCAAGAATACGAACTGTAAATTATATATTATTTAATATTATTACATTCATATTTACAATTTATTACACGGCTCATTGGAATGCTTGATTCTGATTGGCCAGTAGCGACATTTGCAGGTTCGTTATTCCCAGATAACAACCTCTCAAACTAATAACACATGGTAACCCGGACTCAGCAAGGTTGACAGGTTTTTTTGACAAATGAAATGTACAAATGTCTTTTAATGACATATATGACATTATATTCACAAAAGATTAAACCAAATTGCCTGTTTCGTTACATTTGAACTACGTTTGTCACATTTAAAAAAAAGCAGATTTTCCTCTCGGAAGGTCAGCATTCCGTAAAAATTTGCTAATAAAATATTTCATGTCCAGTTTTTTTTCTTGTGTGGCAAGTAGCCGTGTAATAAGCGGGATAATGTACGAGCAGCCGGCTATTATGGCGAAATATCCCCCTTCTGTCTTAAACAGACCCTCTGCTTCGCGTCGGGTCCTGATGACACTGTCGGGGCTTTTTCTGCAATAACAACCAGCTGGCTGTACATAAACCCTTACATAAAACAGCATAGGATAGATTTTATCTTCAACCTAATTTTTTGCTGTCACACTACAGGACATGTTTACTCTTTACGGTATAACTACCGATATACACTATGGTTTTTCCAGTATTATAATCGGATTTTTGCTTCAACTAGTTCATTTGTCTTGGTGTGTAACCCATGTAGTCTATCATAAATTAATAGACAATCATAAATAAATACTAGCTCAAGAAAGCAGAGTGCATATTTATAAAACAAACTGTGATTTTTAAAACAGATGAGTATAGACGGTTTCAGCAGCAACAACATAAACAAACGTTATGTGGTCCAAACTTATCTCCCGTAGACCTCCGCAAAGAATCAATAACTATTGAGTGGTTTTAATTTAACACAATGATTCAATACAATTAAATATTCATATCAATTAAATATATACTAAATTGTTCAATTATATCCAAACACAGACCGGAAGTAAACTTCGGGCCAGCCACATGCATCTATACAGCACCTTACATAACATAACAAGTAATTCAAACTAGTACAAAGATAAACAGAAACTTTAAGATCGCCACAGTTTTGGAAGAAAATTTGAAAGCGCTTCCATCAAAAACTTCATGCACCAAACAGTAAAACTAACAAAATACAGTACAGGTCAAAATTTGGAAACGCTTGACTGAAATATTTCTAATATTTCTAATAAACTTTAAATGTTATGTGTGTATGCTTAAGTGTCTGAAATTCCTTTTTGTAGATGGAAGACCAAATGAAGAAAAGCAGCCAATAAGAGCCCAGAATAGAAGGGAACTCTTTCAGTACTCTTAAAAATAAAAAAAACAGGATGAGAACTTAAAAGCTGGCTCATAAAATGTCAAAGAGAACGATTTTGCATTGTAGTCCAAAAGGTGGTTACATCAAATAATAATTTGATTTATTTCTGAAGCTTCTACTCAAGAGTGCGCAAGTGCCTCCAAACTTTTCATCGGAACAGTAGATGTTCACTGACACTCAAAACATTCCAGAAATGTGTCCTTAAAATTTTGATACGAAGACATCAACTTCATACAAGTATTTGTGAAAATAATCAACTTAATTCTACATAACGCAGAGATTTCGCAGACTAAACTAACACATTTTGGCTGCTTTTTGGAAACATCAGTACTTTCTCCCGCAGGTGCAATCCGCTGACAAACACTTCTCTCGTTTTGCAGAACATTTTAATTAGGCGAGGGCTCTCTGGATGTAAAGCTGTGTAAATCTAGCAGGACTACAATGCTTTTAAATCAATTTCATTTAGTCAAACAGTGGCACGGCAGCTGTACCTCTGTGCTCTCGTGTGATCCTCAGTGTTTGTCAGGCAGACGGGAGAACAGCCAGGCCTCTGAGAAATATATGCATCCGAACATGAATTACAGGAAATAATAACTTTCCTCAATGTATTTTATAAAGAAATGAGAGTAACTTTATAAACAAAATTGTTATGCTAAAGTTGTCCGAGCTCAATTATTAAATCCTTCTAAAAGTGTCTAACAAGGTCCAAAAGCGGGTGTCCTATCGCCCGACTAATACGTCTCCCCACAACCCCCCATCGCTCGCGCTCCTTCACAGATGTTTTCAGACATATTAAAACGGCATCTGTAAATCTGTATGATCGCCCTCGATTCCGATCCGCCGCGAGTCGTTTCATCACCTCGCCTGTAATGAAACGCCGGGCGGGCGAAATCTGCCTGGCGCGCATTAATCAGAGCGCTCCTACTCCATGCGAAATATCAGACCTCTCGTGACAAAGGCCCCCCTCTGCATGAACAAGCCGATCATTATCTGCTCCTGTAGGAAATTAAATACGGGGCCCTCCGCCTGTAATATGCGGATATGCAGATTGGCAGACGGAATGGAGGGACGAAACCGGCCAACGCCAGGGCGACTTGATTAATATGCGCGGTATGAATGTAAAATCAGACGGCACGTATCATGTTGTCGGGGAGAGGGGTGGGCTGCAGACCGGCGACACTCACGTTAAAATGTCAGAGAGGCGGCCGAGCTCATGTGCTGATTTGGACGGAGAAGCTCAAGGTTGAGCTTTAAAGAGACTTGTTTGGTTGTTTTAAGATGATGGTCTGTTTTAGGGATCACTGTGAGATTATGCCAGGAAATGGCTTTCCTGTAGCTCAGTGGTAAGAGCATTGCGTTAACAACACGTTAACAACGCAAAGTTGTGGGTTCGATTGCAAATACCTCTGTAAAATGTTTAGGATAAAGCAATGTAAGTCGCTTTGGATAAAAGCGTCTGCCAAATGCCTAAATGTTAACGGTGAGGTTGGAAAGTTTGGGAAATCCCAATTTGGTAGACCCAAAACTAGACGCTAGGACAATATTTACTCCCCCTTGTGTTATTCCAAATCTAAAAGACCTGATGTTAGGTAGACTACAAGTATTTTTCTTATACAGGGAATTCAAATTCTTCAAAATTTCCCAGTGGAAAGTTTATTTCTCATATAGGTTGCTCCTTCGTTGCTCTATGGATTTGTATAGTGTTTTTCAATTGTTTTATTTAAGTGTCTTCATCTCAAAAGTGTTTCCTAAAATTGACAAATGAGATGATTGTTAAAAAACTTTAAAAGTATGGAACTCTAAAATTAAGGCTGATTGTAGTTGGTAAAATAATTGCGGTAAATCTGAAGAGAAATGTTCGAGTTCATGGAAAGAAACACGCCTGCAAACTTTACTCACTGCTGCCTACTCTTTGGGAATGACCAGCTCAAGTTTGGTATATGTAAAGCTTAAAATTTCTGCTTTCGGGTTCATCTACTCTCCACAACGCCATAACAGCAGTAAGCCAATAGAGAGGTTTCTTCTAAGCGACTCTGATTTACAACTTCAACAGCAATTTTCTCAATATTTAGATTTTTTGCACCCTCAGACTCCAGATTTTTAAATTATCGTATTTTGGCCAAATGTTGTCCTATCCTTACAAACCATACATCAATGTAAATCTTATTTATTTCATCAGGTTCTAGGTTTTAGGTTATATGTATGCATCTCAATTTCGAAATATTTACCCATAAGACTCATGGGCCAATAGACCTAGACATTTATGTCTAGGAGGAATAAGTGTGATATTAAAGAGATGCCATTTGTGATTTTTCCTTCCAATGGGTCTTTATGGCGTTACACAAAAACAGAGTCAATTAGATTTAAAATTATCCCTTGACGTTACTCACGTTGTTTCCAACGCATATAAATGAAAATACATTTATTTATGCCTTTTCAACAAATTCAAATCAATTGCAAGTAATGAAATAACGTTAAATAAAGAGAACGAATAGCAAAGTTATCAGCTATGGGAAAAAAGGAGTCAACTCTGACTCACGCGAACGAGTCGTCTGACATTTTAATATCAGTTCTGTGTTAGATTTGCGACACTCTTACGCTATACTCGGTAGACCAATCACAGCAGACTAGACCATCTGACCAATCAGATCAGAGTAGACTGACAGAAAGGAGGGGATTGACAGATGAATCCCGAATGAATCATTTTAGAGACAGTCAATAAGTAAGCCTTTCTATTATTAGAAAATGAAAGTTTATACACCTTGTCTCTGCGTAAACTTGTTGTTGCACAATCCATAAACCAAAGTAGGACCTTAAAAATGAAAAAATATTTACCCTTTAAATGTCCACAAAATCTATAATCTAAAATTTCAACAGGTAAAAACCTGAAATACACTGCAAAAAATGTAAGCAATTTTACCTTGTTTTCTAGAACAAAAATGTCTTTAATCAAGATATATTTATTTGAGAAGGAAAGTGAAGAGATTCAATCTAAAGGAAATATAAGAATACAATAATTTATGCTTAAAACAAGCAAAAAATCTGCCAACGGTGTATGAAAAATAAACCACAATTACCTGAAATATAATTTAGTTTTACCTTTTTCTTAAGTACCTTATTCAAGTGTTTTCTGACCCAATTGGCAGATTTTTCCAAACATAAACTTACTTTATTCTCTAAAATAACCAATCCCTCACATCGTAAACTCTATGCTCGTGTTGGTTGGTCTGCTTTGTCAATGCCTGGATTAAAACACTGACATGTCTTTATAAATATAAATCTATCTCGGGTCAGCTTTCCTCTTATTTGCAGCATCTGTAGAATGCATGTAGGGGGTTAAAATCTTCGGTCAGAGGAATTTTTTTTCTGTCTGTATGGATGTTTGAAAGTGATGTTAAATGAATTGGAAACAGAAACTGCTTGTATCTGCTTTGCTTAATTTTAGGTGTAATGTTTGCATCTTGCTTAATCTTCCTTATGAACCTAAATCTTGGCCAGGACGCTCTTGTAAAAGAGATTTTAATTCTCAATGTGCTTTTCCTGGTAAAATAAGGTAAAAAAATACTAAATATCATAGATCACCAAGTAAATGTTTCTTGATTTAAGAATTTTTGATATCTGCACTACGCAACATAAAATGCTGAGTAAGAAATTTTTCTTTTTTTCATTGTAAAGATTTTTTTTAATGTATTTTAACCTTAAAGTTTTATTAGAAAAAGTGTTTCGATGTGCTTTTAATGTTAAAGGTAAAATAGAATAAATTCATGAAACACGTCCCTTGTTTTTTTCTTTCTGCGTGGAGAGAAAAAAACAAAGTGATTTTGCATGAGAGGCCATTTCTGGTGTATTGTTATTAATAAGGACCTGCATCGACACCTTCGGCGGGCCTGATTGTGGGCCTCATCTGCATTGTATAGAGAAATAGGGGGGATTCTGCGATATTACCAAAGCTGTAATTTCCTGCAATATCATTTTGCAGGCGTCCTCTTTTTCAGTCTTTCTGCGCCGCTTCTCTTCTGGCTGTTTCTAGCGCGTTCGAGTGTAATTAAGAGTCCTGACCCCGTAACCTCTCGGTTTTAACAAGCCATTTGGAAAATGCTCTGAAAAAGCAGATCTTTAACAAAATATGTTGCACCCTCATCTCTCTCTCTCTCTCTCTCTCTCTCTCTCTCTCTCTCTCTCTCTCTCTAGGGCTTCAGCAATGGAATAACATGATTAATCCAGTAATTGTATGGCTGGCGGTAGTGTATTTCTCGTTCTGAGTGCTGATTTTTCCTCTTTATGAGAGGGAGATTACATGAGGTAGGGACGTCCTACGTTATCTGCTCCTCCGAACAAACTCTCAGTTGGAGGTGTTATGCCAGTTTACACCTGTGTTACAAATTGAACCTTGTCAGAAAAAGAAAAAAGGCAAAAATGTTAAAGTAAACATACTGATAGAAGAAGTTTGGATCATCTGTATTTTAATCCCTCAGTTCATAAATCTAAAAAGTCCACTGGTACTTTTGTTTGTTGTGCTGGATGATAAAAATAAAATTGGACTATATAACTATTTCACAAGCTAACGATTTGTATTCAATCAGGTTAATTGTATGAAAATTTGATAAAACAAACATATGCATGGTGCATACATTTTTATCTTAAAGGGATTCTGATCAGCGCATATGAAAAAGTAAAATCAACAGTGAAAAGCCAAAAATAGCCTTTAGTTTACAATAATGAATACACTCTTTATTTATTAATAGTAAAACTGCATCTCCATTTTCCTATGCTTCTCACATATATACCGTTTATATTATAGTTGTCATTTTTGCTTTGTTTTTTTTCTCACTTTTGTTAATTGCTTTGGATAAAAAAGCATCTGCTAAATGCCAAAATGTCTAATGTACATGTATCAATGCCATGGTAAAAAGTAAAAACGCACTATATCTAGAAAACCATGATTCATTTATAAATAAAATTGGATAAAGGGTGGCGATATGGTGTGCACTTTTCTTTCATTTCTAGCTTGTTAATAGTTTTAATCATTTTAAAACTATTTAACATCCCACTATCACGAAAAAAATACACTGCACCATCAATTACATTTCCTCACACAGTTTTCTTGGGTAGTTTTGACAGTGCTGTGCGTGGAGACCGGAGGTTGGCGTCAGGCAGAGTTAGCTGAGCATGCAGCAGTGCGGAAGACAGCATCTCTGGCATTTTCTGTTTTTTTTAAAAAAGGATTGAGGCAAAATCTTTCCTTACGACAACACTCTGACGCATCTAACTTAGTAGCCAAGAACCTACAGAACTTCTCTCTTCCTGTGCTTGTAAAAGTTTGCCATCGCTTGGCTGAATCGCAGTTGTGTCATTGTCACATGACACAACTTTCTGAATTTTTCTACTTCAGATTTGATGTTTTATTTGGGTTCATTTCACTTATTATGCCCCTCTGAAGATTCGCAAACCATTAAAGTGTTAACAATAATGTATGCGAGGCGATTCTCGGTAGGCCTGTGAACTGAATTCAAACAAGACCACAGCCTAAAAGCAAGGGGTTGTACTGTAAAAAATAAAGTAAAAAAAGACTATATACTGCAAAATAATAGTTTTTCTGTAAAATCACAGGATTTATAATAGATAGTGTTTCTTTTAAATTTGCTGTCATTTTATGCTCTTTTAGAGTTGTTTTCAAAACTAAATTGAAAAAAAATATTTTTTTTATGGCAGCTGGGGCATCAGAAATAAACTATAAATTAAAAAAAATCCCTGTAAAATTACATGTTTATCCCATTTTTCTTGTGAATTTGCTATCCTTTCTGTCTTTTTACACTTTTTTACTGTAAAATACATAAATACATAAAAATCTGTAATACATAAGCTATGTAATCAAATTTTACGTGGAGAATTTGTAAAAAATAAAAAAAAATTTCTTAATGATGTTCTTTTTTACAGTGTACGGTAGATGAAGTTAATAGTATGAATTCCTTTATATTTAAACCTTCATAATATAGAGACATTTGAAGTGTTTTGGATCGAAATTTTGTAAAATTATTATCGTTCAAAATATGGAAGAAAATGAGAAAAAATTGGAAAAATGTACACAAAATGTTTACTAATACAGACGCTATATGAGCGGATAATGTAAGATGTTGCAAATGACAATTTGAGAGCCAACCTATCTCTAAATGGAAACATTTCGCTATAAAAAGGTAAATTATAAGTTCATGCATTATCCCTACAACATTAAAACAACATAAAGTAACATGTAGAGAATTTATGAAAATGAGAAACTTAAGTCGCAATGAGGAGATTTTAGCGGTATCTAGCGGTGAGGTTACGGAATGCAACCAACGGCTCACTCCACCTCCTCTTCCCCCTCTCTTTCGAAACCAAACGGTGGCTGAAACAGCACAAAAATGTCGTCACTTTCTTTGTGAGATAACATATTTACGAATCAAAAAAACATGATGTATGCAGATAGAAAAAGCTCCTTCAAAGGTAATAACAACATAACTCTTCATTACGTAACGCCTTTATACACCTATGAAGACATGTATATTACACTGCATTACTGTCAATAGATCATCCAAATAATGACATATTGGACCTTTAAGAAAAATTTTGGTTCGTTTTGGTTAAAAATTGAAAACCAATACACCTGATATCACATCATTTTTGAATTGTGCAACTGAACGGCTGCTTTTTCTTACACAGCACCTGAATGATTAGCCATCCTCCCAATCGTGGCAATGATGTATAGAGGCTCGTAGTGTGGACCTCTATTAATGAGAATGCTTGTTTGGCTATGATAAGAGACATGCAGTGATATAGTAGAGACAATGCTGTGTGTGTGTGTGCTATGGAAACACAACCATACCTTCAAGGTAATTTGAATTGCATGTCGTTTCCCACTAAATACATACACGCAGACCTTTGGAGTTGTATTCAGTGAGGATCTCTCAAAGACACAGCATATTGCTCATATAATATTTACAATACTCCCAACCCAACTTCCAAACCTAAGCTTGCTGACATTATTAGATTTAAAGCAAAAAATACTCAAAATTTGAGTATTTCAAATAGTATGATCACTTTAAATGTCTTTACTTTAAATGTAGTTTTAAGATACACGTAGGGGATTATTGTTTAACTGTCAAGAATAATAAGACGCTTATTTATCAAATAAATACATTCTCTAGCCCTGCATGTTGCTCAAAAAGCGAAAAAAAAACATGCATTTGCCATTTTCCTTTCTCTGATGCGAGTCTCTCTCGACATCAGACACAACACCCTATTTTCTGACGGCTACTTGAGTCTGAATGCAGTGTTATTATAGGCATTAGATGAAATTGGGTTATTTATGTGAAGGTGGATTATGGATCAATAACGACGGTAGATGCGGTTTGGGCAAACTGGCCACTGTCAGCTCTGCTCTATTGGTGCTGTCAGAGTTGATTTTAAAATGTGTATTTGTGCGTCTGTGTGTGTCCTGCCTCTTTCATTTATTTCACATCACACTTGAGTGGCCGTTGCGATGCGTCTCAATTTGTTCTGAAAAAAAAACTTGATTTGTGAGAGAGTATATGCACCTGCAATCCACACGTACTTACAGAGGTAGATCAAGTGATTTCACATGTACGGCTGTAGTTTATACCATTATGTCTTTATTCTCAAAGATCTCTGATCTTTAACAAGTGAGGAAAGTGAAAAGCTTACTACTGAACCCCTCCAATCCATATGTCCATATTTCTAGTTGTACTTTTATCACTTTATCTAGATTAATTACATGAATTCCTCAACTTTTTCTATTTTTGAAGTGAGTTTTAATTCCTCCATATGTGTTTAATAGAGATTTCTTTGTAGCCATATGTATTTATCTCGTAATTTATTGGTTTATTTCTGTTACCGTATCTCCATTCTGTTATCCGTTTAATTTATTTAACAGATGAATTATTCAAAGCAAGGATTAAAGGACTTGTAACATTTCTTTACCCACTACATAAAACCCCTTAAAAGACAATATATTCAAAATGTGCATGAAAATAAATCACGCTAAAACCAACTGAAAAAAAGAACAAATGTAAAAATATGTTTCAGTTGATAAAACCAGTATTTTTATTTAAATTATAATAACATAATTTAATTTAATAACATATAATCTGTGTTTTTAATTGTAGTGCATTACATTGTGATCAAAGGGAAAACAATTATTTTTAGAACATTCAATGAAAAACATTAAACCTTAATAATATCTTAATATTTATTTTATACTTGAAAATATAACAAATATATACCGTGGGTCATAGTCTATAGAAATCAGACACACTGACAGTTTACTACTGTTAGGAATATATATCAATTCATATATATATATATTTTTTTTTTTTATTAACTTAAATTAGACTAAATTAGAAAATAATCTCTTTATCCAGGAGGAGCTCTGCCCCCCAGTGGCTTCCAATAATCAGACAAAGGCATAGTTCTGGTTTATGCATAAGGGGTTATGACTTGGCTTCAAAAAATGTTTAAAAAAGCAAATCTAATAAGTATTAGATGCACATTATTGTGTGTATCTAAATATAACTTTGTTTGTTATGACCCTAAAGTCCCTTTGAGCACCACATTTCTTGATACTTATTTTTAGTGTTGCTGTTCTCTGTTCCTGCCTTTGATTCGGTTACTACAGAGACCAAAAAACAAAAGCCGTATAGTCACCATGGCAAAGTGGAAAGAGACGTTGTAACAGATCTTAACAGTCTCAGAAAACATGTTTACATCCTTGTGTGCTATTCTTATCTTCACAAGGAATGAATGCTTGCATAATGCGTATGCTTTGAAAGATATATTTGACAAATACAATTATTAATCATTTGTTCATTGTCTTAAATGAAAAATAATAGCAACAATATCACAAAAGGTCTTTTGTGGATTAAATTGATCAGTTGAGAAGGCAGATTTAAAAAGGGCTGAGTTGTTGCCTGTTGTGGCTTTTTTACCAGCAGATAAAATTGCGGTACAGATGAAAGGGAGTGAATCTCTTTCTGGCCGTGTCACTTTTACATAAGACCAAAATATAGGGGAAGAATAGCTACAATTCTCCTACGAGTATATCTAGCCTGCTTGCCGCTTCCCTTTCGGCTCAGTCGGAGAAGTAGGAAACAAGTAAATTATATGGCACGCTAGGACAGTAGTGCCCATAATTTCAGGATCGACAAACCCTACAATAGAATTACCCAAATTACCAGCACATGAACAGTGTGAAGTGGAGTAATCCTTTGATGTTACTGACACTCCTGACTGCACAAACGGCCGAGTGCCCTCTATCTTCTCTCTCTCACTGGTACCAGCGCTTTCATCTAGGAAAGTGTTCTTATTTTCTAGCGGATTTATTCATATTCAAATGACAGAGTTTAAACAATACAGCTTGTTTTGGAAATCTCATTTTAATCAGATGTGATTAATTAGATGATTGACAGATGAATATCTATAATAGAATTGATACCTTCTCGCCCATTTTTTGACTCCTTTAAATTTTTTGGCATAATTGTTTACAAGTTTACAGTTCATGTTTACAATGTTATGCTACAATAAAAAACAGACAATAACATTGTCATTTTATAACATTTTTGTACTCAAGGGGATTTAAAATAGATTAGGAAGGTTTTTAAATATAGCCGTGAAAAAAAAACATCAAATAAGGTTTTATTTTTATAATATATATCTATTGGATAGGCCTATTCAACCTGACCTCAGGGGAATTTGTTACGTTGTTGTGAGGTGGGTAATTTTTGTGAGTATGAATTCATTCTATGTGATTTGTAAAAGAAAATGTTTGATTATTAGAAAAATGCAATATTGCTTTTTTCGCTTTCTTGACAGTACGTAACTTTGGACAAAAGTGCCTTTCAGTGCCAAAATGTAAAAGTAAGTTCCTCCCTAAACCCCGCCCCTAAATCTACGAATGAGATAGAAATATAATGCATACAAATGGAATGTAGTGACAAATTGTTGTTAGATTGTGTATCACACCCCATGCAAACAGTCACATCTCACAAAAAAATGTCTTAGTATGTTAGATTGTGTATCACACCCCCTGCAACCAGTCACATGTTACAAAAAATGACTTAAAAGGTTGTGCAGACACAAAATAGGCACATGCAATTCTCCATTGCACGTTTATTGCCCCAAAAATTGCCAGATAAACATTTTTAGAAAAATGAACATTTTTAGAATGTCAGGTTAAAGATGATTCATTTTTGGAAGATTGTCAGGCTATGGATGCTTTCAAAAAATTTTGGCCTACAAACATTTATATCCAAAAATCAAGCTCGACAACAATGATGGGAGCACCGCTTCTGTCACAAGTGGGAGCAGCGATGTCTGGATTCTTTTAAGGAACAATAACGGCAAGAACTTTCGCTTGCCGCTCGAGGCGACCGCAGATACGCTCTCGCATCCTCCTACGGCAAGAGGGAGGAAGTTTTATGTGACACACATAAACAAAAGGAGATCATGAGAAACCGAACGAACCTGTCAGGATGACATCAACCACACATCGGTTGTACTCTCGACGCGTGATGTTAATCTGTTGAGTACCTACTGAACGTGGGTGAAGCAAACATACACAACAGAAGATTCTCTGTTGAAACACAGGATAAAGGAAAGGATTGTGTGTTTTAGATGGGAACGTTATATGAGCCAAATATGAGACTTACAGCTGAACTCTCACCATTTTAATGTAGACCGCCATGCAGAAGCATGATCTTTCACATTTCCCTATTTTGAACACATTGGCGTATATCTTGACATGCATGAAAGTTGTATTTACACGTTCCAATTTTTGACTATTTGTAAATCACAACTTTTACCGTCTTGAATATTTTTGTTGTTTCACAAACATTGCTTTAGTGTTCAACATTGGCTTAAAACTTAATATGCACCGATATTAAGTTTCTTCACCGATAGCCGATTGATATCTGCCAATACCGAAACCGATTCGGAAGATAAAAGTAATATTTCCTAACTTTGTGAATGTTATTAATTCATATAATGACTATTAATATTAAACTATCAAACTGTTGATGTTTCTTAACATTTTCTCAAGAAATTGCTCTTATCGACCGATACTGATTATTTGCCGATATATCGGTACATCTCTACTTAAAACACTTTTTAAAAGGCCCTTTAATAATCATATCCCCTGTGACAACTTACCCCGTACAGAGTGACAACATCTCATCACAAAATACAAACTGTTTTGGGAAGCTATGTCCGCACAGAAACTGACCACACTGAGAACTCTACATTAGAGTAAAAAGTGACATATTAAGATGAAAAACTATTATGTTATTTTCCACCATCCACCCGAGAAGCATTTTTGCCAACTAATTAACCCGGATGCTCCACAGTAATGAGTTCTCTCTGGTGGCCCACCTCTTTTAAAAGAAGAAACCTTGCCTACGATCTCCACAGGGCTAAACCATCAGGACATTGTCAGGGCAAACAATGGCCTTATCTGGCTCCTATTCAAGCCACCTGATTAGCTGAGAAAAAGAGGAGAGAAAGAAAAGGCCGTGTCCTTGCCCGGTAGCTGTAAATGTCAGCGAAAGGCCATGAGACCCACCATTTCTTTATATATGTTAGCATATTTTACAAACGGCAAATACCTTGCAGGGAGCCTTCATACGGATGACACCTTTGCTTCAGAGTCTACACTGGACGTCAAGTGGTGATCCATTACAATGTTGTAATCGATTATTCTACAAAACATAAATAAAAAATGTCTGTAAGACAAAACATTTATATGTATCACTACTATAGGTGCAGTGTTCAGTGCACATGCTCCAGACATGCAAATTATTACGGGGACACGGGACCGAGCCCGACCCGAGTCATGTCCCAGTCACACATCCCCCTCTCTCATCCCTTTTCTCCACTGTCCTGAATAAAAAATCCTCAAGATTTTGAGAAATATCTCCATGGTTTTGTGTCCATACAATGGAATTCAATGGGTACCAATGTTGTGTGGTAACCACATTCTTCAAAATATATTTTTTGTGTTCTGCTGAAGAAAAAAGTTACACAGGTTTTGAATGACACGAGGGCGAGTAAATGTATGTGTTGCTTTTTTAAATTAGCATTTAGCACTGTTTCTCGCTGCTGTACATGACCATAAACCATTTTCGGGTCACGGCCCATCAGTTGAGATCCACTTAAAATGAATATGAATGCACATTTCTTCAGCTCTAAGTGGTTTAACAATTTCAAATATATTTTTAAAAATACTTAACTACATTAACCATTAGAGGAGATAACAGGGTTACGTGAAAGTGTACATTGGTGAGTATTCGGTGAAACAGCAGAAGACAATTGAAACGGTCTACTTTATTAACAGAATTAACTGTAGAGAACAAGACGAAGAGAGACCTGCATTAACCTGTGACAGGGCGATCACCTCTTCCTATGATGGAGCCTCAATTAACATAACAATTTAAGATAACAGGCCATTAGTAAGACACGAATTAGAGGATTATTAGTAGCTAATTTTCCACCAATTTGGCACATTAGAGTCTAATTAGAGGGCACTGGAGTTGTCCTATCTTGTCTGCCGGGATTTTCTATCCCAAGTTATGGGAGCAATAGGTCAGTGCTGTGAATTTTAGACAATATGTGGAGACAGTGCAGGTATGACCCTACCGGACTTAACAGTCAACGATTGCAGTAGGTGCATCTCAAGCCTCTCACAAACAATTTAACTATCAAAGAAAGATAACCTTTCACTGTCATGAATGAGTGCTGATGCGCTGATGACTCCAAACCTCCATCGCTAAACTCACAGCTTCACATCTCTGCACACTGCGTCCATTCATTAGTTAGCAGCTCGATTACAAGCGCTAGACCCAATTCCCAAAGTAAAGATGGGCCACCCACAAACCGCCATCTAACAAAGACGTCTCTGTCTGGGTCTGAACTCTCGGCATGAGCCCCCTCGAGTGGACAGTCAACATTGGACGTCCTGCCGGGATCATTCGAGCGCGGAGGACCCGCTACATGCTACACCGCTAATTATTCCGCCAGATTAGCAAGACAATTATTGTTACACTCATGCTAATTATAAATTATTTGAAGTGTTTGTAAATTAGTCCTTACAACCTCCAGGAGATTGAAGAAACTCATTAAAAAGACTAGCGTGAAACGGGAGCGCAGAAGCAGGGCTACCTGTTAACCAATGGTGTGCTAAAAAGAGAACAGAAACATGATAATCGTTGTACATTGAAATTCTGTAGAATACAAAATAACAATGTTTGATGAAAGGTAGGTAAAGATACTATTTAGATGACTTTCAACTAGGGATGCACCGATGTATCGGCCATCGATATAGGATTAATTTAATAAACACCATCGGCATATCGGCAATAGCATGAAAAAGGCCGATACCGATGGTTTATTTTTAACGTCATGGAGGGAATGAGTTGAAAGTCTGTATAATCCAACGTTTTCCTTCGAGCAAAATAATTAAACTACAACCGTACAGACTTAATTTAAGTTTATTAAAGAAATGTTCTAGTCAAATATGAGTTGATTTTGTTAATTAAAGAATTATTGGGTAGCAAAGATTACCTTTGAAGATTGTCATGTTGTCTTATCAGACATGATAGGTTAATTGTTATCTAATATAAAAGCATTGTAAAAAAGTTTTCACACAATTTTCATTATTTAAGATAATTTAACCCTGTTACCAAAGACAAAAAGTTTTTTTAAAAATCTTTCATCTCTTAGTAAAAATGTCATCCAATACTAGATAGCCCCCACTGAGTACTAGTTAAATTTCGCCTTAACTTTCAACCCTGTGGCTTGTTTTGAATAAATATATCTTGTCTTGATAGAAATTATAACTCACACAAATACCCTAGCTAGGGTATTCAATCCTGTTACCAAGCAAAACAAGATAAAAATGCTTTTCTTTAACAAAATTTGTATCTGCCACTACAAATTCGATACAATCCTAGATACCCTCCACTGAGTGCTAGCTAAATTTGGCCTTAATTTGCAACCGTGTTGCCTGTTGTATACACTCATTCACCTCTGTAAACCAAGTAAAAAAAGAAAAAAATCGTGTTTTAAACTATTGTTTTATCTGTTACTACAAATTTAATCCAATCCTAGACAGCCCCCACTGAGTGATGGCAAAACTTTGCCTTAACTTGCAAACCTGATACCTGTTATAAATAAATATAATCTTTGTTGTTATAAATAACTCAACTCACACAAAAACAAAACTCATCACACAATATTTAGTTTGAAATTTTAGAATCGACAATAGACATTTTCTGATTGTTAAGCACCCATACTCAGTGACCATTTAAAAAACATTAGCCTCTGTTTTGTATCTTATTCATGGTGTGCGACACCAATACTTTGTTACGGACACTAACACGCTGTATATTTTGGACTCAGGCTAGTTGTCCTCCTGAATGAGGTAAGATTTCTTTTTCAAAGCAGGATGTGAAGCAGGTGGGATGATCCCGAAAGGTTTGGAACATACGGAAGGACTCTCGAACCTTTCCCACTGTATTCAGAGTCCAACTGCCAATCACGGCAGCAGATTCCGAGTGCTGAAGAGGCCCGAAGAAAAGCAGGAGGGGGGTGGGCGGGGTGCGCTCGTAGGACAGGAAAACCCTAGCTAGGCTGGAGATTTCTTTAGTACCGTCCTTTATTACTACAAAAGGACTATGATTAGTGTGGCTACAATAAGGGCGGTCAGGAGAAGCATACCAATTAGGTTCCTGTGAGCACTTTGGGTTGCATTGCTATGGAAACCAGCCCCACTATCTCACAAACACACACTCGCGCGCACACACATCTCACATGCGCTCTTTGTGTAATTATTCAAGAGGAGGGTAGAGTGGTAAAATCAGAAGCCTGCAGTGTTGCCAAGCTAATAAACATAACCGTTCGGTCAAATTCAGTCCGTTCAGTTCAACAGGAAAAAGATGATTAAAATCATTTAAAATTATTCCAAAAGTCGTCTTATAGGGGTCGTCTGAGGTCAAAAACGACACAATTCACAATTTAGAATTCTTGATTCTCAAATCTTTGCTCTCTAATATTCAAGATATATCACACGAGCAAGAGTGCTATTTTAGAGATTCGACTGAAATTTTAATGTTTGTGTTTCGTGAAGCAACATACAGAAAGTAAACATTGAGAGATCACTCGCGGCCTGATATCACAAGAATTGGTAACCATTTTACGTTGCAGCTAGTTTAACAAATTCACACAAACATACGAACAATAGAAAAAAATTGATAATAAAGCCCCACAGGTAACACGGCAGATCATACTAAAACACAAATTAAATCGTATGAAATAACTTGAGTGAGCCACCATGTAAAATAGTCAAGAGATTGTGTTGTTAGTACAAATGTTGGCAGATTCAGTTTCACTTCTCTGCTCATAAACTATATGGACAAAAGTATCATTCTAATGAACAGATTGGACTGCTTTAGTCATTTCAGTAAGTTAGCACAAATCTTAAAGGAATAATACAGGGTTTTAAGGAGGATCTAGTGACATAAATGCAATATAATATACAAAACTATTTCTTCAGAGGTGTATAAAGACCTTACATAATAAGCTCTTTAATGAGGTCATAATGTTTCTAATATCTTAAAATAAGCTGTTTATATCTACATAGAGCAACTTTACATACATGGAATTTGCCGTCATGTTTTGCACAGCAGCCCTAAATGGACAAACAACGCGCGTTTCCTCCCCCTCTCCCCTGCGGTATAGTCGTGAAACAGATCGCGGATGATCCGTGATCTGTACGGATCATACTCTATGGTTCGGAACGCCTGTGATCCGTGGTTTAAATGTACGTTTATTCATCATTGAGTAAAACAGTAAAACGCTCTCTGCAGTTTTAGCACCAACACACTCTCGCTCTCTTTCTCCAGTATCTGGAAGAGTACAAAATTAAAAAAGGTCATATGTATTAAAGCGCTTCCAGAGAAACAATGATGCTAAAAACTGCTCTGTCACAGCTAATATTAGAACAAAAACAACATATCTTGGTTCTAACAAACAGAAAAACCTGTGTCACTCACATACTTATACGAATCAAAGAAACCTCCTGTGGTGATTTTAAGACGATATTTCTCTCTAACAACGACTCTCTGCTGGAAAGTATCTCCATAGATATCTATGAGTATCTCTGCTAAAAGCCTTAGAACCGCGAGTCCTAACGTGTCACTGCTCGAAAGACTTTTTAAAATATTAACACAGGTCCTAGCTCCTATCTGACTTTTATCCTTCTTTTAATACTTAAAATCTACAGACCTTTTATTTTATGTAATAAAAAGACATCGCTCTTTCTACGGCCTTTCTTATGCCCGCATGATCTCTTCCCTGCGTCAACATGAGAACGACATCTTTTTATACTATGGTGGGCACCTTCGTGTTTGGACTGAGCGATTCGTTGCAAATCTATAATATAACGCTAGTGGCCGCTGTAAAGCAAAAACTGCACCTTAAATGCTACTTCATATAATGATATTCTAGAGAATTGTGTGCTTCTAAATTTATAGCAACGAATTGGCCCGGGCCCTTCCTCTTCAACATGAAAATATCCCTGTGCCCAGAGAAACGTTCAAAATGAAATGATTGATTTAGTCTAGTGTGGAAGAACTTGAATGGTCCCATACCTGAACCCAGCGGAACACCTTTGAGCCAAACACTCAGCACACAAACCAAACAACTGACTTGAGCACAGAGCTCATTTTAGAATTGGGAAAAACGAAAAACAAAGCTGGAATTTTTTTTAATATGGTATTGTATGGTATAGCATTAATATTTGTTTAGATTGAAATCACTGGAATAGATAAACATGTTTATTAGAGAGGGGGCCTTCGAATACTTCCATATACTGTCCAAATAGTGTATACTCCACTTGTCTGTGTTCTCAGCACTCCATGAGTGATATTTGGATTCAATTTGGATTTGGATTCAATTTATTGTCATTACACATATACAAGTACAGTGTAACGATATGACTAGTATAACATCACAGTACCGTTAAACAAAATACCTGCACTCTGGAAATATCTGCTTATCCAATCAAGTTACAGGAATATTAGGAATATTTAAATCCCATTATTACCATGCACGCAGGCGGGGTCTGACTGAATGTAATGATGTGTTGATGTAATGATAGAGCATCACCTTACAGCAAGGATCCCGTTTAATCACTATAATTAATTTTCAGCCTCATAGTGGTAAACTAATCAAGTAGATGCCAAAAACAATGACGACATTTTGAAGGATCACACAGTACGCGATTATATTCACACAGGGGACATATTGCGCAATAGGAATATGAGGATAAATCAACATCCATAGGCAGACTACACTAGTTAAAAATGTGACTTCATCCAAACATTTTTAATTTTCAATGTTGAAATCTATCCTTTTACAAAAAAAAATAGATTCTACGTAGGGTTAGTGTAAAAACTCTCACCATGACGAAAAAACGAAACCTTCGAAACTGCATCTAGCCGGATGTATTTTGGATTTTCGCCCATAATCTCTGGGCACTCCAGCTTGTTAAAGGATGTGTGTTTGGCTTTATGTGATGAATATATTTAGCTCTCCGTGAATTTCATTCACTGGCGCTCTGAAAACATCGAATCCGCCCTCATCGCCACCCTCAGCTGGATGCATTAGTGCCAGCACAAATAATACAGTTTTAGAGCTTTGAGACCCTCCTCGGGCAACGGATTAGACCCTTCCACTCCACAGAGGATCAGAATCACACACGTAAACCACATCAAAAGACAAACATACACATGCGGCATCAGAAAAGTTTGAAATATCATTGAAATGAAATTTGGTATCAAGTTTTATTTTGTAATGTAAGCTTGTTAAAACGTATCAAAAAAATAATCCGTCATCAATTATTCACCCTCGAGTCGCTCAAAACCTTGATTTGAATCTTTCTTCTGTGGAACAAAGTGGAATTGTGTTCATTCAGTGGAAGTCCATGTGAGTCGATGTTGTTTGCTTACCAACGTTCTTCAAAATATCTTCTCTTGTGTTCTGCAGAAGACAGAATGTCACACAGGTCTTTAACATCACTCTAACGTCCAGATTTCCAATCACGCTTTCCTGAATAGCACACTGCAGATCAGAAAGCAGACGTTGTTTCAATAACTAAGCACTTTGTTATATTACAACTGCCAATTGCTTTTTGATTATTGACCAGACCCGCACATTAGTTCTGTAAATGCAAACACATTTTTATAAGCTTGTGGTAGACATTTTGAGTTGTCTTTGATAACATGAGGTAAACCAATCTGATCATGACAGCTTAACCCTCCTAAACAAATCCATATCCTTCTGTAAAGCGAACGTACTGAACGTGTGTTTATTTAGACTATGCATGACTGATATTACACTTCTTTTGAATACAAATCTGAAGGCAAACACGAAAACATTCAAGTTTAAGCAGGTGTTCCCAGAATAAAAAATGTATCTGTCGCACAAAATTTTGCAGAGTAAAACACTCTTCGTTCTTTAATAGTGAATTTGGCCCTAATTTGGCTGATGAGGCGGGTGGAGAGACATCTCTCAATTGATTGCCGGGGATCAAAACAATGCTAATTGAGTTTCTGTAGAGTCTTTGATCATAATTCAATTGAGTGGTCGTAATTCGTTTAATGAGAATGAGTCCCACGGTGACTGACAGTTCAATGAAGATGAGGATGAAGAGCGAGACAGAAAGAGTGCGAGACCAGTTCTTTCACTGCTCTCTCTTTCTCTCTCAATCCATAAACTCACGTTTCACAGATTGTACGGAGGTTTACACCACAGACTTCTATTGTAAGGGCATAACTGTGAACAAGCTTTCTTTTTTCCTTTTTTTGACCAACCATGTATCCATATTACGTAATTCAATACAAATGTGTGTATATACTGTATACTATTTCGAAGTTGCCATCACATAACCCCTGGATAAAAACATCTAAAGGATTCCCATGTACTCAACACCCAAAAAACCTCTGACGTCTATTAAGTTTTGCGTGTTTAATTGAATCATATGACCTTCTTCTAATTGAATGTTAAAATCTAGAACCACACACTGTTAAAAACGTTTTTAAAAAAACACAGAAACATACCGTATTTTTTTCTGTCAAACTATAGGATCCATGGATATATATTAAATATATTTCCTAATGTTGTCTAGTTCTGTAATTTTATAGTTTTTGACCGTATTTCAAAAATCAATGTAAAAAACAGAAATCTTGTTAAAAAACTGACTGCTGGGACACATCTTGCCACATCTTGGGGCCTGAAATAAACTGTACAATAACGTGTTTTTCCTGTAGAATGACACTTCCCCCCTATTTTTCTTGTAAATGTGCTGTACTTTCTGTAATTTTATGCTTTTGGACTTACGCTTTTACTCAAAAAAAAAGTAAAAAAAAATTTTTTACATTTTACGTGGAAAATCATAGAAATAACAGAAAAACTTTTTTACAGTGCTGGACAAAAAACAAGACAGTGTTTTTTTTTTTTTTTTTCGGAAAACCCACAGATGCCCAAATCCCCAGACAATGTTGAATCCAAGAGACAGTGGTCCACGCCGTGTTTACCTCCAATACTGCCTGTTTATCTCGCTCTCTTCTCTAATCTGGATATAAACAAGAGTCACGCAAAGTACTTAATAAAGGACTTGGCTCGCTGTAATATGACAGGCCAAACTAATAGGATTTAATGACAGTCCATTTACATGTCAGTTTGTGATGCTGTGAAAGAATGAGAGGGATGGGGGGGAGGGAGGAGCACACATGGATATTCTGGGCCGCTTTTGACGCTGGCGAACATAATGACATTAGACGTTTTGCGGCCTGGCCGAGAGTCGAGGCGCGTATGTGATTTTAAAGAGAAGCCTCTCTTTCCTCGGGATCTTGTCAGGTCTCATCTCTTGCATCTATCCTCTTATCCGCTTTTGTGCGCGTCTCTCTCGCTCGCGAGGCCGAACGCCAATTGGCTTCCATTTCTCGATTAGCTTTGATGTGGAAGACGCAGCTCATCTCCAAATGCTTCCATTACTGGTATCACATTAAAGAGGGAGTTCGGCGGCGGATGCGAGCGCTACACTTTCATGTGCATTCTGGTCATGCGAAATACTTCACCTCTGTCACTGCCACGTGTAATTTCACATCTCTTTGCCCTACGACTGCCGCTCAGGAAGCTCGGCTCAAATGGAAAGAGTTCTCGTGGTTGAGATGAGTGGGGCGGATTGTAAAAGCTGAGCTTCAGAGTCATGACTGAACACAAGGAGAAAGGAGAGAGTGCTATTATTTTACTCTACTGTATAGAGAGAGACTCACAATTTTTGTTCTTTAAGAAATGGTGCACATAAATGAATATTCTTGCTTCATTTACTTAACCTCGTCTTTCCAAACCTGTATGACACAAAAGGTTTTTCGAGAAATGCTTTCCCTTGAATCTGTGTCCACAGAATGGAAGTCAATGTGCGTCTATGTTGTTTGGTTACCAACGTTCTTCTAAATATCTTCTTTTGTGTCGGGCAGAAGAAAGAAAGTCATACAGGTCTGAAATGGCATCAGGGTGAACTATCACTTTTAAATTCCAATAAACTTTTTAAGGAGTTCCTCTGAAAAGTATAATTTATAGGTGCACAAATCATAACTGCAGTGATCTTTTTTTGCCATGAATCAGAATTGAGAATGTATGCAGATTATCTGATTAAGTGTATATTGTTTGTATGCGATATAGATAACACACAAAAAAAACCACATGTGAACTCACTCTGATGTAAAGTATTCTATTATCTATGCCGGTGTTGGGTGTAACTAGTTACTATGTAATAAGTTAATGTAACGTTCACCGTAATTTAATTACAGTTACTCTTGATGTAATTTAACTAAATACTTTTATGTAATATAAGCGTGTGCAATAGTGGGATTGACATCACAATTTAAAGTCTAACTTTCAAATCTGTGCTTTATAATCTCACATTTTTAATACTTTGGTCAGTAAATAAGAGTACTTTATGTAGTTTAATATTATTTATTTGAATGAATTGAGAGCTGTTTCATGTCTATCCTTGAATCACTTAACTAATCAAGGTTGATGGGACATAGAAAGTACTTAGTAATGAGTAACTAAATACTTTTTGAAGAGAGTCATTTGAACAGTTACCTAATTACACTATTGAATATGTAATTAGTAACTAGTAATTCATTACTTTTTTAGAGTAACTTACCCAACACTGATCAATGCACAGAAAACAATTTGTAGTCTTAAATTTTCTGTGCTAAGGAAAAAGATTAATGTTTTTTTTCCTGACGACTTTAAAAAGTGTATCATGTACTTGAACTAAATCCACCCAAATATTATGAGACAGATTTAGTTCAGAACGTCTGAAGGCCTCATGTGTGAATGAGGATATGAAAAGTATTAATTTATTTTTAACCAAAGTGAAATTTGCAAAGCCAATAGATATCATTCTATTTTTTTATTAATCAAAATAAAAAATGTAATCTGATTATGTTTTAAGAGACTACAGATTTGGTTGGACACTGTGCTGCATGTCTTCAAAAGGAATAATTTTTTCCTAATATTTTTCTCTTTGTCCACCACCAAAATCATAACTAAAGAATTCATTCATTTCAAAACCTATTTTGTATTATACATGTAGAAATGTGATTTGATGATTCCCAGCACCTCATCTGACTTCAACACAGCTGTCTTATCCAATAAAAATGAAAGAAGCATCCAGAGTTGATTTATATTTAAGAATAGCTCATTTAAGATCTTGATTGTTTTTTTCTTCTTGAGTTAATTTGAAACAGAAATGTAATAATGAAAAAAAAAACAGACGATCAATGCTTTTTATGTGTGTATGTGTGTTGAATCTATAGCGGATTTTATCCTTAAGTAAGCATTAAAATCTTTAATATTACTGCGACGAGTATATGCTAAAGCCCCTAAACTAATACTGGAAAACGGAATTAGACTTGATCGCTCTAATATCATGACAAAGATTTTCCTCCATCTCCGTCTGTCAATTTTCCTCAGTCCGCTGTGATCGCTAAATTGCCGTTTAGAAGACAAGAAGGGGCCCTGGGGAGGGTACAAAAGAAGCGCGGAGCTGACCAGCGCTCAGGTGGAATTGAATTGGAAATCTTCCACGGGGTTGTTAGCATAACAAAAGGCCTTGTTGCTTTAGACAAAAGCCTGGGGTTTAATGTAAAAAAAAGGAAAAAATCAATCTCCCGGAGGAGAGAGGTATTGTGCAGGCAGATGTACAGGTGTTCCTCCACAGCTCCTTAATCAAAAGTGTCAAAACAAAGTTTTCTTGCCGGATTCTGGCGGAAGAGGCGTGTCTGTTCGGATATTGTTATAAAGTGTACGGGCCGTGGATTTTTGGGGAGGTCTACAGCCATCTGGGTCCTCGGGGAAATTATGAAGAACTAAATCGTTAGGAATAGCTTTAGCAGGAGAATAAACTGTGTGATTTAAAATAAAAAACACAACTTAAAATGAAACTGTCTGGTCTGTACTGTCCAAATATAATTGTATATAAACATATATTGCATCAACAACATAATGTATTTAGGCATTACCTGACAAACTTCAGAAATATTTCGTATGTAGGAATATTTAAAAACTACTAATATAACACACATCCTTAGTCTCTAAATGCGAAGACTCAAAGTTATATTTAATTCATTTTGAAAATAAATTACTTGAATTTTCTATTTCATCGTATATTTTATTAATGCAAAAGAAACCTTCATAAAGGCCCTTAATGTATTTAAAATCTTTCATATTTTGGCCAGGCCTTCAGTGACAGTATATCAATGAATGCCTGATGTCCAACAACATTTGTCCTCCACAAATTTAGTGTGGAAAAGTAAAGTAAAATTTATGATTATAAACGTTTAAAAACGCCAAGCATATAAAATAAAATGTACAACTATGTAACTTTCCTACAACACAATACACACAATACTATATTGTATACTAACAATGCAAATACGGCGAAATGTAGGGTGGAAAATAGTTAAACACCACATTAGGTGCAAATTCCATTGAGAGATCTACATTGAAGGTGTCGGTGAAGATAAGGTGAGCCTCCAGTTATCTGCTCACCCCCAGCCACGTATTATCATAGAAATAATTCAAAGGTTCGCTAATCCCCTTAAGTTAATGAACATCTTTATTTTTCCAAGCCAGCGAGAGACGAGAGGAAGTCACGGGTGTTAATGCGTGTGTCTATCCACCAGGTCTGGCAAGCCGTCCCGGTGGGATTGCGTTGTGCGTTTGTGATACCCAGAAAGTATGATGGGTAATTTTCCCGAGAACGCCAGTATCATTCGTCGCCATTGTAATTCCCACATTCAGTGGATCACCCCGATAACTAACGTCCTCGCAGCCCCGCATGGATTATTCGCCAGTGTTTATGGCCACCAACCTGCACACAAATAGCGACTATTCATGGCGTTTACTACCCATAATTCTTAACAGCGCTATAAATAGTTGCCTGGAAATAGCTAAACTTGTAAAGAGTTTGAATGCGCTAAATGCTAATGCCTTTGTGTGGAATCAAGCTAGCAGGTGAAGTAAACCGCCCTAAATTCCCTCCTCCTATTCTGGCCACCCAGTCAGCTGTGTAGGAACCGATGACCCCGTATTCTCCGAGGAACTGACCCCTGGGGACTCCGTATGCAAACCAGTTGATTAAAAAACAGTTAGCGAGACGCTCAGCCAGAACGGTATGCAGAGGGATGGAGAGGGGTTGACGTGGAAACGGGTGTCGGATGACTCCGTACCGCGAACGTTCCGTATCTCCTTACAGGCTGAAAGAATGAGGGCTGATTGATTAACTGGTTCAATGAAATTTTAATGATTGGTGATGATAACACGTTTTGAAAATACAAGTTCACTCAACGGCTCTATAAATTCTTTAGCAGGTCGATTTGATCGTCAACTTGAACTTTCTGCCTATCAATCTTACCAGCGCTAGTTTAACAATAAGTGTTGGAATATAAAATGATTGTGGCTAATATGCTTTAAATAAACGTTAACATGCTAGTCGTGAACGTAGGTTTTAAATCAAAAATAGATCTGAATATTTATGATTTATTAATTTATATGTATGGTTAGGAAAGTATAGCCAGCTAGCATGGCTAATTTGTACGAATCCCTGCGATGTGAATCATAAAGAAACTCAAATAATCTAAGAAAATAATGAAAAAATAATGGTGCATCTAACCTCTAACCATCATTGGTGGTCATACTTAAACAAACAAATGAGATTGCATACAAATTCGTATGAGTAATCAAACTCGTGTTGCTATGAGATTGTGTTGAAATGAAGAATTATAATAGTCCATTCTTTCTGAAATTTGCTGAATAGCTGGATTCATATCAGTAGCCTTCAAAGCATCATACTATCCCACCTGAAATTCCAGAGCTCCAGGATTTTGATGACCGAACCGGTGTAGGGATTTGTAATTGGGTTGACTGGAACAATCTATGGATTTTCAGGGTTTTAGCACAACCGTTGAACGGCATTCCAGCATTCTTTGGCAAGGGTCCGGGTGCCATATAAAAATAAACTTGGCTTGGGTTATGTGGGCCGGATTAAGGATTAGGTTTAATTGTTCTTTTATGCTGTGTAAAGTTGGAGAACCGTTCGCTTCATTCAAACAGGCGGTGGCAAACGCCTCACACGCCCAGTTTCAAAGATGCCGATGCTAAAGGTGTGAACACAAACCAAGATTATCTTGTCACTTTGATTCGACAAACCACCTGAGCTTTCCACTCCCGCCAATTCGGACGCACGGATTATGATTTGATTTAATTAGGAGTGCAGCTAAAACTGTGATTTAAACATTCAGAAAACGATTTCAAGTGTTCGTCGAGAACAATGTCGGCTTGTAAGCAGCATTAGAATCCTGAAATGTGTCCTTCGACAGTGCTCTGTGTGGTTTGTTATGTTTCGCTAACACGCGGCCTTGTCTGAGTCAGACAAAGACACATAACTGACAGTATAGGCCTCCTTTGACATGATTCTTATAGAATCCATATCTCAAGGTCTGTCCTTCAACATTGTAAACACACAATGAACCACAAAAGAATCACATCATACTCTGGAGCCGCAAAATATAGCGAGCTTTCAACCTCAATTACCTCCTCAGAGTTTTTGATGGGGCCAGAGAACCAGAATCAATCTCTAATAAATTAACCGTGTTGTCACACAAAGGCGGACGATTTTTGACATCGCTATCGGCAACAGCTGTGGATGACAAGGGTGACTTTGCATTGGACCCGGTGCCCATCAAAAGCAGATGGCGGGACGCCTCTTAATTCCGTTTTATCTGAACTCGAACGCTGTGTGTGCGAATCAGGTTTTATTCGTGAATACATCACTTGTAAACATACGCTTTAAGCAGTTAAAGGAAAGGAAAAGCGGATTAAAGCTTTAACAGAGAAGTTCTCCAAAGAAGCCCCAAAGGACACAGATTTGCTGTGTATATTACACTTCTTACTTAGTACATTACTTAAATAATAAAAAAGATACATTATACTTGACTATAAAAGTGACTTGTTAAGTTTTGTTTTCTTAAATATAAACTATATATAAAACAAGCAAAAATAAGACAAGTTTATTTCTCTTATATTAAATGTGTCTTGTTTTGCATATATTTGTACTGCGAAATAAGACAAAAAGTCGAAGTAAGGAAATGTTTTTGTGGGGGAAAGATCACACTAAATACATACGAGATGAACACATTACGACTGTAACAATATCATATTTTCACTACACAGTTATTGTTCGCAATGATAATATTACTGTGCTATTTAAATGTTTTCTAAAAGAAATAAATGATGTCATCAATGAAATTAAAAAGCGTGTAACCATTCTCAAGGCAATTTCACTGGGTGCTGAATAGTTTACGATATTATGATATGAGAAGAATTAACACAACATCAATAACCATGGTTTTTAATATCATAGTTATTGTCGATCTGTGAGACGCCTAGTACGAATTAAAAAAAATATGCCACTTCGAAAAAAAAAAGAGAAATTGACACGAGATTGTGTTGGATTTGCCGATTAAATCAGCAAATTCTTAAAATAAAACTCAGACTTTTTTGCTATCCAAATAATTTTTTATAGATATGTTACGTTGATTTGCACAGTATTCACAATTGTGCTATCTTTTACACCTCATCTTAAGGAATTTTGAAACTATGGACATTGTTAAGTTTTCTGAGCTGTAAACCAACTTTAAAGCAATAAAATGTTCCTCTGTGATGGCAAACATCCAAGTCAGTCTCAATATCACCTGTTGAGCAACGCCTTGTGTAATATAAACGACTGATATGCAAACAGGGTTTCAAATCACTTAATACAAAATGTTTCCCAGAAGACTGCGCATTAATAGAGGGACAAGCAAATATTGACAGAAGCACGCGCAGTCACGCCATCTCTCTCACCCGTCTCTCTCTCTCCGTTTTCTGTTTCTCTCTGCATTGGATAATTGGATGCTGAATTCACTCTCATATTCCATGGCAGGTGTGTGTGTCGAAGACAAATACTGCTCTCTCGAAATGAGGTTCCAGTGAATGCTAAACAAACAGACGGATGCCCCAGAGCTTAGCACTGACGCTGTCTCTCTTCGACAATTAGCTGTTCTTGGTTACACACGTGAGGAATCACAACATGCGGCGTTGAGAACTTGTGATGCGAAGCTGTTTTTATGCGTTTGATATGCAAAAAACTATGACAGGACTTTGAAATATGTTGTATAAGGAATATAATTGACATATCTCATAAATAATGTCATTTATTCACCCTTGTGGCATTCCAACTTTCTTGTGAAACACATAAAAAGATATTTTGAGAAATGTTTTTTGGGTTTTGTTTCCATACCATGGAAGTCAATGTAGTCCAATGTTGTTTGTTAACCAATTTCTTAAAAATGTCTCCCTTTGTGCTCTGCAGAATAAAGAAAGTCATGAGGGTAAATAATAAATGATGAAGAACTGCTATTTTTTGGTAAACTATCCCTTTAAAAGCCATTCCAATCTTAAGTTCGTGACCAGTATCCAAATCTGCTGTTTCTACAGGAATCCCAATCATTCATGGATTCCTATCCCTGGATTTGTTTATTATTGAAAAGTTTTGCGCATGACTTTGTTTGACCTTCCAAAACCACAACAACAAAATGAAAAGTACTTTTTGTTAACAGAAAACTTTTTGGATAGTAATACATTCATACCTGAACATGAAGCAATTCCAGAATAATACAAATAAAAACGACAGGAGACGAAAGATAGACACTTTCAAAAACTGGACAGGTCCGAGAGAGAAAGAGACATTCATCAGCTTTGATCCGTGTCAGTTCTAAAACATCAGAGGGTGTGAGATCAATCCCCACCGTTGTAACAGAACCCAGAAAAAGTAATTTGTCGTGGAGTAGAAAGAGATCAAAAATCAGGTGTGAACTTGTGGACTGGTCCATACAAACATCAACAAAACGGGACCGTGTGAACATATGCATCCGGTCTGTCTGAAGGCCGGGTATGAAAACAGTGAAAGAGAGACAAGTGTGAGTCTACGATGGAGGCTCTCTGTAATAATAGGTTCCCTTCTGACTAAATGCCAAAGTCGATTCGTTTCTGTCTCCCCACACAGTGTGTCAGTATCCGTGCCATTGACGCTGGCATTCTCCAGCGTTCTGTTTGTGATAATCAGTGGAACGGTACCGGCCAAGACGACCACGGACACACACAGAGCCAAACACAGAAATTGCACATCAATCCGTAAAGTTCAAGCACGGCTGGGATGCCAGCAAATATATCAATGAGAATGATGTCTGTGAGTGGCCTTATGAGCAACACAAATAAATTCTGTCATCATTTATTCACCCTGATGGTGTTAAAACCTGTGTCCGACTGTTCTTCTGCGAAACACAAAAGAGGATATTTTGTGAAATGTCTCAGTGGTTTTGTGTCCATAGACATGAAGTCAATGAGGAACTGTTGTCGGTTACAAACGCTCTTCAAAATATCTTGTTTTGTGTTCTGCTAACTAAGTCATATCAGTTTAATGTGTGTGAAAGAAACCGCCTGCCTCCAGCTGCTTTGGGATGATGCTTGAGCCTAAATGAGCCCAGTAAAACACACTCTTAAAGGCATACTGACACAAAAATATACACCACTAACCCTTCAGACTGTTGCCTCTGGTCTAAAAACCCATCTTTCCAGAAACCGCACCTCCACGCTGGCATCATTCCATCCATGTGCCCCAGGGGCTTCTGGGAGCTCAGCAGCTACTAAACACAGACAAAGCAAACAAAACATTATAACCAGGTGGTGAGACCCGCGCTGATCCCAGAAGCCTCCTTTCCTCAAAACCCTTCAAACCAGAAGCCGCGGTGCTGATTCCAGAACAGCGTCAATAAATCTACTTTTTCCTCACCCCAGCTGCAACGGCTATTAAACACCATATTGAGACATCAGCCTATTGCCAATACGCTCCAGAAAGACAGAGAGGACTCTAGGGAGGGACCGAAAGAGGGAGAGAGGCCTTCAAATGCTGATTATTTACCTCCTAATTGAAACGCTGATGGAGGGATGCCGATCTCTCGCTTCCCCCGAAGCGTCTGCCCCAGTGATAGCCGGATAATTGATTTCAGCGAACGCAGGTTAAATGTGACACACGGGGGTTTTAATGAAAATCTGGCGACTGCGAGTCATTTATCATTTGCGGTGAGGGGAAAAAAACATCGGGAAACGGAGTCTGTGGCTGTTGACAGGGAATTAACTAAATAGTTTAGGGAAAAAGAGGGACGCACACACAATATTTAGGTGGATGGACAACTGATGTTTTACACCGATTTTATGTAGGTTTTTAAAGTAAAAATTATATGTCTAAAAGGAGCTCGGGCATAAAGTATAACGTTTTTACATTTGCTATCAATGTCCTTAAACGCTTAAAAAGGATGTCACAAAAGTGTGAAGCACTTTTTTCGTGATTTAAAGGGACACGTGTCATGATGTCATCATTTATTCGCTCTCATGTTGTTCAAAACCTGTATTTACAATGAAGGTCAACAGAGGTGTTGTTTGGTTACCATCGTTCTTCAAAATATCTTCTGTCATGTTTTTAGGAAGAAAGTAATACCGCATGACACAAGGGTGAATAAATTGACATTTAGTCATTTAACAGATGCTTTTATCCAAAGCGACGTACAAAGTAAGTAAAAACAATAGAAGCAATTTGTGCAACAAAAGAACAGCAATGTATAAGTGCAGTAAAAACTCATCTCAGTCGGCCTATCACAGTATAAGAAGCTAAGATTTTTTATTTTCTTGGGGGGGTAGGAAAGTAGAAAAGAAGAGGAAGACTGATGAATGATGAGCAAATGGGTAAACTATCCATTTAAGCACAAGCTGGTAAATACTTGACCTGGTACATTAATATCACTTAACCAATGGCTATAAACCATTAATCAATTATGATTAATGATTTTTACATACATTTAAATTTTTTATGCTTTTATCCTTGACAACCGCAGAAGGATATGTGATATATCTTTCGCAACAACATTTATTGGAGGTCAAATTATTCTCATAATTTTATTTTCTAAAGAGCTAACAGTCTACCATTGAAGCTTTTATATGAAAAGAGTGTACTTATTGAATTTACTCCCAAGCGGTTAAAACCATTTACTTAAGGATACAAATTCATCTTGCTCACTTCCGTACGTTTCTTGTTTGATTTAAAATTTATGAATTTGCAAATTGAATGCATGAAAAGTGAATTAAGGGGGTTTCATGTTCAGAGAAAACCGTGTAATTCATGAATGCCAGAATAGGACGGAAAAAAGAGAGAGAGAGAGAGTTACAGATGGACACATTACCCTGGATTACCCCTGAATCCATCAGGACACCTTAATTGGTGTGCAGCTTCCAGGGTTGCACTTGAAGTCTTTAAATTGTCTTTTTTTGCCACTGGGGTCATGTTAAAGTGCAGCCTCAGGCAAATGGGCAGCGTTTCAATAGTTCCCCCGGCACAAGCCCGCTGTCTTGATCCCTCTTGATAGACTCGCAATTACACACTGCATCACTCACTGTCATCTTCTGCCCTTTTACTCATTACCACTCCATCATTCACCATATCATTATTAGTTAGCATGACTACTGAGAGCATTTCACACCGGATCCCCCCCTACGGCAGCTTCCACAACCTGCCTTTATAAACTCTGTAACTGTGAGAAACACAGAGAAAAATGGTTCAATGTAAAAGTGGAATGTATTACGTAAACACAACGCTACAGTTCTTGTGCATGTACTGGATAGTGACCCCCGATCACCCTCCCCCCCGGCCACCCTGAAAAACAAATCAATGCCTGCACCATTAGGGATGATTCAGATGCCTGCTGCCCCGTGAAATCTGCATAATGTCTAGTCACACTTTGTCAAAGAAAATGTTGACCCCTCTTCGGGGTTCCCGCACCTTTTGACCAATCAATTTCAATGACTTTTCCAGTTGTTAGTGATCACTGGATAAAAATCCCTTTACAGAAATCGTTCTTGCGATATTCAGCCGATGAAACACTACAAAAATGACTACAATAACACAAATGTTCAAGATTTGTCAAGATTAATCTAGATTTGCTATCAAACATCAGCGGGCGACTCGCGGCCTCCTTATTCCCGCTCCGTGATGCTGTTGGTAACAGTTATAAACAAGGAATATTTAGCCAGGCGTCCGTGTTTGTACAACTGCCCCAGGTTGCCAGATCCCGATTAGCATATTTGGGCTTTGCTCTTTGTTTTACTTTGACCTGTATAATAAATGTCACATCCACAACACAACAAATCAAACGTTTGTTAATTTCCCCGGCTTTCCTCTGCAGCTGCGGGCTCCCATTGTGCCACCGGTTTTTAATTAATGTGATAAGTAATACTTGCAAGGCAGCAATGCGCTTTTTCCCCCTCTTTCGCTTTTTAATTGGGTGGGCTGAGGGGAAGGAGGCGGCAGGAGGAGGGACGGGGTGGTGGGGGGCGCAGAGCGATTTTTAGAAAGTAAACACGAGTAAATCGGAGCTGTCGCACGTCGTCCTTTTACCTGAGGAGGTAGAGATATGCGGACAATGCGGCCGACGTGATTTCCTGTGTTATTGTGTAAACTGATATGCTGGGAATTATGTCTCACAATCTTGAGGTGTTTAAACAAGGGCTCGAAACCCTCATGATGAATCACACACACGGTGTTGAAGAGACAGCTGACATTTTCCCTTCAATGAGAGCTTCTCAAACGCTTTCACAGTTGGATTTAAACACATACGCAACCATATTTCACTCATAATAGCTAAAGCTTCATGCATTCTACAATTGTTCTCATGGGTCGCCATTTCATGTGCACCCATCTAAAATGATGATTAAAATCTATTTTAAAAACCAATCAGATGAACACCATGTAATTTTGTAATAGGTGGCACCCTCTAGAGGTCAGCACAGGACGTGCATTTGAAACTTTTTTTACTTAAAACTAAATTTATGCATTTCAATTATTTATGCTTTTGTCCAATTTATGCATTTGAATTGCATGCTGGGAACCACCAACGCAAAACTACCATCCCTGATACCACAAATGCATCTGGCAGACATATATTTGATGTCTGCTTTTACATCTCCTACACATTTGATTTTTTGCTCATCTGCAACATATCTCTGTAACACTTCTTGTCACATGTCCTAAAGACATCGAGAAGAGTTCTGTAAGATGTTTATGACTTGAAAGTAATGTAAAACTGCTCTTTCTGAGATGTTCACCACATGTTTTTACACAGCAGATGTTTCTTGATCTATAGCAGACATCTTGCAGATGTACATATTGCTACATTGGAATTGAGCTGGAGTACAGAAACAACACTAACCATTTAAATCAAACAAACAAAAACTATAAGAAACACATTTCTTCAATTTTTCCAATTATTCTTAGTTTATTTAAAAGGTACATCTTAACTTCAATCACACAACCACAAAATATAGTCTGTATATAAGGTAAGTTAAATAAACTGGTTCACTGGTTCAGTGCTCTCCAGAGCTCCTCTGTAATAACAGAAAAATACCTCAGTAAGAGTCACTCTACGGCTGGAATCACCACTTCTGACAAACAGCCGCAATTATCAAACTCCACACAAACTACCAGCGATCTCTCTTCAGGTAGGGTTAGAAACAAGTGTCACCCACTTGTCAGGAGGGCTGTTGATCACAACCACAAATCATTCGAGAGGAAGAGAACGGCTTACCTGAACAACAGAATGACGCTACAGAACTACATGCAGGACTGAAATGTGGAGTGATTCACCGCCTGACTGAGACAGCCAGAAATGTGATAAATCTGGTCAAATGTGATACACAGATGTGTGGGTAGTGCTGTGTAATCGGTAACTGAAAGCATTAGTTGAATGTCAAATAAGAAGAGGAAGATTTGTGCTCGACTGACCCAGCTTTTCAAGAAGCTTTTTCCACAGTTGTCTATGTGTGGTTCACTGTTTTCTTATTCTTTTTGTTTAACTTATAATGACCAGGTAGAATCAAGGAACTAATGTTAAAATTGTGATACAGTGGCTTGATCCAGCCCGATCTCACGGAAATTCATAACTATTTTACGAGGTGTCTATAATTCATGCACTTAAAAAAATGAGCTTAGTGTTTTAAATTTTTTACTAGAGATGCACCGATACTAAATTTCACCACCAACACCAATAGCCGATATTTAGAGTGATATCTGCCAATACCGATTATAAAGATTACACTAATATTTCTTAACTTTCTGAATGTGGATATAACGCTAGATTTGGAGATCGTTTGAAACATATATATGGAGCCGTCCCAGCGCTAAAGGAAGCCGGACAATACTCTTCGAAGATACGAAGTATGCAATACTACACTGAAGGTACTCAAGATTAATATGAGATTTGCAGAAACCCCGTGTGTTACACAGGCTTTAATATTTCTATATACAGAGCAAAAATTCATTGCATTTTCCCTCTACTCTTGTGATTGAAAGGATCAGCCCTGATCATCGGCTGTTTTTAAATTATCGGCCGATAGTCGACAGTCTGAATATTGGTCTAATCAACCGATACCGATTATTGACCGATATATCGGTGCATCTCAAATTTTGACCACTGTTAAGTTGCTGTTACTAATAAAACTTAAAATTGCATAACTTGTTTAAATGAGCTGAAGTAGCCTACTGAGTAAAAACATTGAAATATTAATCTGAACTTCGCCACTGTTCTTCTAAAACTATCTCATGTTTTTTTGTCAGAAATCATCATTATTAGTCCCCCGTGATGTCACCAGAATATGGAGTATCAAATTTTAACATCCAAGGTTTTAAAAGGACAGCGAGGTCTTGTAAAGACATTTGATTGTGCTTAAAAGCAGAAGCCAGCAAAGCAATTACCGTGTATGAATTAAAAAAAAGAAAAAACACACAAATGTAAGATTACAAAATGTTAAAAAGGTTAACAAAATCTAAAGTAAAATCCTAAATCTAACCACCGCTGGCACAAAAATAGATCAACCTAAAGTGTACAAATTCATACATTTACATTTAGGCATTTGGCAGACGCTTTTATCCAAAGCGACTTACATTGCTTTATCCTATACATTTTACATAGGTATTTGCAATCCCCTTGGATCGAAACCACAACCTTGCGTTGTTAACGCATTGCTCTTAGCACTGATTCATACGAATTAACCACTCCAATAAATAGATATACATTTTTGTGAGAATGTATATCAACAGCTTCTTACCGAGCCATGGTGGAAATTCTGGAAAAAATCTTTGAAGGTTCACATAACCTAATCTTCAATGATCACACCGTCAAACACTGTATTCCAAATACTAGCCTACTAATAAAAACCTTGTGTGAAATTTGACGCGCTTATTCGCAAATTTTAAGGCCTAAACATCAGCACATGCTAGCTTATATAAATAGTGCTTGTTATCGTTCAAAGTGCTGTCGCCGTACTAGAAAAATCCATCAGACCATAACACACAATTATATTCGCGTTTTCTGGCAAGGTAACAGACAATGTATGGCTCAACCAGTGCTGTTTCTGGAAACACTCTTATTGATTTCTACACTCAAAAAAATGCCTCATTTGACTGTAAAACGCAATCGCGAGGCATCTTTCGCCTGTCAGCAGATTGTCCGCCGCCCCACCGATAATCAGCTCAGTCTATCCCGTCTCCCCTCTTCAGACCCCATTGGCCCTGTGCGGCCACATCAATGGCAGCATCAGGCCGCTGCGCTAATCACCGCTGTCAGGATGAAAGAGGCAAGGTTAATGTCCTCTGAAAGAGGCATGTGCACCAGAGATCTCGATAAGAAACAGGGCAGTATTATTGCACCAAGGCTGCCCGTTTCTGCGAACGGGGTATTGTGCGAGGCAATCGATGTCACCGAGCCCCGGTCATGTGTCTTGTTGGTAACATGTATATCACAGCCTTCAGATCAGCCATTGAGCATTGGGTGAGATATATGGGTAGGGGCCGAGTCGAAGAAAGAAGGAAATAACGGCGCTTTGTATTGCTGCCAGGGCCTCTTCAGATTTATGACGGCCAATTACAAAGAAGTGCGTGGCCCACCTATTTTCCATTAGCCTATCAAAATCTTTAGTGCTTGTTTGTGAATAGGTTATCAGGCCTTTCAGGGTAGACAATGAATTTATAGCCCCCTCGCATTCCTCAAACAAGGACCTTTAATGCTGTGCCTTTGAACCGCACACGGACGTTTAAAAGAACAGGTAATGCGCATAAGACCCTGAATTTTATTATCTTAATTAAACCAAAAATGCAACCTGTTAACATTCTCTTTTGAGTCTCTGTTCTCAAAGGAAATATCGAATAGCAATTGTGCTGTAATTTACAGATAAGCCAAAAACAATAACACATTTTTTGTTTTTCCTTTGGTTCCTCCTACAGATTAGCTCAGGGCCACAATCAACAGTTCTATCAAAACCTCTTTTTCAAACACTATCCAATTATTATTCCTCGGAGAGTAAGAATTGAGGCGATATAACAGTCTGTCCCGTTGGAGGAACGCGAGCTGATCTTATTCTGTCATGTTTGCTGGCGCGTTGCCCTCAGTCTATGACAGCTAAATAACACCCACCAGAGGAAAATAACCCATGCTAGCAGCACCTGCTTCAGTATCACAGCTCCAGAAGAAAGACATGAAGCTCTATGCAGTTTTCTTCGCTTTAAAGTATTCTTTAAGTTGTGAATTTGTGGATCTACTATTCAACATTTGTGTAAGCTACATTTTAGATATATCGGTAACACCCTACAATAGGGTTGTATTTACATTAGATAATGTATTATCTTATATGAACTATCAATGAACAACACATCTAACATTTATTATAATACCGACAATCTCACTGCAAAAACTTAACTATTTTACAATGTGGCTAATTTTGGCTAATTCGAATGAATTCATACGATGTCATTGGTACCTTTAAGTATGATTTTCTTACGCACCAGTGACGTTACACTGTTAAAAATAAAGGTTTTTATCGATGCCATCGAAGAACGTTTTTTGTCTAAATGGTTAATGACCTTTAACATCCGAAGAACATTTCTGTTTCACAAAAGGTCCTTTGTGGTGAAAATATAAAACAAATATTAACTTTTTTAACCAGTCTCTGTGGCTGAATTGCATTGTGTTCGCAGAACGTCAGGGGTTCAATCCCAAGGCAAAAAACATAAAGAGCATTACAGAGCATTTAAAAAGACATGCTGGTAAACAATGCTGGTCCAAAAGCACAATCCGGTATCGTTTTTTTATAGTTTTGGCTTATTTCAATAGATTTGATTTTCACACGTTCTGGTCTTAAAGATGTTTGTTTTAATTTGTGTTCCTTTCTAAATATTGTCTTGGTCGAATATTGTTTCAACGTGTGCAGCAATAAAAAACTGAAACAGGAAGTGCTTCTGGAGTCAATTGCATAAATGTAAACATAAACAATGTATTTACAGTGCACGACGAGATGCATTGATCTTTATCACCGATGACGGGGAAATTTTGCAAAATCTAAGAGATCCAAGACAACGGGAGCGTTTTCTAAATCACAAAAACAGCACGTTGAACATGAATAAGGGTGACCAAGCGTTTGACATTTGGATACCTGTCTTTTTTCGGGTCCTTAAAAACGAAGTGCAGATGGGGGGTGCACTTTTAAGCGGGCAGCGCGTGGGGTAAAACGCAGAGCGCGCGCTTGCGGCTGTCATGGCAACCGGTGGAGTTCGCGGCATGCTGCTGCGTCACGGCCTTTTCTCCGACACGGTTTAAGAGGCCCAGTGGTTGGTCACGTCTCACGATCTCGGTTGTAGAAGTTTTCTTTAGTTCTCCTCGCCATTGTCCTGGTCTAACTGCCACGTGTTGTCAGGCAATCAAAAACCGGACGGGGCAAAGAGCCGAGACGGTGCAGGAATTCACGAGCAGCTCTGTTACGCACTTAAATTTACTTAGCCCGTCCCTTCCTGCCTGTTTTTAACCCCTCCAGGGGGGTTGTTGTTCGTGGAAAGCACAAGGTGGACAGGCTAATTGTACGAGGCATCTAAAGATCAGTCATGCAAGGCAGGAGCCGTCCGCGGGAATAATTGTTCTAAACGTACTATGCTGTTTGCTCCCCCTGTGGTGCGCTATAAAAGCGCATTTTGCCCTTACGACGCAAATTCTTACGACTGTCGAACACAATTGAACTCGGGTCACGTTGTGCCCGCACACTGCCCGGCATGGCACCCACAATAATAAAAATCGTGGGACTGTGGGAGCAGCGGACCCGTTGGAGACTTGTTTACAGTAATCTGTTTACAGCACTCGGGCTTGCGTTCAGTGTATAACGGCAGGACGTCTGGCGGGTAATTTCGCGCAATTCAATGGCACACTGCACGCGCGTCTAGACTTTCGCGCGTTTTGCCACAACAGATACATGTGGCGCGTGCTGTAGTGCGTTGACGTTTAAATTATTATTTATTATTAGAGGGCCGGTTATATTACTTTGACTTTGTGGTTGGGGGTCAGGTGCTTGAGTTGTTATCGACATTGTTCAAAGCCAAACCAAACAAGACAATCATATCCACGTATTAGCAAAGACTCAGCATTAATGTTAAAGTAAAAATAAGCAGTTTTGGAGGTATAGTTAATGTAGCTTATTTGATTACTTTTCCCTTGAAAAGGTAAAGTAGGGATTACTCTTGTTTTTTCTGTAATTTAATTAGTACAGTTACTTCTGATGATATATAACTAAATATTGCGTAATATATTCAATAGTGGAAATGACATCAAAATTCTTAGTTTAACTTTAAAATATATGCTTTAATGTATTCTTTTCACATTTTTGTATACTTTGGTCAGTTAATAATAATTATTTATGTAGTTATTTATTATTTATTTGACTGAATAAAGCTGTTTCATGTCTATCCTTGAATCAATTCCAATCAAGGTTAATGTAGGATATAGAAAGTCATTAGTAATAAGTAATTCAATTTATGAAGATTATTTTTTGGAGAGAGTAGTTTGTACAGTAATCTAATTAGACTGTTGAATGTGTAATTTGTAAGTAGTAATTAATTACTTTTCAGAGTAATTTACCCAATACTGCTTATAATTATTTTAATTAATATTCTACTTGTCTTTGTTTTCTACAGTGGACGCGACCAGTGCGACACGAGACACGGCTTGTTCTGAAGGGATTTTCACACCGCGCCGCATCCGGTGTTCTAATGGTTCTAATGGTGGTTTCACATGGTACGCGACAGTCGCGTTTTTCCATGCGGTAAGCGGCAAAACGATGGAAACTTCTACTGGCACGTCTCACAGGCGCAGCTGAAGATAGAGGCGGGTGCCACGCAAAAATATGACTGCCGCGTACCGTGTGAATCCACCATAATGCATTCTATTAACTCTTGTTGGTGTAAAAAATGATGACAACACGGTATTTTATTCCCTTAACTCGTCCAAATAAAATAAACTTATTTTTAATTGATAGTAATTTAATAGAAGTAAATTGCAGATTATGGTTAACAAATATTTGTACAGGTTTGTCCTGGGATAGGCCATATTTGCCTGTCTAATTATAATATTGAGCATAGACTTAAACTACATAATTATATATTTCGTACTAAACTTCATGGACCAAACATTATAAATGACCAACGATATCTATTTATTCTTGGCTTTAGGCTTTAAAACAATTTGACAGAACGAAGTCGCCCTCTGCTGTTTTATATAATGAATTACAGTAAGAAAGAAATTTAAACTAAGCATAGTGCATTTTTTATATTGGTAGATTTTTTTACTTTCTTCAATTATAGTTGGGTTGTGAAACAGCATTTTTGTTGCACTTCACTCTTGAAGCAATGATTTTCTCAATTAGAGTTCCTTGTGATTTGCTGTTCTCCTGATGAGATTATGAGAGAAATCAGAAATACTTTGAGGTTTGTTTTTCCTTTAGTTTGTCTTTGTTATCAAAATAACAGCATCATAATTTTTATAATTTACTTATTTTCATTACTCCGAAGTGGTAATAGGATTGTAATACCTGCCATGTCCTGGAGGACACTGCCATCTACTGGTATTTGACTTAAATGCAGGAACACTTACAGCTTAAATGCTTTCTTTTACACAAATATTTAAACTTTTATAGTTTAATATTATGTTACATGCATTTATTATTCGGTTTCATTTCCAGACATAAACTCATTGCTGGCTAATACGAATAATCCTAACCTTTGGATTAAAGAACTTTGAAAACATTTATTTTCAACCAAACCACGGCCGTAAACAATCCATCGTAGATTAATGTAAACCCATCTGTTCATATTTTTCCCAACCGAAGGCTGAAACAACCCAGCATTTTTTTCAATGTGCTTAGCATCCTAAGTTTGAGATTCATTGCCCTTCCAGTTGAGCTAAAGGAAGGCTTTCTTACACTTTTGATTCAGAAATTATTAATGAAGTAAATATCATATAATATATTCAAATATAAATCACTCGCGTTTAAATGATTAAATCAGCAGATTTTTCTCTGTTCTTTCGGTCTTATTAGATGTTCCAAAGATGCCCAGTAGATGATCTTGACCTGAAATTGATGGTACCTGTCCTCACATGTTTAGGATACAGAATGAACTATAACTATTATAAACTGAAGACAAAATTACAATGCTCAGTTTTCTTTGTTTCTACTTATCCTTGCTAAATGCAACATCATAGCCTATTTTATTCAACATGACATGTATGCAGCTTACGAAATTCCATAACAGATTTGAAGGTGGAGATCAAACTAACAACTTTCTTCATTGGGTCCTGTAAAATGCCTTAAAGTTTGTGACATCATTAAAACGTTTTCGTTTAAAAATACCTGCTGGATGCTTACGTAACACATACGACAGAGGAATATTCACTTTTCACAACCACCATCTCTCTTTCTCTCTCTCTCTCGCCCACTCACACTTCCAGTATTTTTTCTTCCAGTGGATTACCTCCTCTATCCGCCTTACACTCTCATCTCATCTTTTTTCCCATTTCGTCTTTCATTCTCAACTCCGCCTTCTCCATCCCTCTCTCTCTCTCTCTGTTTCTGTTTTCCTCAGGCAACTTACTTTCTGCTGATCCCATTATAACAACTAAACAAACCATCAGGCAGCTTCAACACTTTTGTTCTCTGGCATTCTCATAAAAGGCATGTCTCTGTTCCCCTGATGTGCTTCTCGGTAAAGGTGGGCGTATAGGTGCACTGATTCTTACTGAAGATGCAATTGCTGTGTGAGGGAGGGGAACATCACTCGTTTCTGCAACTTCACTCAAACAATGATAGCAAGTTCACACATGCCAGCCTTTAAAATATACGGTAAAACGTATATAAACATATTATGGACACTCATATGATGCAGGTCTATCTGTCATAAACAGTTTAAGTTCAGGATTGTCTCCAATATGAATATAATATTTTGTTGATGGAGATGGTATACAGGGTCTCTTTATTTTCTAGACAAATGCATTCATTTTTGTTTACCTTAAATCTAAATGACCTATGCTTTCCTGTAGCTCAGTGCTAACAACGACAATACCATGGGTTCAATGCCAGGGATTGTACATACTTCAAAACAAATGTATTGTATAATTTACTGTAAGTGGGTTTGGATAAAAGCGTCTGCCAAATGCGTAAATGTAAAGATATTGTGACGTTTTACCATTAAAACGTGATCTTTAATTGCGTATGCATTTGTATTAGATAAACGTTAATATTTAGATTATACTCACTGCGTTCCAATAGTCAGAATAATTCTTTAATTTATGTACAAAATGCATTTTTAGAAAGATGCTCATACTTGTACACAGATGTGAATGATTTAAAATGTAAATCAGAGATGTGAAAGCTGTCAATCATCATTTAGGTATCACACACAGGTGACAGAGTCAGACAGGTTCACCAGGTAGCCTTGACTTTCTTAGCATAACTTTAAAAAGTCCCCAGAACATTAAAGAGAAACCAACAGGCTTTGAATAAAATCACCCTGGCGAGCAAAGCTGGAAAGCTGGAACAATTTTATCTTCACTACTGAACTGACAAGACTGTCATTCTGTTGTATGTTTTTCAAAATCACTTCCCTTGATTCAATTCATTACTTACCATCTGATCTTTCCGTCAATTCATGAAAGTACAACAGCGGTTGGCTCCTCCGTCTATCCTGCAAGACAGATTTTGATGTGATTTGGAAACATCATCCCATCCGTCTATGTGCAACTGACTGTAAACCCAAAAGTCATCCTTTCTGTTTTCTTGTTTTAAACTCATCCTCACGCTGTCTGTCATTGCCAGCGTTCAATCCCTCATGTGAATTACATGTTCATCTGATCCACTTCCATCCTTTCGTACTTCTGGAGTAGTTATAAAGCACAGGTTTATCTGCCAGAGAAAGAGAAACAGAAATGACAAACCCACAGCGGTGACATGGAGTAACATCAGTTATTGCAATGGAAGTAGTTGAAACCGGTAAGCCAAACCCTTGTAGCCCTATTCACCACTATTCACCGCTTCTCACTCTCTCTCCTTCCTTTCTTTCTCTCTGTCTCCCTCTCTCTCTCTCTCTTGCGTTCGCTCTCTCTCCAATTCCTTTTCCTTCCCTTTCTCTGCGAGCATGAATATGTTATTATCCTCACAAAAGCCGTATGTATTGTTTATGAATTACCAGCCTTCCAGTCAACAAAGGCTATTTTCATAAGAAACCTCCATTTCATTTCAGCTTCAATTTGATTACCAGCTAAAGAATAGAAGCCCTTCGGCCAAACCCCCAGCGGCTTCTCTCTGTTCTCCCTGGTTTTATTCATGCCCATTGAAAGACCTTTATTGCTTTCCTTTCATACTGACAGGGGAAAAAGCTTTTAGAGCAAACCATTGGCAAAAAAATATTGCACAGCTATTTTGCACAATAACCAAATAAAAGAAAGCACCCGCTTCATTCTATGCACCCTTGCTGCAACGTTTTATTTATGTATTTTATTATTTTGAAAGACGCGAAGGTATTGCGAGAGCATGGCATGAATGGCAGTTTGGAGATAAGATGTATTACAGCCCACAGCACATGTCAAATATAAATGTTCACTACTTTTTAAAGTGTCTGGCGTATAGAAAACAGGCAGTTTTGAGTTGGATGAGACGACAGCAACAGGATAATGGACTATATGGCTTGTAAGTGAAGCTATCTAGTTTTTGTACCAGGTACATTTTTCATTCATTTTGACAGATATAGGTCAAATGGTGTCAGATGTTAAAAACCTGCCCAGAGTCTCTTTAGAACTTACAACAACAAACTGAATCCTTGAAAGAAAGAAAGAAAGAAAGAAAGAAAGAAAGAAAGAAAGAAAGATAGAAAGAAAGAAAGAAAGAGAGAAAGAAAGAAAAACAAAGAATGAAAGAAAAGACAATAAAGACTGAAAAGAAAAAAAGGAATGACCACTGTATAACAATTGCACTTACTTTCAAAGAAAGAACGAGTGAGAGAAAGAAAGAGAAAGCAAGAGAAAGGAATGGCATGACTACAGTATTGCACTTGAAATTGCTTTCAAAGAAATAAAAAAGTGAGAAAAAGAAAGAAAGATGGAAACAAGGAAGGAAAGATGGAAAGGAAGGAAGGAGAGAAGAAAGGAGAGAAGAAAGAAAAGGAAAGGAAAGAAATAAAAGATGACCACCCTATTATACTTGCAACTGATTCCAAAGAAATTCAGAGCGAGAGAGAGAAAGAAAGAAAGGAAGAAAGATAGAGCAAGAGAAAGAAAGAAAGAAAGAAAGAAGGAAAGAAAGCCAGGAAGGAAAGAAAGAAGGAAGGAAGGAAAGAAAAATGAAAGAAGGAAGGAAGACAGGAAGGAAAGAAGGAGGGAAGGAAGGAAGGAAGGAAGGAAGAAAGAAAGAAAGGAAGGAAAGAAGGAAGGAAAGAATGAGGAAAGGAAGGAAAGGAAGGAAAGAAATAAAAGCATGACCACCCTATTATACTTGCAATTGATTCCAAAGAAATTAAGAGCGAGAGAGAGAAAGAAAGAAAGAAGAAAGAAAGAAAGAAAGAAAGGAAGGAAAGAAGGACCGAAGGAAGGAAGGAATTAAGGAAATAAGGAAGGAAGGAAGGAGAGAAGGAAGAAAAGGAAAGGAAAGAAATAAAAGATGACCACCCTATTATACTTGCAATTGATTCCAAAGAAATTAAGAGCGAGAGAGAGAGAAAGAAAGAAAGAGAGGCAGGGAGGGAGGGAGGAGGAAGGAAGGAAGGAATTAAGGAAATAATGAAGTAAGGAAGGAAGGAAGGAAGGAAGGAAAGAAGGACGGAAGGATGGAAGGAAGGAAGGACGGAAAGAAGGAAAGAAGGAAGGAAGGAAGAAAGAAAGGAAGGAAGGAAAGAAGGAAAGAAGGAAAGAAAGAAAGAAAGAAGGAAGGAAGGAAGGAAGGAAGGAAAGAAGGAAGGAAGGAAGGAAGGAAAGAAAGAAGGAAGGAAGGAAGGAAAAAAAGAAAGAAAGAAAGAAAGAAAGAAGGAAGGAAGGAAGGAAGGAAGGAAAGAAAGAATGAAGGAAGGAATTGTGTGAAATTGTATTTTAACCTCTTTTAATTTACAAAATTCTTTCTTCATTGGTTTGCTGATGCTGAATGTGCAGTTGTGTGGCTTGAGGAGACTTTTCAAAGCAGATTAATGACATCAGAACATCAGATAGCTGCATTCAACTTTATTGACTTAAACAACTAGATAAACCTTCCAGAACAGCTTTAACTTTACACCTCGAGTGACTTCTTTGCATCACCCTGACATTGTGCATCAGCACCATCAAACCAGACTCACCGTCACCTTTAACCTCTGTGTAGGTGTTGATGGACACAGCCCACGGCATTAGGAAGTAAATCAGATGTTTGTACCAGACGCCACAGACAGACAGCCTCACAAAGGTGATATTCATTTACCTGCCCGTTGCTAAGAAAAACCCAATGGTTATCTCAACGTTTGATCTGGCCACTAACAGATGAATTAGATAGTCTATTATACGTTTTATGAGTCTTTGTATTTATGTAAGAATATTCAGCGCTAGACAAAGGTGACTGATCCATAATTCATCCCTGGGCTAAGGCAGGTCTGACAGTCTGAAAAGAGCCTGACATTTGAGCTTTTTCTCCAACATCTGCAAAATTATATCCTTTCCATTGTGAGTCATTGAGAGGCAGTCAGCGTCCATACAAGGAACGAAATTCGGCCCGTCTCTTTCGTAAAGGCAACAACTCTCGTGTGACAGAGCCGTTGTCTTTCGTGTGGAATTAAAAAAATTGAGTGGAAGTCAAATGGGGCAAACATTTTTTAGTTCATCAAAATATCTTCTTTTGTGTTCTGCAGGAGAAAGTCAAACGGGAATGACATGAGGCAGAGTAAACGGTGAAGAATTTTCATTTTTTCATCTGTGAAAAGATTGAGCATTTCTGAAGTGAGACACAATGAGACCTCTCATACCCGTGCAACGGTCCCCGGACAGTCGTTGTAGCTGGGAGTTGGATGCGGTTAACACAATGACACAACTTTTGCGACAGCACCGAGCCGTTCAATTAAGTGACAGCTAACATTTTCTGCCTCTTTTATCGAACTCTCCAGTACCTTGGGCTTTGTCCTTATGTTAATGTGTCCTAAACATCAGTCTTTCTGGAAATGTCAAAGTCGCCACAAAAGAACAGGCTGCCTCCTCCTGCAGGAGCCCGAGCCAGTGATTAAATCTCCCACAATGCACTGCTGTCCCTGAGGATCGGAAGTCTTTGCAATGGGTGTGAGTCATTGTTTGTCATAAAAGGCTAGTGGAGGTGGAAGTGGAGGAAAAGCAGATGTTCGACACACAAATACATTCAAGGCTTTGCAACACCTGCACCATTGAAAAATAACAGTGCCAAGATATAGCACAATACAACAAATACAAGTGACAAATTGTCATAGTTTGTCTAAAAACACACTCAAACCAGGATGCCTTAAACCGCTGAATGTTTGTTTGTGGAACAACACATTTTTATCATTAAAAACTAGAGATTAGAGGAGACAAACATTCTGTCATCAATACACATTTAACCACAAATCAAATCCATGATCATCTACATATGTCCAGTCTCAGTCTTGTGACGCACATTCTTTCCGCATCTGTGCTGTCCAACAGCATCCATCTGAACCCTGACAGTTAGAAAAAATAGGCACATGATCAGAGTTTTATGGACCAGCAGAAATAAACAATGGGGAATGATTCAGGGTTTACTGAGAAAGGCTAGCGGTGAAGAGACTCAATTTCATGGTCTTGGAGTCCATCTTTCTTCTCAAAAGCCAAGAGCATTTTAATAGAAACAAACAAACAAAAAAACTCACCCAGGAGTATTGTACAAAGATGAACACCAAAAGTAAACAAAATGTCTACAATTAGGAGAATGAGGCTAACAAACACAAGTGAAAACAATCTGGGCCACAGGAAATACGAATGAAGGAAAACTACATCTACTACTACTACGATCATAATTGTAGTATATTAAATTTATAAACACAATATAATAAAGTCTACATAATGTAATATAATAATAAAAGAAACAGCATAACATAACGGCAATTTTTTTTTATTTCACATTACCCGACTACCTGGTGAAACATGAATCTTATCCATGACAGTTCTGACAAATAACATAAAAATTGAGGCACACAAGAACGAGTCGGACACTAATCCCATTTGAAGAGTCAGTAAGAACTTGTATTTATTTATTTCAATCAGCAGATAATAGAGAGCAAGATAGAAAGAGTGCTTTTGAGAGAGTAATTGAAGTTATCGAGAATTATACAATATACAGTAATTCTGCAGTAGACATTTCATTTAAATACATAAATTAGAGGACACATAAGATTCATATAATCTGCCGGTTTCTGGCCACAGATTCAGTGTTCATTTAAAATCAGTCTCGCATACAAAGGTTCTGTGAAATGCTGACAGCGCTAGAAATGCTGACAAAATTCTGGAAATCTCTTTTTCCAAAGGCACATTTCTGAGCATTAAATAATACAATAAAAAGATTATTTCTGTACAAAACACAAATCTGTGGATCGACAATCTACATTAGTGTAAAGGATCATCATAAAAGTAAAAAAGATAAAAGCTGTAAGGTGCAATAAAGCAACCGAAACAGGTAATTCTAAAACCAACCTTGAAATGTGACAAAAAAATTAATCTATAAAATAAGACTAGTTTTCTCAGAATTGTCTCCAGTATTGTATTGCGAGGTTTTTCCATTGGAAAATCATAATGAATGTCATCACTTACTTAATCTATTGGCTAAAGATTCCTAAAGTCATCAGTAATGCAGGCCTGGTTACATCGGAAGGTACAGTATATGTGGATCATCCCTGAGACTCCTAGTTTCTGACTGGGAACCAATGCGGTTTGTCTTTGTGATCGTGAACTAAATGATCAAACTGCAAGAAGTCATTTGGAGACGAGAAGTTTGTTTCTGAGGTGGATGATGCTGAGATTCAAGTTTCTTTATCATCAGCACATTTGAAAATAGGTCCGACAAGATGCTTGGCACTAAGAAACAACCGGTTTTGGATTAAAACGAGGCTTAATACTGTGACTGAGGGGAAGTTACGTTTTTTTTTTGGTCAGGACTCAAGACTGATTCAACACTCAGGTAAGACACAATTATCAGATGTGGTTTCCATATAAAACATCACATGACTGCCTCACAAATTCGTCTCATCCCACGACGCGTCGTTCATACTCTTCAATACTTTCCTGACCACCTTCTCCAGTTCTTTCCGCGCCTTTTGCTCTTCTTCGAGATTCCTCTTCATTCTTTTGTTGTCCTGGCGATGAAAAAGAGAATCCGGGTCACGGCACCAGATTTTAAAATTCGACCATGTGCACAGACAAAATTCCTTGTTGCATGTGTACTCACCTGCTTGAGTTCTTGTACCTCATCCCTTAAAGCATAAACTGTATCCACCAGGCTCCTTCAAAGAATGTGAAATTTAAATTATCAGGAATAAAGAAACAAGTACCGCAAAATGCTTTTTGGATGCATGTTGTTCACCTTTCTTCAATTACGGTTTGACCGTTGCTTTTTGTCTCTTCCACAATGATTTTTTCCTCCTCAGGAAAAAGCATGTGTGGCCCTGACTCCTTCCTTGATCCTGCAAGGGATTAAAAAATGAAAGATTAACAGACAGATAATGTAAATCAAAACATTTCTATGTTTCTATGAGGGAACTATAGTTTTGAGAAAAATAGCTCATTGGTCTTCACAGGCTCCATCTTCTCTCTTGCTCATCCATCACATAAAACTTATTCTGTATTGCATGGACAAATTTACGAAGACACACAAATAAGTAATATGACATTATGCTCTTGTTACAATTATCATTTAACTTAAGCTTTTTCTGAAAAAAGAAACAAATATCCAGAAACATCCATCGCTAACCAAACAAGAACAAGGAATTATAAAAAAGTCCTTCAAACAGCTCTTCACATTCAATGTAGAGAAAATAAAATGATGTACTGTGACGCTTATTCGAGCAGCGGCTCTTACGAGATATAGAACCCATTCTGTTAGTGTGAGTTATCCAAACACTGTCATAGTCCGAGTCTTCTGATTGGTCAGAGGAGGGAAATCCGCTGCCTCGGCAACCCACAGCATCCACACACGATTGGTTAACATCAGCCAGTACATGATTATGCATCAAATCAGTGCCCTGCCATGCTAACAAGGGATGGGGGAGCAAACCAATCAAATGGAACGGGAGGGATTGGGGTACGGAACCGAACCAAGAGTAAAATGAGGAAGAGGCCAATGAACCCCATAAAATGGGGCAACGGAGGGAATAAAAAAAACAATGGGGTCAACATAAGGCAGAGAGAATTCGAATAAAAAAGAAAGAAAGGGAATGAAGGTAGGGAAAGAGAGAAAAAAGATCTGTGTTAAAAAGGCTGAAGATATTCAGAGAGTTAGTTAACACACATTTAGAAATAACAGTTCAGAAAAGTACAACTTACAGACGGAATAAATATTTTAATAGAAGAATGTTTGCCAAAGACAGATGACTTTTGTTGTATTGTTGAGAGTTTCTAGGCTGAATTAAGAATTTTATGTACGATTTTTAATTGCATAGTTTTGCTCGTTGGATTTAAGAGTGGGGTCCCACCAAGTGTCTGTGTTGGGCCCGATTAATTTCTACGAAGACTTCAATCAAACTCTGCGTATTTTCATCAACGTTTCAGTGTGGATGAGCAACTTTTGTAAAATGCTTGAAAACACTAGTGTGGATAAAGAACGAAAAGTATACAAAAAAAACACAAGCAACACAGAAACATGTTAAAAGTACACAGCAGCGCGTTACTCCTAGATGGATGAGTATGACAACATTGTGCTTACTTGAGTTTAGCGTCTGTCGTGTTTTGGCACTCGTGCAGTACGCTTCAATCACTTTAAGGATCAGAGCGTCTTCCTCCAGAGCTGCAGTGCCTGATGGGAGAAATAACGGCCGTGTTAAGCAATTGAACCGTTCGATTTTTAACATTTTATTTCACCAATTGAACATTTATGCATAAATTGTTCACGATCAATGACATTTATGAGTTTTTAATGTGACCACGTAACATACTTTTTCTAACAGCAAATTCTTCGTCAGATGGCTTTCTCTCCGGTTTCCGTTTGGGCAGAAGCTTCTTCATGCTTTTAGGACTTTTACTGAGATCCTGAAAAACGTACGCAAAGTAAAACACACACACCGTTTTAAGAAATCTCATTGTTAGTCTGTTAAGAAAGAGCACATTGTTTTATCCAAAGAACATGATACCTCTTTGTAGCACAAAGCAGCTGAGGGTTTCAGGGGTGGTGCGGGTCTGAGACAGCTCAGACTCCAGGGCTTCTGGGTTTTAGGAGGTTCTAATGGCCCCCACATCATAGCACTGTGAGGGGTACCGTGTGAAGACAAGTGAGGAAGAGTGTGGTATACCGGAGATCCGCTTACACCTCGATTCTCCGAGTGTCTGGACGGGGTGACAGGGTGGGACGGCAGCTAAAGATGGAGAAGGTCAAATGAGTAACAGAATTTGAATTACACACATACACTGTTATCGTAAATCATGATTTCTCACCGTATGGCACGGCACGCTTTGGAGTTTGATACTGCTGTTTCTGGCAGAGGTGTGTTTGGTCTGGCGGTGTAGATGATCCAGCCAGTCGTGCAGATCTTGCTGGTTGTTACAGATCACCTGGATGCGCTCAATCAAATGTCCTGCATGGAAACGTTGTCAGCATGCATACGTACTAATATTCAAAATTCACATTTGACCAAATTGGAGCGCGAAACCTACCAGATACTTCAAAAGCATGTTTTGTGGCGTCACTGTCCTCAATCCTATTAACAGTCATTCCTGCTAGTGGAAGCTTCCCCTGTATAGTCAATCAGCCAATGAGATTCAAGTATTTTATAAAAGTAGCAAATGCATGACCAATCAAACAGGCACACTATTATGACTCAATAAATGAGAGTAATATAGGGGTGTAACAATACAATTAAGAATAAAGCTAAACTTTTTTAAAGCACAAAATGAAAATTTTTGTATTGTGATACATTATAACATATATATTTTAACAATGATGTTGTTATTCTACGACGGTAAAGAGTCATGAACCTGGTAGATAAAACCACTCATTCGAGGGCTGGCGGACAACATGAGGAGAATATGAGGGAAGAGCAGGAGGTATCGCTCATTCTTCTCCTGAGGGGACACAAGTATGAACATTTCATGAACAAGAAACCTACATGACATCAGAATACTTTCAGCATTGAGCTCTGCTTTAAAAAATAATCAGGTCACTCACCTCAGCGCCGTGGTTCTGGATGAACACCTGAGACATGTAGAGAACGGAGCCCAGGGTCCTGATGTTCTCCCCCTCCCATCCACGGATGCTCTCCGTCAGAATCTGCAGCTCGAGTTCCTTCCTCTTCCTCACTTCCTGACACTGGGACTAAAGCCATGAGAACAAACACATCGCCGTTTCACACCTCAGTGAAAAAACAATCGAATTTTAGGCTTTAAACATGTTATGAAGACTCACCGAGAGGTTTTTATATACGGTCATGCTCTTCTGAATGTCTGGATAATCTGGGTGGAGCTCCTGTGGAGAATTAAAAACACTCTTCTATACCCTACAGGGGACAACCCAAGTGTGCAAAACCACAGTGGATATTGTCATGTACATTCATTCACAAACACACAACAGTACCTCCATGTGTCGCTCCATCTCCTTGAGCAGCGTGGGGTATTTCTCCAGCCGTAGGAAGGGTTTGCTCAGGCCTGTCGTGAGTGTGAGAATTCCAGGACTGCTGGCACCTTTACTTTCCATGAACTCTCCCAATTCCTCACTGTACACACACACAAACACATGGTCATCTACATGCAGTTCATCTACAAGAGCGCCAACATGTGTCCGTTATTTGTACATCAGAAGCAGGATTGTGTTGTGATGTTTACGCACCTGTGTTGCGTGAGCACATTGACAGCTGATGGATGGTTGGAGCAGTAGGTCACATACAGGCTCCTCAGCTGAGAAACGAGAGACAGGTAGAAGCCTCCCATCCTCTGCTGGCTCTCTGGAACTCTGCACAAACCCAAAACACGGTTCATAAATCCTTGAAGAAGTGACTAAAAAGTCTAAAAGTTTACTGACAATGAAAAAAAACATTCTTCACGAAACATAGATAAAATGTAAAAGCCAGAACAAGATTTGGTAATACGAGCAAAGTTACTGCTTGCTGCCACTAGATGTCGCTGTTGTATGAATGAGAGTGAATAAGAAAACGTGTTCAACCGTCTTATGCAGCGGTCTCTCTAGACTTTGAGCATGCAAAATTCGTCAAGATGATGCTGCAAAAATAGGCAGGAGCGATTCCTCCATCTTGTAAATTTCTCTACCGAGAGGTCACGTTGTGATTTTTAAATCTTCTATTGGTCTCACACATTCACCTGACGCAAATTCGCAGGTCAGAGTTCACCAAACTTGAACTTTATTACATATCTTCGGACGGGTTTGCATATCTGCTCTGTCGCATTCACTTGCATATGAATGAAAGTCAATGGATCAAACGTGACCGGGGCCTTACTTGACGCTCTCCTCCAATGAATGCACCAGTGTTTGCTGATAAGTGTTGATTTCTTCTAAATTGCCCATGATGTGACTTATCTCTGACACACTGAGCCTAGAGAGACAGAGAGAGAGAGAGACACAGAGAGAGAGAGAGAGAGAGAGAGAGAGAGTACAAATCAGTTAATATCTTTAGTTTAGTGATTCTCAAACATTAAGGTCAAGTTCCACCTTTGATAAAATTCCACGCACCAGTAACTCATCGGCATAGAAAATCACATGCATCATTATGAACATATATATAAATGTATTATAAATGTAATCATGAATCATGAATTCTGTGTGTTTTGTACCTGTCTGTGGGCTGTAACACTCTCAGATACGTCGACAGGAGAGTCTGGAGCTCCTTACAGTATTCCGTCTCCGACTGGACGATATTCTGAACCACCTGTGCATTTGACAAGCATTAACAGAAACATCACGACTTCTTAAAGAAACTACAAAAAAAGAAAGCGTGCTCTGAACTACTAGTCAAAATAAAAAAGGTGTAGGAGGTAACTCATGGGTTCACCATGACAATATTCCTTACGAACATTGGGGCGGGGTTTGCAAATTTTAGCTTCCAGGAAACAATGCTCAACATTTAATAATCCTATAAATCCACACATAAGAGATGTGTAGAACATTGTGTTTTATGACTAACAGATCAAATACACACCTTTCAACATAGACATTATTTCTGCAGTTAGAGGAGAATGACAGAATAAGGCCAGCCATTTAATTTCATGTCATGTCATCTGATTTCAGTTTAATCTGAATGGACTTGAATTCTCCTGGTTAAGCAGAGCTGCCTGACCTCACTCATCATATCTAGTCAGTATATACCTGTGATGTCATATCAGTCACAACTGCATTTATTCGCTTCCAAAAACTGCATTATTTTATAAGACAGGATCGAACTATGAATTATGTACGTGTTTTGCTTGATAAATTTGCTTTATAAAACTAAAGAACGCCAAATTACACTGTAAAACATGATTCTAGACCAAAATCCCTAAAAAATTTAAAGCATCATCCATGACCTGATACACAAACCCAAATATGCATTTCAGTACAATTCTATGGAATTGGTTGAACTACAATGAACCCATAAGAAAATAAACCGTGGTTTTATTAAAGTAAAGGCATTGTAATTATTTTTATTTTTTTGCAGGAAAATAGGACACACACACGCATGCCTGACCCCCAGTTAACTTCTGGTTTGTGTTTGGCTACTGTCTTGTACTATAACTATTGATATTTTATTCAATTTATTTAAATGTTCATTTGTATTATTATTTTACTGTATAATAATTGTGTAAAATAAACGATTTGTTAAATTTTGTTATATGTTTATTTTATTAAATAAAACTAAAGGGCCCATTCAACAAATTGTTTGAGGCATTTAAAAAAAACGTACATCTGAGCTTGGTATCGCAGTCTAAATTAAAAATATTGGAGAAATAGTTTTGCAAATGAACCTTTCTTCCCGGTTTCTTTCGATTATAATCAGAAATAATCCAAAGGCACTCTATTATTTGTGAATGTGTACCAGAAGTTCAGTTGGGCTCACAAAAGTGCGCATAACGTTTGTTTATTTTGCAAAGATGTTTGATGTTTCACTACAACTAAAACTATGGTTCAATTTAATATAAGTTACACATTTGAGCAGTTGAGTAGTTACGGCTGCAACTAATCGTAAACAAAGTTAGTCTGTAAACTGATGGGCGGAGTCACGATGACACAAATGGTGACACCGTGGTCATCTGCCAACGACGGGATGACAGCTGCAGACATTTTTTACATTTCCAACAGATTTTCTCTCTGAATGTTGCTGTGTAGACTGAACTCTGTCTGACCCTGCTGTATCGTCTACCCTGAAACACACACACTCCGGATCTTCGGACAGTCGACTTTACACTTTAGAGACGTAAGATCAGCGGTCTACACATTCTAATAAAACAACAGTCTGGTGTTTAACTGACATGGACACACAGACAGCGCGAAGCCTCGGGCACAGCTGTCCCAAAAGTCAATGAGATGTAAAGGTTGACCTACTTAACAGCGCGATCACGATACAAACTAAAACACACCATTGAGTCCCGAGAACAAAATCAGATTTATAACAAACTATCATTCAATACAAATTCATAGCTTGTGTGCGTTTTCTTACCTAAGTGCAATATCAATGCATTTAGATTCACACATTTGGCAGACGCTTTTATCCAAAGCGACTTACATTGCATGATATTATATAATTGAGGACTATGCGAAACAAATGTCCCAGAAGCACCACTTTCACCCCACAGACGTCATAAATAATCAACTCGCCAAGGTTATTTTAGCTTACTAAAATAAACTTTTTAAAAACGTTTCTGGCTGTTGAAATAAAGATTGACCTAAAAATGATTGGAAAAACTTAACTAAATGAAAAAATCAAATGTTGCCTCAAAAATACATTGAAATAGGTTTATATCACAAAAATTGTAATAATAAACTCAAACTTGAAACAAAACAAAAGAAATATTATATAGCAACATATATAAAAAATATATATATTAAATGACAAAATCATAGACCAAAATTGCTAAAACTTTAACTAAAATAAAAAATATATACTGTATTTAATTAATAAATAATAATTATATTAATGTAAAAATAACTGTCAATTTAAAATATTGATAAAACAAATAAAACAAAAATCAAAACCATAATGAATACGCAACTCGCACCACGTGGCTTGATCAACATCATCACCTCTAAAGCGTCACTACAGATCGTCTCTTACCACATTGTAGTATGTTTTGCAGAAGTTGGTGGTCTCAAACCCCTTGGGAGAACTCTTCAGGGATCCAGATTTTGGAGACACAGGTTTGTCTATTTAAAACAGAAATCAGGACAAAAAAAGGAGGTCACTCTTCAGCAACATCTGGAATCATTTTGTTTCTGTTTGATGGAATATTAAAGTACATCTCTCCTGCAGTGCGCAGTCGGGGGAGGAATTTTTGATTTAGATACCTGGAGGGGGATCTGGGTTTATAGGAAAACATGACATCATTTTATGCTTCGGTTGTGGAATACATTTGAAAAAGGAAGAGCTTGGACATTAATGGAGTTTTTAAAGGGAAAGTTCAACCAAAACTAAAAATGATTTCATCATTGAGTGACCCTCCTGTCATTCCAAACCTGTATGACTTTCTTCTGCAGAACACAAAATAAGTTATTTTGAAGAATGTTGGTAACCAAACAACATTGGACCCCACTGACCTCTATTGTATGGACACTAAAGGCATTTCTCCAAATATATTTTGACATGAGGGCATAACATCAGTCTACTGTTACCAAGACTACGCCAGATAATATACATCTCACACATTGTACTGTTATTAGGACCACCAGAGCACCTCAAAGTGCTCACTAAGCCATATTTAGAGGAAACAGGAAGTGGTGTCTTCTGGCCGCTGCACTTCCTGTCTTTGTGTGAAGATGCCGTTTCCTTCCTTTGCCTGGATGTGCAGGCAGTGATGTCATTCTAGCGTTTCCATTCGAGCCGGGATGAGGGCACATTCAGGCCCTACACATATAATATTTATGTTTGAAATGGGGAGGTAGGGTCAGGAGGTTTTGTTTGGTTTGTCTAATTTGCATTCATCGAGATAAGGCATTGTATGAACTTGGTTAAACGTTTATTTCCTTTTTGTCTGCTATTTTTTACAACATACTGTTTTGATGGTAAATCTGTAATGGTCGTAAAATCTTGATGTTTTGAGTTCTTTCCAAAAAGCAGCAATTCACTTCTCTACTGGCACAGTTTCTATAAGCCAGTAAGTCCTTGCTTAATCACGCTTTTACTGGGCCCGAGAGTCCAGCCAGTGCAGATTTTACATGCTTAACTCACATCGCCTCGATCTGTGCACATAAAAAGCCCTCAAAAAACAGATGTGTTTCTCTAATCATTCGATATACATACTTAACAGCTCTTTTATGTCGGAAAGTCAGGTTGTAAAGTCAAAAGTTCTTACACCGGCTTCTCCGTCAGCGTTTAAAGATCTTTGAGTAACAATGAACACATCTTGCTCATTCTGCTTGTCTGGTCATGCAGGAGTCTAAATGGATCGAAGCATTGTGCAACAATAACATTTGAAGATTTGAAAGCACTAACCGGAGCCTTTGATCTCTTTGACATAGTTGCTAGGAAACCAGCCAGTTTTGCCATTAAAAGACCCCTCCCACCAGCCGCCGTCCTCCTGCCGTATCACCTGGATGACGTCGCCCTTACCGAAGGACAGCTCATCCTCATTGGTCGGCTCGAAGTTGAACCGGGCTTTCACAAGCACCTGAGATCCGCTGTTGTCAGACATGTCCTAGAGAGAGAGAGTTAACCTTTGTTACAAAAAACATCTACCTTACACAATACAACCATATATAGAGAGAGAGAGAGAGGTTTAATGAATTTCATATCACCACCATTTTAAAGTTTAGATCACATGACCTGCATTTACACACTTTATAAATTAAATAAACCGTAATGTTCTCGCTGTTGTGTGATGCTCACCAGACTGCGATACTGGTTGATGTGGAGTCTGGAGGATCTGCTGTGGTTGGACGGAGGGTTCAGCGAGTCGAACGACTTGATCCGTAGAGAAGACGAGTGACGTGAGGACACAGGATTGATGAGACTGCTGCAATCTACAACAACACAACACTGTTCAGCAAAATATACACACAACCCTATTGTCAGAGAACACATACAGATCTAGCGTCTAGACAGATCTCACCTGATGTTGCTTTGTTTAGAGCCACTAAACAGTCTAAGACATTGGTGAAGTTGTGTCCCTGCAGCAGGTCGCTGGCTTCAAATACCTGCAGAGAGAAATATGCCACAATTACACAAGCGAGAGATGATATCACAACAGTACAGACAAATGTATACAGTAACCTTAAGTCAGAATGAAAGCACAGACGTTACATTAGCCGTCTTGTGGCCAGATAAATGCTGTATAACGTTTGGCAAGAATTCATAATGATGAATGACTTGAATTATGAAATATTATTTCAGTAGTTATTGAAATCCCTGCGATCCCTTGGTCGTCGGTCGTCTCAAAGGTAAATAATAATGTCATCACAAACAATGTCCTGGTTTTTGAAATTATCAATGAGAAGGTTAAATAGAGATTCATAAGACAAGACATTTAATCAATAGTCCGCTCATCGCTGGACTCACAGGTCGTACAATAATGGATCTTATTCATTTGTCAATATTTTATGAGTTACTGGGATGCAGTTTGTCCCATAAAAATATATTGATGATGTTAAATCTGACATACAGATAAAAGTCACTTTGGATACATGTGTCTGCTAAATGCATCAATGTAAATATAAATTTAATCATGTTACACCAAGTATGGTAGGTAAAGATTTTTTTTATGAAATATCATTTAAACATTTTACCTTACGTATTACAGAGTGGTGCTATTTTTTTAGTAAACACTACACAAAAACTCCTTTGTAGAGTATTTATTCACCACTGTCGAACGATTAATCGCATGCAGAATAAAAGTTTATGTTTAAATAATATATATGTCTATGTACTGTGCATATTCAATTATGTATTTATGAATACAAAATCATACACAGGCATGTACAGTATATATATTTAGTAAAAATTTGGATGTATTTATTTATTTTTATCAATAATTGATATCATTTATAAGCATTTGTTCATTTAGATATTTTTCTTAAATATACGCATGTTTATAAATAAAAAAATTATATGCACAGTACACAGATTATGTTAACTCAAACTTTTGTTCTGGATGCGATTAATCATTTGACAGCCCTAGTTTTTATGTTGTCCTCCATAAATGTGACTGCTTGAATATGAAAATCTATCTCTGCTAAACTATTAGAATACGTATATGTGTGTATTTCTATCTCTCGGGCTAGCTGCTGTACTGTTGACCATCTGGACGCTAAAGCCCAGCCCTATGATGTCTTCCAAAAACAAAACTAGCTGGCCAAAAATCAGCTTGATATTAAAACAACTTGACTTCGCTTGTATGCTTATGTGCAGAGAGAAGGATCAGCATATTTGCATTTCAGTATTAACTACAATTTAAGAAGACAAATTTACAGAGCATTCGTACAATTACAGTCCCGATTCATACTAATAATTTGGACATTTAATGAAAAGAGTGAAAAAGTACCCGCTATTTTTGCTGGTTACATGGGCTATTTCTAAAACTGAAGCATGTCATTTTGGCGCTACTAGCGGATTACCTGTAAAAAGGAAATTTAAAACTATACATTTCCTAAATGGTTAAAGGGATAGTTGAGCCAAAAACTCAAATTTCCCATTTATTTACTCACCCTCAGGCCATCCGAGAAGTAGGTGAATTTTTGCTTTAGTAGAACCATAAAGAAGATTGTTTGGTAAATCTGCAGCTCTCTCTGGTTCATGTAACGGGAGTCTATGGGGTCCACCGTTCTAAGAGTTCCTAAAGCACATAATTCCAAAAAAACGGCTCCTGGCAACATGTTGACGTTTCGTGAAGCAAATCGTTTGGTATTTTCATAAAACTGAACGTCATTTTTAATAATATTAGCCATAATGTGTAGCCTCTTCACACAATCGCAATCTTCTTCTTGTAGTATTGGGTGGCGGATGGCGTACCAGCGTCTGGTACATTTAGCGCCACCTGCAGAAATGGAGTATTGAGGCTGTACAGTATGGCTAATATTATAAAAAAATGACTTTCAAATTCATGAAAATATCGAGCGAGTCTCTTCCCGAAACGTCAACATGTTGCCAGGAGCCGCTTTTTGGAATTATGTGCTTTAGGAACTCTTGGACAGGTGGACCCCATTTACTCCATTAAGGCAAAGAGGGCTGCAGATTTACCAAACAATCTTTTTATGGTTCTACTCACGAAAAAATGTCACCTACATCTCGGATGGCCTGAGGGTGAGTAAATAAACTGAACTATCCATTAAGCCAATAGTTCTTAAACTGAGGCCCCAAGATGGATTTTGTGGCATTATGCTGGGTTCACATCAAACTCGAACAATCGTGTTCCACGCTATTTATTACTCGCGGGAAAAGATCCTTATATACGCGTGAATGCACGAAATGACAAATATTTTCAACCTTTTGATGTGCTTTCGCGCCAATCGCGCCACCCGATTTGCGTCATTTGCGCCACCTACAGTGTCTTTGCTATGACTTTGAATGTAATTTACTCGCAAAATGCTTAATTTGTGTTTAGTGTGAAACCAGTGTTATATGAAATATATACATTTGGGGTAAATTATATGCAATCAAACAACAGAAAAAAGTATTGATGTTCCAGCTTTGTTTAGCATCATTTGTGTTTAGTTTAATTAAAGATCTAAGTTTAAGAAAATAAGTATATTTAGGGGCCACAAAGCAATGCACTACACAAAAATGTGTCCGTACAATGAAACCATATGAGAATCATTGGGTTAAGCAAATGTAGGTGTGTCAAGCTGAATAGAGCGATTAAACAAACATAGCAATTGTTTATTATGTTAAAAGAATAAAAGAAAACATAGAAACCGTGTTTTTAAGCAAAAGAAGAAAAATCTATAAATAGTAAGGCACAGCTTTTAACACTCAGAAGTTGACTGGATTACAAACATTCTGTCCAATACCTCAAAAAGAAGCTGGGGAGGGGTTTATGAGAGACTGGCAACATTAAAATGCACAACTGTTCTACAATTTTAAAGGAGCTAGTCTTTTTGTTTTTTGAGGGTTTGGTTATGTTTTTTGGGTACTTAACAATGGATGTTCATGTTTCTAATAAAAAAAAACACCGCAAAGACTGTGTGTGAACATGTCCCACCCATACCATATCAGCGAGCTTCCGCTTCTCAGGCCGTTGTAATTGGTCAGTGCCCCTCTCAGTGCACGTGTATTCATTAACTTTGGTTTTGAGCAATAAACAGAAACAGTGGCATCAACTTTACTTTATTAGTTAAAAACATGCGGATACATCAAAGTGTAACGGAGGTCTGATATTGCATGTGCAAACGTCAATCTTTGTTAGACATCGCAAATTTTTCCTACTATGGCGAGGGAAATGTCACCGGTTATATTAATTAACACTAATAACAGAAGCAAAAGTTTGCCTTTTATATTGGACCCGAGTTATAAAACAAGCAGATTGACTAGGAGACATTAGCAAGCAGGACTTCAAAGGACGTTTCATAGTAGTGTCTAAGAGGTATGCGCACACATATATCGGTGTGTTACACAGAACAGCTTTCACAGCCAATGTTAAAGTCATGGAAGCTGTTATTTGACCGTTGGTTATCTTAGAATGAGTGTAGCTGCATTCTTATCACCAGCTGTAGGAGGACTGAGATAAAAGTAAATGTAGTTTAGTCAAATGTCAAATGTTTACAATCTCTGATAATATATCATATGATAATTTTGCAGGTATTATTTATGCTCTATCAGCAACATTACACACCAAGTAACTAGAGGTTGGAAAATGTGATCGCCAGGAATTCGGCCTTTAATTCAAGATTACAAAGAGAAACATTTTCTACTAGTACATGAAAACGAACGCACACCTTTTCTTATCGCCTCTCCACAAATAAGTCTATATTACATCATCTTCCATCACTGCAGTCAGACTACATTTCCTCCTGCACACTCTCTCTCTCTCTCTCCCTCCAGTCACCCAACCCTTCCTCCTGCAGAAGTATTTAGAGTGAAGTGTCTCTCTCAATTCTGCCCTGTGCCAAACCCAAAAGCACCATAAATGAGCTGCCTGCTCTGCCCATTCAAACACACAACTTCATTCACCACAATAAAGGGCTTGTTTCAACCTCTCTCAGCTGGCTGGAAGAACCCAAGACACAGCCACTCCTGAAACACACAACTACACACGCACAGAGACATAATTGTTTTATACGACGACACGCATAGAATGCAACCTACCCACACACTACCTCGATTCGCCCGCCAAACATTAATAACAAATACAAAAGTGTTATTAACACTGACAAGCAATGACACCAAAATGCCAAATACAGGTTTGTACTACACTTACTAAAATGAACCACACATTTACTACGGTCTCGCAACAATAACCATAGTTTAACCATGGTATATTTAGTAAAATTATGGTAATACAAAAGGAAAACGATGTGCCAGAAAACACGGTATGCTTAAAAGAACTGAACTTTATTCATTATACAACCCAGAGCAGTAAATTATGAATCATGTGACAATTCAGCAGCACACATCATTGTGTATAATTTATGACTGCGTTAAGCGAGCTGTACTATTGCATGCTCTTTCATGAAACAGCATGCATCTTTACATATGGAGGAAGTAAGCAGTATGCATGCAAATTGCAATAATCTTTATCGTAGCACAATAAATGTATACTATATAAACTTGATATTATTATAGCATAATATTTTATTATAAGTATAGTTACCGAAGTTATTTGCTGGAATAGGATTTGTTTCCATTGGACTACCATATGTAAAAGTTTTAGTAGTCATGGTTGAACTATGTTTTTTGTACCGAGACGGTTGTAAATTTGAGGTAACTATGGCTTTACTACAAGGGTCAATAGTTATTTTACAAAGTGTTGGTAACATAAACAACACCATTTTCATAGAAACGAAATACCCAGAGCTGGTCTGAATCCCACTGTTCTCTTTTTCACCAAAATACTGAAAATCTGTGTGGGTGAGGATGGATCTGATTCAATCTCACAACAGAACCCCTCAGGTTGAGTTTACAGACTGTAATGTTTACAAACATGTAAAAAATCAGTCATGTAACAGTGTTTGTTACACCACACCACAATTTGCAGCAAAGAGCGTAACTTGATAAACACGTTTGGATGCTGTTAACTAAGGTAAAGTGTTTGTTATGATACGTCAAAACAGAGATTGGCAATAGAAAAAAGGTAAACAAAGCGGTGCATGAAAGGATAAAGCAGACAAAATCTAAGTCAAAATCACTATAGTGTCAGGAGACACCATACAGAAAATAAGTCTATAATAAGTAAATACAATAAATACAGAATACAAGAAAATACAGATAAACGTGCGATTCAGATATTAGGCTTAATATTAATATAAACAAAACTAATAAACTAATAAAAAATAAAGCCAAATCTTTAATACTGGTCAACTAAACTAAGCTAACACAGGAATCATAACCTGTTTATTTTTCCTGTAATTTATTGTTCCACTCTAATACCTCTCTCTCTATCTCTCTGTAGTATTTAAATACATATGCATATTTTATTTATACAACTGTATATACTGTTAATGCAAAAATCTGTACATAAATCCTCTGTTTCAAATGTTATACAGCATTATTAGCAGTAGAAGTATTACCTCTAGTTTGGTTTATTTATACTTACTATTATTCTTCCAGTTCATGTCATGTATATGTATGAAACAAGTGCTAAAAAAACACACAACAACTTTGTGTTTTTGCGCACACTTGGCCAATAAAGCGATTTGGATTCTGATTTTCGAAACCAAAGCACACGGGAGTTGAATCCCATTGCCAACTGAGACTCAATCTGGCAACCCAAAATCATCCAAATCACACAAACATGTTACTAAATCACTGCATAAATATAAAATAGCATTCACACGTAATGCAAGACGGAAAAAAGCATGCATCACTCACCTCTACGGGATATAATGCACAGCCCTTCACAAATTCTTTGATATTGCTCAAACACTCGCTATCCTTCCTCGGCTCCTGATGGATCTGCAAAAAAAACGAACAAATAAATCCTCCGCCGAACCGTACTGGTTCTTAAGGGATTAAACGAAAAGAAACGCGAATAATTCACGCTTGTTTATGTCAGAGATCATCGCCCCGTTCGTGAAAAATCCACTTATTCTTCATGGGGAAGTTGGCGGAGCAATACCGGAAGTGACGTGATGAATAGGTGCGTTCGATTTCATGCCGCGCTGAATGATATCGAAGTATCGCGAGAGGTATTCGAAAGCAGTGCTTTGTACTTTTGCTCGCGATACTGGATGTCATAAACTGATCAATCTGCGCAGTCCTATATGAAGTCGAGAACACTCTTAATTGCTTGCGGTATGAGGCATGCTGGCGCAGGGAAACATTACCTGACCTGTCAGGGCAAAGTCTAGTGACTTAAATATGCAGTATAACGAAACCAAATGTACGTTTTCTTGTACGACCGCGTAACAACGTAACTTGATATTGGAAGGGAATTTTCCAGTCAATTGAGTTTAAGTAACTAAATTAAGTTATGCAACCAGAACAATAGGGCATCATTACAAACGATTTTATGGCACGTAGAACAGAGTTCTCTCACAAAAAAAATGGTCATCTAGTGTCATTGTTTAGTCATTAATAAAGAACTATTTTTACTCTTTTTGACTATAATGTATACACAAGTGATTAAAAAACAGATAGGTATTGTAAGATTCGCAATGGTAAGCTTATAATAATCATTTATAAATTAACCAACATCCGGTTATATTCCCAGAACGTTACCCTAAATACTTTTTCTGGGATCCTTAAATTCGGATTTACTGCAGGTCATTAATGAGAACATCCATACATATACATAACACATAATCGCACACAATATGGAGGATTAATTTCGATTTAATTATTTTATGAGCCTAATTTTTATCTGCAAATGGTATTTCTAATAAAACCACACTGTCGTGTGCATTAGACATTATATAATAAACATTATAAAAAACATTATAAAACCATCAAAGAGGATTTCATATTAAATAGAGATGAGAAAAAAAACAAGGTTTTGGTGTTTACAATATTAAATCTCCATTCAATTTACGTTATTTGAAATACAAATGTTTATCAATCATCCACCATAAACATATATTCACTCTATTAAATACAAAGATAAAAATGTATAATAGAATGCGATTAAAGCGTCAACCAAATGCATAAATGTAAATTAAATCATGGTTAATTTTCCTAACAGCGAGCCCAGTCTGTAAAGGACACTGTCCCTTTAAAAATTTCCTCTTATCCGTTATCAGTCAATGGCGGTCGACATGAAAACACTTCAAACGTTCAAAAATCTGTTGTTTGTTACATACTTGAATGCACACTTATTTTGACGCCGTGCATATAATAGTAGAATATGCGAATTAACCACATTTGTACCATCATTGATTCCCACAATAGCGAACCAGCAGCCAGACGGTCCGACCCACAAATACACTGCGCTCGTGCGTGCTTTACGAGTGTGTTGCGCATATATTCAACTAAACCCCCTAAAAGACAAGTCTTACCATATGAGCCGAACCAGGTCGCAGTCGCTCCAACAGTTTACACAAAACCACTCCATCTCTGAGAGAAGATTGTAAAAACGCCTCGGGATCCGATAGTGTCTTTTTAGGGGATTCCAGGACACCCAGCGTTATTAGCCATGTGATGGTTTGCTCAGACGAATTCATGATTCATAACAATCAAAACAGAAGATCCATATGCAAAGAAAGATCGAAGGCGCCTGTCCACACGAGATGACAGATAACCGGTGTTATCCACAGCACAGGATATGTGAAACTGGGGATATGATCCCTCCTTTCCCAGGATGACGATTTGCATGGGTATCTAGCAGGTCCGGTTTCTTTCCCCTTTTCTTTTCACGGGGCAGGATGTCAGCTTTGTGCCCTGTTAAACCAAAACAAACAGCCTATAATGATTTTCACCTATTTGACACCCATTCAGTATTTGGCCAGAAATGTACAACTTAAATACAGTGCCTAAATGAAACAGATATATATATTAATAATAAAAAAAAACATATATATGAAATGTCCACAGGTGACCAAACATACACTTCAATAGTTTTAAACAGCATGCTTCGCAGTCTTCACTCAGCGACAGAAAAAGCTTTAAGCTTTCACAAATGTAAAATAGGGAGCTGATGTTAAGAACGTTCCTGTTGAAAAGCCAATATATCTGGCGCCCCCTACCGGATTTTAAAACGCATTGCATTCAATTACGATCTAGCTCTTGAACTGAAGCTTCAGCTTCTGAAACACCACTTTTGATACCCTAAACCTATATATTAAGATGATATAAACACCTCTTTTGAAAAAGTACCATTGTTTTATATAAAGATCTGTTGGCTGTGCATTATTGTTGGCATAATTTTCACACACAAAGCTATAAAATGACATTAGGAGACAAACAGACATCATTATGGACGATTTACAGAGGGGTTTTCGTCATAAAGAAGCCCAGTCCTTATTCACTTTCATTATAAGGGAAAGGAATACAGACATATATATGTTTAATATATTTAAATATGTTAATTGCGTGTTTCACATTATTTATATGCATAATTTAATTTAAGCCCAAGAAATGTCAGTGATATTTCATCCTACAATTCAAAAGAAAAACACACTTAAAATAAATGGTCTCAATTAAGCCATTTGTTTTTGCGGTCAAGCACTTCGCCTTACTTTTTTATTTTGCAAATTAAAATGCACGTTATACTTGCAAAATAAAACAATTTCTCTTATGATTTATGAAATTTATTAAAAAATTTCCATACAACATTCCATATAATTCATTGATCTTTCCATCGCCACCAAACTCAAAATAAACGCCTTCCAGAACAGTGTTTATAAATAGGCCATCTCTTTATTTTTGATGATTTTCATTTATCCATTTCTTTGACATTTCAGATTCAAAAGGAGTAAGGAATGCCTTTCATCCAAATTTCACACACTATGGGTAAAGGGGTGAGGAGAGCACAAAGAAACCTCCGGAAAACAAAAAATAATCTGGCTGAGAAGATAAAGTAAGGTCTACTTAAAAAAGACCGTTTAAGAACTGCACTCAAAAAAAAAATAGAAAGGGCATATGAAAATACTGACAAGGTCATATGTTGTTAATATCTAAAATCTGAAATCTCAGCCTCCGACCACTAACTTCCTACCCATAGATTTAAACCGCAATCTAAATGAAAGACCAGACTTCAGGCAGCAGTTGTGTTTATCCACTCTTAACTGAGGGGGGGGGGCTTTGAATCCATGAAATGAATGAGAAATGAACTGGATTGATCAGAGAGAACAGGCACGTTCGGAATAGTTGTAAAGGTCGTCTAGGATTTTCTAACATTTGTCACTGTTTAAAACAGTGGTAATAGTATCAGTTTCTCACAGAAAAACACAATGTTTTCTTCTTTTTCCCCCCACTTTTTTCTCTTTTTATCTTCCCCATCACTCACTACGAGTTGGAGGAGGAAAAGGGGGCGGAGTTAAGTTTTCACCCCTGCACACACACTGAACCCAGTCCTCGGACTGCACGAGGTTATGTCTGTAAAAATGTCTTGATGTACACTGATGACTCGGCGATCGCAGGTGATCTATAGGACAGTGCGACGTATAGCGTTTGTATTTGTGCGTGGGGGCGGGGGTCACTGGAGATCTGATGTCATTAGCTGTCGCCGCCGCGATCAGATGATCTCGAAGGTTTTCTTCAGCTCCATGATTAACTGCCAGTCAGATTTCTGCATCTCATCTCTGAACCAGTTCTTCAGAGCATCGATCGACTGACGGGTGATCTGCAAAAATGAAGGGGGACCCAATTGATACACCAGTCGAACAGCACATCTGGCAAGTGCGTGAACGTGCACTCATCATACCTTGCTCACGATGAAATCTACAGCTTCAAAGTGCCGGCCGTACATCTTGGGCGTTTCTCCAGGTATTGGCTCGATTTTCACGCAGATCTCCTGTCCTTTCTTAGCCGTATCCACAGACTTGTGATTTATTTCAATACCGGTCACAATTCCTATATCTACAAACTGAGAGAGCAAGCAATTTTATCGAAACTAGGAAAAGAAACCAAAGCGCATCCAATAACATGAAAGATGAGGCTTTGTGAGTCTTTTAACTGAAATGCTTTTAGACGAGAGCGGGACTGAAACAGGGTAACACTAATTAAAACCACACAAACACACAAGAGAATAAACTAAGAAAAAAGAAGGCATGGTAAAAAGTAACATCTTCAACCTCCCACTAAAATCAGGACAAAATCCTGCATATAAGACTTGCCACATAAATTTTGTGAATTAAAAAAAATGTAAATGATTTTTAGTTTGAGAAAAATTTAAAGGGATAGTTCGCTCCAAAACAGTTCTGGGCCACCATTGACTACCACATCAGTCCCTACTATGGTAGTCAACGGTGCCCAAAATGATGCGAGTGGAATATTTTTCAAGTATTTTCGACATCGCTTAATACCAGAAGGCTTTTGAGAAATATCCGTATCGTGGATACCGTGACTGACCAATCAGAACAAAGAATTCCAGAAAACAGTGTAATATTAATAATATACTTCCAAAACAGTCTTCTTATTGGTTGTATGTGTTTAACGTTCTTACCCCTTTGGTGGGCACACAAACAGGAGTGCCTGTTCTTATGATCCCAGCCTCCACAATGACGCCCATGACGATGGGGTCTCTGGAGTTAAAGATGAACTGCGGCAATATACGCAGCTTACAGGGGAACACGGCTATGTGCCTGACAGAGAGAGACACAAGGAACAGTAAAAACATCTCTTTAGAAACTACGCCAGACTTATAAATTGTTATTTGTATATCCATTTCAAAAACACCCACTTGAATTCATCTTGCTTCTGTTTCTTGTAGTCGTCTCTGTACTTGGTGAAGGCGTCGAACAGATGATAGATGATCTCGGCACTGAAAACGCGCACGCCAAGACTGTCGGCCAAGTCCTGAGAGTCTCTCTCTATTTTCACATCGAACGCCAGGATCACAGCGTACCTTCACGGAGAGATTGAATAAGCTTAGAATGATGGCAAAGACGTCATATGAGGTATATCGGTGTTCACACATACTGTTGATCGTGTTCCAGCATAGCGGACGCTTTCATGACGTCTTTCTTGTGGACAGGACCGATGTTGATGCCAGCGTACTGAGGGCCAAAGAAATACATTACAGAGAGTGAACAATCTCATCATTGCACACTCCTTCAATATTTCAGTCCATTTCAGGGAAAAGTTGATTTATTTAAAGATTGATTGACTTCGAAAAGCTTACAGGCACTTTAGATGTACGCAAGAACTCCAACAGAGCCTCCAGTGAACCGAGGGTGGAAGCCTGGACATACACGCCCTTCTCCTCCAGCTTTATGGAATTCAAAGTCTGTTTCAACTCACGGATCAACTCGTCCTACACAAAAAATAAATAAGCATTTAAGTCAAAAATGTATTACAAGTAGGGTTGTCAAAGCTAAACAGATGATGGGAAGATGTGTGGCTACCCTCAGCACTGGTATTTCATCATCTTTGTGGGCCACGAGGAGCGGCAGACCCGCCAGCGTCTTCTCAAGATCTTTGCCAAGAATCTTCACTCCCTGAGCCGTAGACACCTCCTTATGCTTCTCATACTGACTCTGTACAAAGAGAGAAAACGCGGTCATGCTAGGTAAAGGATCACTACGTGGAATTGTAAAAATCATCACATTATCACACTTATTCCCCCTATAAAAAAGCATTGCATAAAAAGTCCACGAGACCTTCACTCGGAGCTCTTTGAGCGGTGGTGGGAGGAGCAAGCCTCTGATCTGCGTGACGATCGGTCCATCCACACCAGGGACGATAATAGTATCGCCCTCCCGCAGACACCCGTTGATCAGGATGACGTCTATCGTCGTCCCCATGCCGGGCAGAGCTTTTACCTGAGAAACAGCACAAGTTTGATCAATATGTTGAAAATATCTCATCATTAATATTCACCCTCATGTTATTGCAAACTTGTATGACTTCCTTCTGCAGAACACAAAAGAAGAACCAAACAATATTGGACCCCATCGACTTTCATTGTATGGAGACAAAACCACTGAGACATTTCTCAAAATATCTTCTTTTGTGTTCCACAGAAGGAAAAGTCAACGACATGACGGCCAATAAATGACAGACTTTACTTTGAGTCTTAATCCCTTTAATTTATGAACTTTCCTCAAATAGAGAAACAATGTATTGTTATTGAATATGAAAATGCTGAGTATACAAGACCATGGCATATGAAACCTTGACCTTTGACCCCTTACCTCCATGACCTGGGCCCGGAGTTCATCACAGTGGGCCAGTCTGCGGACCAGCATGGTCTGAGTGAGCTCAACCAGTAGGCCAATGAGGTTGCCCATCCCATCGCCCGAGTGGGCCGAGGTGGGAACCAGAGAGACAAACGTACGTGGGTCTTTATTCTCATAAAACAGAGCGGCGTTGAGTCCCTGGGGTTTTAAAGACACACAAAACAACGCTTGTCAAGTTATACACACACTGTTGTTTCATTACAAAATTGTAGTTTGAATTTATAATGGGGAAAATTAATCAGAAACGTGGACATTACATGCCAAAAAAACTTGACTTTATTGCAGAGACCCAAAATACATTAACCAGCCAAAACTGATTTCATGTTGACTTTTAAAAGGAAACAGCTCCTAAGACTGAGAAAGTGACGGCCACAAACCTGCTGAGCGAACTCGACGATGATGGCTTTGGTTCTCTCATCAAACTCATCCTTGGTGTTCTTTTTCTGTTTCTTCAGCGTGACCACCACGTCCGTTTCTGGACTCCTCTTCCAGTCATACAGACGATCGATCTAAGAAAGAAACATGAGGCCATCACGACTTAAATACTTGAGCTGACAATGTTCAATCGTATCACCAAGTATATTTACCCTCATGTCATTACAAACCTGGATGACTTTCTTTCTTCTTCAGAACAAAAAAGATGAAATTTTGAAGAATGCTAGTAACCCACAACACTGGTCCCCATTGACTTCCATTGCATGGACGCATTATATGGCTACTTCTCAAAATATCTTCTCACGTGTTCCACGGAAGAAAGGTAATGCAGGTTTGTAAATGACGTAAGGGTGAATACATAATGTTTATTTATGACAAAAAGCATCCATTCAATGATAAATATAATTGTACCTTGTTAAGCGCTACAATAAACGGACATTTCTTCTCCTTCAGCAGGTTGATGGACTCCAGCGTCTGTGGTTCTAGACCATGCATGATGTCCACCACCAGGATGGCGATGTCACACAGAGAACTTCCTCTGTTCCTCAGGTTGCTGATGGGAACACCATCAAACGCGTTTAACAAACACAGTCTGATGAAAGTTCATGTTGTATTCATGCACAAGTTTGGTTTGTACCTGAAGGACTCGTGTCCAGGCGTGTCGATAATGAGCATTCCAGGAACCTTGACGCTCTCAATGTCAAACTAACAGAAGCACAAGCGTTCATAAATAATAACCAAATGTCAAATCAGAATATGCTAAGTGTGTATTCGTGAAGATTTAACTTACATTTTTTACCATCTTGGCTTGTTCTAATATGGTTTCCAGAGGAACATTCGTGGCTCCGATCTGCTGTGTGATACCACCGGCCTCACCATCTTGGACATGTGTGTGTCTCAGCTGATGGGCAAAGCGAAAGAAAAACATTGAACGCAACCCACATGTGGATTTGAGCGTTAACCGAAGTCCTCAAGCTCCCATCGGACATTTTCCCACCAAAACTCACCTTATCCAAGATCTTAGTTTTTCCTGTGTCCACATGTCCCAGTACACAAACTACAGGAGCTCTGAGCTTGTCCAGGTTAATGTTCTTCAGGTTCTCCTGCCTTCGTTTCTAGACACAAAACCAAACCAAATGTGTTTTAGTATACTGTTGGAGAAAAAGTATAAATAAATGCCTGCAACGTTCGAGTAACTCTACCTCTATGCGTTGTTTGGCCTTGTCATACATTCTCTCTTCTTTACTTCGATACTCATCCGAATCGCTTTCGCTGCTCGAGTCCGAGCTGGGCTCTTTTCTCGCTTTGTTCACTGCGGTCTTATTGCTGCTCTCTTTCTCCTCCTCTTCCTCGCTCTCCTCCTCATCCTCATCTTCGTCCTCCTCATCTTCGTCCTCCTCCTCGTCGTCCCCCTCGCTGCCGTTCTCTTGATCTTCGGCAGGTTTCTGAGCGGCGGATGTGGTTCCTTTAACCTCGATGTGAACCTTTTTCACCTCTGCAATGGGAAGTGTAACGGAGTCATTTCTATTCACACTGTCTATTAAAGGGATACTTCACCTTCGATGTGAAAATTCGGTCAATTTTTACACACGTTTTTGTCATTTCAAACCTGTATGACTTTCTTTCTACTGCAGAACACAATAGTAGATATTCTGAAGAATGCTGGTAACCAAAAGCCGTTGGTCCCCACGGACTTAGATTTGTTGTGTCCATACAAATAGAAGTCAATGGGGACCATCGGTTTTTCAAAACCTTTGCAGAAGAAAGAAAATCATAAAGGTCAACCGGATGAGTAAATGATGACAGAATTTTCATTTTAAAGGTGAACTACTCCTATAACACAGGTGTGTTTGATGGCCATGTTGCTTTAGCCCCACCTTTATCCTCATCGCTGACCATCGCCTCCCAGTCGTCCAGATCGGCTGCCTCCGCTTTTGGTTCCTTCACTTTAAAACAAAAGAATAATAATCAATTTATGAAATGTTAACATTTTGTACTATTCATGAAATTTGGGGAAATGTCTTTTTCAGTGACTTAACATGTTGGAATTATTGAAAGCAACAACATTTTACAAAATTTGGAAAGCGCTTTCTTACCCACCCATGCTTTATAAAACAAACAAAAACTTGGACAAACCCATCAGCCGAATGAAAAACCCATGGGACATGATTGAAATGCTGGATGCAATGATTGGTCATTACCTGGCTCCACTTTAGGCTGGTTGACTTCCATCTCTGCTGTGATTGGCTTAGGTGTCTCTGATGTGGTTGATGTCACTTCACAAGCTTCTGTTGGGATTTCTTAAAACGCAGCAGTAAAGAATTTAATTATTTCAATAATAAATGTTTGTTGTCAATATATCGAACAAAGATTGATAGAGGATGCACATTAGCCAAGAGAAGACAATGCTAACCTTCAGGAGTTTGCACTATTGGCTTCTTTTTTCTCTTATCAGAATAAACAGGCTTCTTCCTCGGCATTGAATCTTTGGACGGCACTTCAACACCTTTGTAGAAAAACAAGATATCAATTATATCACAAAAGCCCAAAATTGGAACCCACAAACCGCCCCATGAGTGTTGTTCTAACCCTGAGCCTGTAGCGCTCGGAGCGTGGCCTCTGCTCTGGCTCGAGCTTCTTTCTGAGTCTTGGTTAAGAGTTTTCCCTCTTTCTTCAGCCTCTCTTTTCGTTCCTTATCCTTCTGTTTCTTCTTTTCCTTCCTCTCAGCCTCCAGGCGTTCCTGTGGAACATTTGATGATACGGAGGCGCCCTAATAATCTGTGATAACCTTAAAAAAAAGAAGGAGAAATGTATCTGACCTGCTCCTGCCTCTGAACCTCCAGCTCCTCCTCTCGCCTCAGTCTCTCATCTTCCTCCTGTTTGGCTCGATCTTCCTCCTCCTTCATTTTGGCGAGAGCCTCCTGCATGGCTTTCACAGCCGCTTTGCTCGGCCCCTTTTTCTTCTCTTTTTCTTTCTCCTCTTTCTCACCCTTCTTCTTCTTCTTTTTCTTTTTGTCACCATCGGCTTCCTCTGTGAAAAGAGGAACTGGATTGTGAAACAGGTCACCAGGTGGGTTGTGGTTCTCAGTGCAACGGTCAACTTTAATAAAAAAAATTTATAGACAGCGGAGCAATACACTGAAATGTTACGACTGGAATTTTTTTTGCAAAGTCTTTTAAGTGATATATTATATGATTCTATATAATATAACAACAATTCCTGGACGATTGTAATTTTAAAGTTTCTTTCAAATTTTCCATTTGTTTTAGTGCTGTCTCGATATCAGATTTTCACTAAACAATTATCGTGGATTTATGAATTCACAATAACAATATTTCTGTTAAACCTTTTTGTTAAAATAAATTGTACTTTAAGTTTGTACTGGAAAAATGTTTGTAAAACCACAGTGTCAACCAGAGACTGATACAGAATTATGTATATTATAATAATGTCCAGTTTTTCATATTAATAGCAATAAATATTATTACAAGTGATATTAATTAATATTTTAATAATTATAATAATCGATTTTTACAGATTTAACATTTACAATGTTCCATATAAACAACTTCCAAAGTTTTTTAGTCTAAAAGTTCAACTTATTGTACATTTTATTTATTATTATTTTAAGTTTTATTTAAAAATGTATGAAATTGAAATGTACTACTTTTTCGATATGACAGAGGCCGATAGTTGGATTTTTTTTATTTCTCTGTTCGTCCAATAAATCTTTCCGACAGGCCTGTTGTATTATAAGCAACGGTCATTAAATAAAACTATGGTCGACTGATATTTCCCATCCCTAAGAAGAAAATGACCCATGGTAATCTCACCTTCTCCCTGAACATCAGCTGCATCCTGTTCCACGGATGCATCAGCCTCTTCTTTCTCTATTGGGGCTTGTTTCTCTGCCTCCTTTTTTAAAGCTTCTTCCTCTTTCTCTTTCTTAGCCTTAAGCTTGGCCCTGTCCTCCTCTTTCTTCTTTTTATCCCTCTCCTTTTTCTCTGCCTTCTTCTGCGCCGCCGTCTTCATCTTGTGGGCCTCCTCCTCCTCCTCCTCATCCTCGCTTTCTGGTTTGGCTCTGGCTTTTCCTTTCTTCTTTTTGCGGGTGGCTTGAGAGTCGTCATCAGATTCGTCATTACGGCCCACTCCTTGCCAGCCCGTTTTCGAACCACCATCTTCATCGTTGTCCTCTGAGTCGGACGTACCTTTTCGACCCCCTTTCTTCTTGGCTTTGGGCTTCTGCCGTGATCGGGAGGCCTCGTCCTCAGTGTCCGAAGCAGCAACAGGAGGATCGGGAGTCGCAATCTTTTTTTCGTCTTTCGTCCTGTGGTCGTTCTCCATGTTGTTCTGACCCTGATCTTCATCACCTTCCTCATCCTCCGGGCTAGCCTTCTTCCCCTTCTTGGACTTTTTCTTGTCTGCTTTGGTCAGAGTAGCCTCAGCATTCTCAACCGAATCGGATTTCTACAAAAAAATGTGTCATAAACCGATCAAATTAAAGCTTGAACTCAATAGTTACGTTGTCAGAAGAAAACCTAGCCGCTTGTGTTACCTTTACAGGTTCTTTTGGAGCTTCTTTAGACTTTCCTACTGGATTTTGTAACGACAGCTCCTCCAGTTCTTTCAGGATGTCGTCCTCCCTGCAAGGCAAACATCTGGTCAGGACTTCACAGACTCTTTAAAGTGTACATCGAGGGAAGACCTCAGCCTAGTGTGATTATGAGGGGAGGGATGAAGACTTACTCAAAGTCGTCTCTTTTTCCTTTCTTCTTTTTGCTCTTGGCTTTGCTCTGCTCCTTGGCCGCTCCGGCTCCTTCAATCTCTGCAGCAAGTGCTTCAATCTCGTCTTTAGCACTAGTAAAAGTAACAGACAAATATAAGTAAAAATATTGTTTAAAAAAAATACTTCCCTCTTTATTACAAATATGATGTAGAACATTACCAAAACAGTTCTTTATACTTTAAAAATAATTATGATCTTACAAGTTATATTAAATAAAATATAAAAAGTGCTAAAGTAAGATAAAATAACAATCTCCTTAAGGGTACTTAAATGTAACAAATCATATAAAAATGTATTGATTTGAAAAAATATTTGAAAAAATATTTGATTGGAAAATGAAATCTTTGCCTTAAAGCAACACTAGTGGGATATGTTGCTTACGGTTCCCCCGTGTGGTTGATAAGTGCAATTGCCAGTGTCATAAATACTGTCGCTGTGTAAACTTTCTCCTGTGGGCAGCGCAGAAACCGCTGTTACATCATGTCACTTCATAAACTGTGCATATACTAAGTGTTATTTTAGCTCTAGCGGGTATACTACTGGGCTATACTAATAGCTCAAACTTGATTCTGAGGTAGCAGTTCGCGATGAGAACAGTGCCTACTAGCATGGTAACTAACTAAAGATACCAATAACATTAGTCTCGTGTCCGATCACTCTCTCTCTCTCTCTTTCTTTGCTTCCTCCTACAAAACCCTCTTTGGTTTCTTTGCTGGCTCTACCATGGCGTTGGATTTGAGTAGAGTTGGGACAATTCCGGTTTTCGATATACTTATATAAGTGAAACCAGCCGATTACGATTTTGAAATTTTGCAAATCAGATAACGATATAAAAGTTGAATTATTCATTTTTTGGATTTTAAAAACAAGTAGTGGTCATGTTAAATGCAATTTTACCCAAGCGAAATGACCATAGATTTAACGTCAGACCAGCAATCACGTTAAATGGAATTTACGTTTGTTCAGGAGGAAGGACTTCAACGTGAGTTTAGCATGTGTCAGAGTTTAGCATCACTGTTAGCATACATACCCCAAGTAGACGGAGCATTGAGAGACAAACTACAGTGCATGTTTTTGTCAGTACAGAATATGATGTGTATGCGCACGTGTGCAGTCAGGGGATATGAGAGATGCGCGTCAGTCAGCACAATTTTGCCTTACGGTGGACCCACATGCGAGTATAAACGAGCTGTGAAAGACAAGCTGTGCTCATGCACATTTACATGTTTACTTGTGGCTTTGAATGTACTGACGCCTGTGATGTTATTGCCTGTGTCGTGGGCAACAGAAGATCATCTTGGAATTAGCAAGACGTGAGACTGCGCGCCGCGACACCTGTCCAGCCAATTATCCAGAAAAAACGATTGATTACGGTCTCTGGGCGGTCAATCGGTGCACCTCTTATTTTTAGACATGCATATTAGATTTTTGTGACAAGAAAAACAGGACGAGGGCCACTGAGGGAGCGGGCGAGGCCGGTGACACGAGTGATAACGAGCGGCAGCTGCGCGTTGCACCGGTCTCGCATCTCTCACGGGGGAGCTCGGAAGCATAAAAGGAGGAGCGACAGCAATGAAGGACGAGAGAGGTCCAGGGCTGGATTTTAAGTCATGTTTTATTATGTTTGTGTGGCCGGCAGTCGACCGTGAGGGACCTGTCGGCCCTTTACTTTTGTTTTGTTTATTGTTTTGTTTTTTTAAGTTGTTAACATTCGCCGGTTCTCACCTCCTTCCTACCTATTGAAATTGCTACAATCGTTTTGTCCTTTAGTTAGGTGTTGGCTGACTCTACCCAGGCTACAAGTAAAATATGTGACGTGTGCCATGAAGCAGGTCGCACTCTTCCGCAGGCAGGTGATGGGCTGTGTGTACTGACCCGAACGGGAAACTTACAGAGCGTGGTTTGAGAAGCTAGGAGGCTGGTCAGGCAGCACCGGTAGTATAATTCATTCCATTAAAAGTTGTCCTACCACTGAAATAATTTAAGAGACAAAACTACATAGTGTTGCTTTAATCTATAAAACAACTAAATAGACACTGATGGAGAAAAAAAAGTTATTTTACGTAAATAAAATGGCATTTTGCATGTCAATCAGAGAATGACATAATTGGCTTTTAAAAAATATTGTACTTTTTAGCTGTTGCAAATTCTTTTGCCTTTTTTTGGTTTCTTATTGTCAAAAATCATTCCTTTAAACGCATGATTATCCAGGTAGTTACAATTGAAAAAAATATAAATCACTTTTTAAAACTCTTGTTCCATTATTTCCTCGCGTGGCCATATTTTGACTCATAACGAAGGTCGAACAATAAACCATAAACTGGGTCAAAGGACTTTTAACATACTCCTGAGGCAAACAACAGGCATACTAACCTTATTAAAGAAACAAATTTGAAATTTGTTTTTCGACCCCATGTTTATGTACAAATACTGTGCATCTGAATATGATTTAAAAACAAGCATTGAAAATAAACAGTTTCAGGGAGCAAAAAGGGAAAAAGAAACCACTTCACCAGTTATGTGAATCTGGTTATAACACATCTACAAAAACCTTTGGAGTAAATACTGGACAATCTGAAATGAATGACGAAGCTATAAACAAGATAACAATACCCGGATCTATTATGCACTTTACATCATGCAACGAAACCACTAAATTAAAGGTTAACACATTTAACTAATGGTTTTTATCCAGAGTGTGCATTTTGTGTGCGTTTCCCTGGACTCAAACGAAGAACCATTACCCTGCTAATGCAAAACTCACTAATTCACAAGTTGTGTTGGAACTAATATTATGACAATCCAAGCAATCAAGACAGATGCCTAATCCAACACCGCATTCATTTGGGTGACAAATAAAAGCATGTATAAAACATCTTACCTGTTGAGGCAAACACTGCATTAAGGAAGAAACACACTTGTGCTGTTTTTATATAGCGAAGCCAAAAATCCTCCTTGCATGCATGTTGCATCAGACAGGGAAAACCACCCATTGACAGGGCCGGTCACAGGGCAGGGCCCTCCTCACACATACAGACCTGCTGCTCTCAGCAAAGAAAGATCAGATGATGAAACAACAGCTAATGGGAAGATGAACCAATGAATGAAACATGAAGAGATAGAGGAAAATTCCATGGTTCCTTACATAAGCCTTATCAAAGATAGAGGTCTCTACTAAGATGGTGCGTAACTTCAAGAAGCTCTGTGTGATGCAATTTTAACACTGTATTACAACGCCACTAATTCATGACGGGACCACTCGTGACACCTTGAAAATCAATGGAACGGCACAACAACCGGTAGTGTTGAAGAACCTGAACTGATATCAGGTTAACACGCTTATTAAGGGCACTAATAAATAAACAACCAGCTAAATAAGCCATTCGAGCACCTATAAGTGGCTATAATTGAGCTCAGAGAGAAAAGCACAACACGGGGCAAACCAGGAGAACTACCTGTCCCATATTTCTGCGGTGACTTCAACATGACTCACTTTGACTTGGCTTTTAAAGTTGAGATAAAATAGAATTTAAAATCTGGAAGGGTTTACAAATCGTACATATTATATAATAATATAAAGACCTAATTTATAAGGGTGTGACGAGATCTCGTGAGACGATATCTCGCGAGATTCGGTTGGTCTCGCGAAATCCGACTGGTCTCACGAGAACGTAGCAATCCTCACGCAATTTGCACCATGGAGGGTGAAATGACGATCGAAGATTCCCCCGCCACATTTAAATCGTTTGTTTGGCAACATTTTGGGTTTCCGGTGGAGATAAAAAACGGCGAAAGAATAACAGACATGACAAAGAAAATATGTAAACATTGTAAGAAATTAATACCATACACCTCTGCTAACACGACCAGCATGCAGAACCACCTAGAAAATAACCACAGCTCTTTAAAAGCTGCGAAAACGGAGAGCAATTCTGGTCGCATGAAAGGGCAAACAACGATAACGAATACCTTTGCAGCGAAACTTCCAACGTCAAGTGCAAGAGCTACAGCAATAACGAGAGACATTGCCGTTTTTATTGCTGCTGATATGAGGCCATTTTCTGTGGTGGAAAATCTGGGATTTCGGCGACTCACCCATACACTTGAAACAAAAGTACGCTATCCCGTCACTCACACATTTCACTCGCACAGTGATCCCGAGCCTCTACAAAGAGTTCAAGGTAAAAGTTGTACAGACTCTAAAAGATGCAGAAACCATTTCATTAACTACTGACGGTTGGACATCAAGGTGTACGCAGAGCTATATTACAATAACAGCCCACACAATTAACAATTGTTTATGTTTATTTTTGTGCATTTACGTGCCTGTGATTTTGTGACAAAATATTTAGCGTTAGTGTTACTGCATAGTAATAGTGTTACTGCATTGTTTACTGTTTATTATAAGTGCAAAGTGCATAATATCATTTATTAAAATTAAAAACATTTAATTTGTTTCAAAGTCTCGTCTCGTTCTCGTGAACCCAGTCTCGTGTCTCGTCTTGTCTTGTGGGATAAGTGTCTCGTCACACCAATATTAATTTATATTACATAAATTAAATAACAACAATAAAATACTCAAACACGTTGGGGTCACATATTAGTGTATACTATGGATATTCATTAACATTTCTTGAGACTTCTAAAGGGATACTTCACCCAAAAATGAAAATTCTGTCATCATTTACTAACCTTCGAGTATCTATATCTGTATACTTTCCTTTCTTCTGATGAACACAGAGAAGGATATTTGGAAGAAAGCTTTCTTCGCTATCTTCTTCAACACATTCTGCCCCCCATTGACTCCCATAGTAGGAAAAAATACAATGGCAGTCAAAAGTGCCCCAGAACGGTAATTTTTCTAATATAGGAGTAAATGGGGGGGCAACATCATTCTGGTTATAATCATTCTTGGTCTTTTACATTGTAAATTGACCTTTTACAATTGTGTTGTATTTTTTTGTTTATACTTAGTATTTGTTTTCTTCGTTTGTCTTTTAGAGTTTATTTTTTACATTCTACTGTCTCCTCAGTTATTGGTTTTCCTTCTACGATTTCCTCCTTTTCGATTGTAGAGTTCACAAACCCCACTGTGTCTTTAAAAAGAAGAAGGACAGTTTCTCAGTTTAGGGTTAACTTTACCATTTCCAACATGTTACATTTCTTGTCACTGTCTCAACAGGAACAAAAGTCACTGGCATCATCACACAGAGGAACATGTTACTGAAGACAATAGGCAACAGCACAATAGAAACGATGAAGTTGCATTGCCAGTCGATGAGAGATACTGACCATGCAAACCCACACAGTGATCTCAACCCTTTAATACTAGTCTCGTGTGCTTGGACATTATTGACTGATATGCCAACAGATGTGATTGTGAACTGCAGCTAATCTGACACTCACAGCTGGTGTCACTCACGGGGGCTTGCAGGACCTCCTTATGTCTTGTTTAAAAACTTAACACTGGACGCAGGTTTTTGTTTAAATAACTCAATCTGTTATTTTATCTCGTATTAATAAACGCCTCATGGTCGTCCTCTATAATAGAGATCAGTATCGTGATAAACAGGTAGATGAGCAGGACAGGCCTAGTAGTCACAGCAGCACATGAACTCATGTTCATCAGTGGCTAGCCAGGTGCTAACAGCGGGTCTCCTAAAACCCGCCTACAAAATAAAACACAACTCAGATGTCGTGCTAATAACAGGGTTAGTATGTCGCATTCATTGAGCCAATAACTTACCCGTCATCTCCCTTATTTTTCTGCTTCTTCCCCATGATGTATGTGTGACTGTAACCTCCTCGTTGCGGTGTAGTCGGTGTGTTAGCGCTTCAAGACGTGCTTGCATTGCGCATGCGCACTGCAAAGTAAATGGTCGCGCACTTCGGCCTACGCGCAGACTGGTAAACCATATGGAAGGTCTAAATGTGTACATTGTCAAATAAACAAATTTATTCATGTTGACACATTTTGTTGTTTTAAGCGTATTAATTACATCATGCAACGATAAAAAATAGAGCCTAAAATGCATAAAAAATAGAACCAAACAAAAGATTATAAAATCACAGGCCATCCATATGATTTACAAGTGTTGGCTAAACTGTAGGACATTTATTATTGAAACATAATAAAAGTAAATGAAAATATTGTAATTGTAATATAATGTGTATCTTACACGCGAAATCAATTTCTTTTTAAGCTTGACAGCAAGAGTAAGGGAGATTTTCAAAGATTTGGAAACTTTACAATGCGTTCATAACTTCATACGTTTGTTTTCAAGTTTTATTCACATTACAGAAATCACACCTTCACACAATCTGTGAATTTTTTCAGCAATGTCAGCAGCCAGTGAATTAGTTCTTATAAAAGCCGACAGCAACACTGCAGTTTCACGTGGACAGAATCTGCTGCCATTCATCGTTGACGTAAACTCGTTCACTATCTCCAAAGGAAGCCAGCCGTCAGGGAAGCCAATGTCAAATCTTTCTACTTTACCATTCTTGATGTCCATGTCAAGTGTAATATTCACACGGTCAACCACTACAGATGTACTAACGCTGAATTTGGGAGTTTTGCCATAAACCCATTCCCACGTCAGAAGATCTCGTGTCATCTTATGAACGCCAGGCATGAGAGACTCGTGAGTGGGGTCAACTGTGATAACTGGAGTGGCAAAGTCAAATTCTTTTTTGTACTGGGAAGCAATAGCCTCCATTACAGTATCGGTATCGAGACTGGGGTCCACATCCATGAGGTTCTTGACAGGAGAAGGAACACTTGGGGTCGCATTGCTTTTAATAACTTGAGAGTTATTGCTTTTGAGAACTGACGACAATAGTGAACGATCCACTGAACAAAGAAGCGTACAGTGATGATAAGCGGCGGTTCTGCCTAACTTTGCGGCAGTGCCTGAAATTTTGTAGTGCCCGTTCAACAGTATATCAAATCTATCTGTTGAATTGACATCTAGATTGGGTCTGAGTTCTTTTAATGCATTGGTCACAACAGTGAGATTCCTGTGACGATCGTATTTCTTTTTGGAGGTGAAGAAGGTCATGTTGATGTTTCCAGTATCGTGGAAAACGGTTCCACCTCCACTGCGGCGTCTAGCCAGTGGGATCCCCAGACGTCTCATCAAAGGAAGGTTACATTCCTGCCAGGGATTTTGATGTCTACCTATGACCACTGCAGGCGAATTTCTGCATAATAAGAGTATGTTTCTGTTTTGCAGATCGACGTAGTCGTGTATCCAGTCTTCTAAAGCCAAGTTCTCATATATACCGGTTGACGACGACTTTATAATGATATCCTTTCCAATCTCGTCGAAAAACGTTGTCAAGGTGCTTTTGAGGCGAACGGATTTTGAAATGACATTCAAGTCTGACAGTCTTAAAATCATTGCTAATCTCTGTAAGGCACAATCACAGCAGCAGTACAACTTGTATGCTTTCAGTTGATTTCAGTCTATTAACATCGACATCCGGGTCAACAGAATACCCTTTCCTTTTGACTTTCATATTAAAAGTCAAATAATCGCCAATTAAACAAAAATAAAATGTATCCCGTAACTAAAATAAATACATGTGTAGCATAAATGAACCATTGATGGTTGTTCATTTTAAGTTGTTTGAATTATGTGTTTTTATTATCATCGCTGTGACAAGATCCAAAATACATCCTTCGTTTATTTTTTTGTTTTAATTTAATCAAATAAATTACTATTTAAAATTGTAATAATGAATAATAATAATGTAAATGATTTTAACTTTTCACTAAAAGTCTGCGCGTAAAGAAATCACCACTAGGTGGTAGTCCATGCTGTTAAGTGCCTGTAATCTACGTCCATGATATTTTATTATCTCCCAGTGTGTGTGGTTAGTGATTAAAATTAATAACGATATTGGAAATTTGCGAAACTCAATCAGTATGAAACGCATGTAAAATTGAGTACGATTTACTCTCCTCTGTGTGCCTTTGAGTTAATATCTGACGTACCCTGAAAAGTGGCTCTGTCTTGACTTCCCTAATCTAAGATCATATCATAGCTATTATTAAAGTATTTTATTTACACATTTTCTACTGTATAGCTATATACAAGCATTGCCTAAACAGTACAATTTCTTAATTTAATTTTAAAATGTTGAAATTATTGTTTAAAGTTTCCTTTTAATAAATTATTATTTTATTAGTATTTCTGCTATTATTATTATTTTGTTACGGTCAAACATAAAAAAATCTGACATATGTCAAAGTTGCCCTTATAAATTTGTCATGCGACCTAAAAACCGTTTTGTAAATATCAACGGGGGGACGGAATCAGAGAAAGGCAGTTTTCTGAATGCTGATTGGGCAATCTTTGCCACCTGATTGGTTGCAGCACCAGGTAGGCGGAGTCTACGGAGAGCTCTCGACCGGTTTCCGGTTGGACCGTTGTTTGACAGATCGGAACAGATCCTCGCGTTCAGGTAGGTTTAACTAAAACCGCTTACAGTATGTTTACATGCCTTCTAGCTTACATGTCAATATACTTTATATCCGAAATATGTTTATTATACGCGTGTTTGTGTAAGAGTTTTCCGGTTGAGGTCGCAGTTGGTGTTTGGTCTCCCGAGGTCACGGCACAGCATCACCGACGGATCAAATAAAACAAAACATTGAGACACAAACCATCTCTTTGGGGATCAAATGCTCTACTGAATTTCTTTTGCTTTAGAGTAGTGGCTTTCAGTAGCTCACATGTTGTCTGTGATCAGTTGATCGGACGCGATGCCGCTTCATCATTTCGTTATCAGATTAACTTGCATGCTTGCTTTTCATATGACAAGGGATCACAGATCAAGAGTGCGACAAATCGCATGGTGCTGAAATGTTGCTTCATGAATATTGGCTTATCAAGTACAGTGTGCTAAAACAGTATGTGGCCTACAGGCCAGCATATATGTTAGTCCAGTGTATAGACTGCCGAGTTGTATCTGTAGTAGGCAAGTCATGCTTGAAATGTCTTTGCAACTTAGTATGCAACTATGCATACAAAATATAACTGAGCATGCACATCTGATGTTGACGTTCTCTGCATTGCAGGTTTGTTGGATCTTATTGAATTGTTGACAGTGTCTGTATGTGTGTTCAATATTTAATGCTTAACGTTGCATACTAAGGGCATTGTTAAGTGACAACATTGGCTATTAGGGGGCACCCATTAATATTGAGTAGTAAGGAATACTGACATTGTAGCCTCTCTCTCTATTCTCCCAGCCCGCTATCAGTATTCCCATGTGTTTTCCGTTCCCTTATTTTTCATCCTATCGTTGTTCTTGAATGATCACTCGCTCGTTCTAATGGAAGGTTACTCTCTAGCACATTGGCTTACGACCCCAGCCATTAGGAGTGGACTTTGTACACACTCACATTCAGATGTGTGTTTAATGTCTACCATGTTCTCGATAATCTAAACTTCATCCACCCCTTTCGCCCAGATGCTGCGATATCATCCTCAGAACGCCTTAAATGTACATAATATTTAATGTTTGATGGTGATGTGGGACAAAGTGTAATTTTTGGTTGGACGTTCGGCCCTCATGATATAAACTTGCTTATTGTGTAATGAATGTGGATTGTGTTGTGTGGGGCATGGGTCAGCACAATTTGTGTGTGTGGTTGAATGGATGTGAATGTTTTGGTGGCGTAAATGAGAACAGTAAAATCAGAATGAAACGCACCTTATGGATGTGTGTGTGTTATGGGATGTTTGTTAAAGGTGATGACATCTTTGGGTGAAGGATTATGATTGGAGAGTTTATCTACTCACTATCATCTTAGTTTGACCTGTTGGTGAGTACTCGTTATATAAACGTCAGTTGATATATATATATATACTGTATATATATATATATATATATATATAAACTAAACTATCATATCATCGCTAATACAGCTTCCTAACAACGCAAGGTTGTGGGTTCGAATCCAGGGGATTGCACATACCTATGTATACATGTATAGGATAATGCAATGCAAGTTGCTTTGGATAAAAGTATCTGCCAAATGCAAAAATGTAAATGTAATTCGCTATCCTTCTGAAACCTTGGATGTCCAAATTTGCTGTTGTTCAGGAAATGATAAAAACGATGTACTATTTAAACGATTAAATACTGGGTTGTCAAAGTTGACAAGCACTTTTTAATACCTTTTGTTGGCTAGATATTTGCAGAAACCAGTCACAAACTTAATGGGTGACTAATAATAAATATTAATGTAAAGAATCACAAAATATGGAGATAATCCGTTTAAGAAGAACATTCTCTTTCTTTCTTGACTCTTTATTAAATCTAATGGATTATTGATCTCTCATTTGTAATGTTTTGGTTGAAAGTTTGCTTGCTAACCGGTATTTCAGCCTTCTTGGATTTTGCTGATGTCTCTAGCCTGTTGAAAAACCATTGTAGAATGGTTCAAAGAGGGTGGAAGAAAGGAGGCGGGAACCAGCAAACATTTAAACATTTAATCAAATAATAACAAAGTAAAAGACAGCCGGCAGCCCCTCACGGACGACCGCCGGCGAAGTAACATAAATACAAACGTAAAACATGTTCGGGCCCGGTCCTCTCACATCGACGGTCCGGTCGCTCGTTCTCTTTATGCTCCCGATCTCCTTCATGATACGAGACCGGTGCGCGCACAGCTGCCGCTCATTAACAATTACTGACCGGTCTTGAACCACGGCCCCGCCCCGCCTACTCCACTGTAGAAAGATTCAAATTAAGGAAGGAAGGAGACGGGAACCGGCAAACATTTAAAACATTTAATCAAATAATAACAGCCGGCGGCCCCTCACGGACGACCGCCGGCGAACAACAACACAGTAAACAAAACATAAATACAAACATGTTCGGGCCCGGTCCTCTCTCATCGACGGTCCGGTCGCTTGTTCCCTTATATGCTCCCAATCTCCTACGTGATGCGAGGCCGGTGCGCGCACCACTGGCGCTAATTAACAATTACTTACCGGCCTCAAACCACGGTCTCGCCCCGCCTACTCTACTACATCCACTACAAACATCATTTGGTGGGTTAGGAATGTTTGGATGCTGGTTTCCTTATTTGTGCTGGTTTAAGATTGTCATATGCTGATTTAAGATGACCATGTGCTGGTCTTAGCTGGTCATGACCAGGTAAGGACCAGCTCATGATCATCTTAAACCAGCACAACGACTTAAACCATCACATGACAAGCTTAAACCAGCAGCTGGTTTAAGCTGGTCATGTGCTGGTCTAAGCTGGTCGTGTGCTGGTTTTAGCTGGGGATGTGCTGATTTTAGAAAGTAGTCCCCTGTAATACTTAAACATTTTTATGAAATTATATTTGATTGTGTCTGATTGTTAGCAATTTGTCTAACGTCACTGATTATTGAAACTGGCTATTGTGTGATGCTGAATTTACTCATGACACTACGCTGTTGAAAAAAAACAGCTTAAGCTGGGTAAGCTATGTTTTGATGCTGGTTTTCTTATTTGTGCTGGTTTGAGCTGGTCGTGCTGGTTTAAGATGGCCATGTGCTGGTCTTAGCTGGTCACCAGCTAAGGACCAGCACATGGCCATCTTAAACCAGCACATGACAAATTAAACCAGCATGTGACAAGCACAAACCAGGAAACCAGCCTCAAAACATACCTAACCCATCATATACTGTTATCCTGAACAGGGTAGTGTCATGAGTGAATGCAGCATCACACAAAAGCCTGTTTTCAATTACCAATGACGCTAGACAAATTGCTTGCAATCAGACACAATTGTTTATAATTTCATTAAAATATTTCTGTATTACATGGATTACGCAAAGAGTTTTTCACAGTGTTAGTTTGTCATGTGCTGGTTTAAGATTGTCATTTGCTAGTTCCTCACCAGCTTAAACCAACTCAGGACCAGTTTAAACCAGCACTTGAACACCTTAAACAAGCATTTGACCAGCAAAACACCAGCATCAAGACGTAACCTAACCCCGCAAATGCTGTTTTTTTCAACAGGCTAGTGTCATGATGGAATGCAGCATCACACAATAGGCAGTTTTCAATAACCAAGGACATTAGACAAATTGATAGCAATCAGACACAATTGTTTATAATTTCATAAAAATGATTCAGCATAACAGGGGATTAAGCAAAGAGCTTTTTCACATTGTAATAGTGTGTGTGCTTTGGGTTTTTGCATGTTGCATGAAGCCTGTTGTTTTGCATTTCTTTCCAGCGTCTGGCTTTGATGGCCCAGCTGTGTATTGAACTAGAATGGGACAGAGTACATCGGGCCCAGAGCCCCCAGAACCTCCAGAGGTGAGCAGAAGAACCACTCTCATGTTTTGACCATACACAGTACATAGCCGCAAAACCTCACCCTCTAACTCTTTAGATGACCACTATTTTGGGTTCAACTAAAAATTTCGCTCAGTTTTTTTTTACCAAAAATGCGCTCTATGAAGCAGTTTAGGGCTACTGTAGAAGTAACATGGAGAATTCCATGTTAAGGGACCCGCGGTCTATGTAGATAGAAATAGGTCATTCTAAGGGAATAAAAACATAACACTTCATTATGTAAGGCCTTTATACACCTCTAAAGACATAGTTATGTATATTATATTGCATTTTTGTTAATAGATCCTCCAAATAAGTACACACTGGAAATTGCAATTTTGTACTGACCAGAGGAGCCGTACTGACATTATTGAGAGATGGAGAGATGGTGTATGTTAAAGAGACTGTACACTCAAAATTAAAATGATTGTATTATTGACTCCACCTCATGTCATTCCTGTATGACTTCTGCAGAACACAAAATAACTTATTTTGAAGAACATTACCAAACATTTCTCAAAATCTCTTTTTTGTGTCCTACAATAGAAAGAGTCATATACAGGTTTTCACCGACATGGGCCTAATTAAATGATGACAGAAATTTTTGGGCGAACCATCCCTTTAAGTCCATCCGTCTACCATCCATTACATTTGCTTTTGTTTTTCACTCCTCCCTCCCCAAAGGATAACTATTGAACTTTTGACACTTTATTGTTCCCTCAGGGTCGTATTTAACTCTGGGTTAATGTATGATTTTGTGTCATATTAGTTGCATACTTTATTTAGTAAGTTAGACTGGATTTTCAGGGTTTTTTTAACGTTTGTAAACAATGCATTGACAGTGAGTCAGTGACGCACCTTATTTGCATGTGCAATCCAAGCGTAGTGTGAAAAGCACACTCCCTCTCTATGGTAAATGTGTGCAAACACACTCCACCTTGCTTTCATTCTATCTATTACAATTATCACGCTTCATTCACAGATAAGTATCTGTTCTGCACTCCCATGCTGCAACTTGCCCCATGCTCTCTTTCTAAGTCTTGTCCCCAATGGCAAACTCTGTTTGCTCGTCAATAACAGCATCTGTTGACTTCTTTGTCACTCATCCCAGTCTTTTCCTTTATAAACAATGGATACATGTCACTTTTGTCTTCAAAACCTTAGTCTGGGTGGATTGGCTGCAGCTGATTGGCTAAGCTGGCCATGTGACTTGCTTGGCCATGTGAAGCTTGAATGCCAACATTGATCAGAGATCAGTTATTGCTCTTGCATGATGATTTGGAAAATTGCATGTAGTAGAACAAACCTATATCTCAGTTCAAAGATGCCTTTTCTAACCGTCCTGCATTGCTGCCAATCCTGAACATTATAATAAAGTTATGATAAGTTATTTGATAACTCAAACATGTTTTTAAATGAATTTAAATCCTGCATGACCATCTAACACCAGTTAATATGTCTTTCGTTCTATGATGGTTTCACACTAACCCAGCTGTGTGGTGACTGAAGAATGTAAAGAGACATTTCACCACTTCTGCAAGCCTTGAACTCATGTTAAAATACAGGAAGCTCTTATCATTTACAGAATTTTCATTGGCTTTTAAAGTACGATTTAATGTCTGAAAAAGCTCTGGTTTTGCATTTGGCGGACGCATTAAAAGTAAATATACTTTTGCATTTAAAATATATTTCTATAAAATTAATAAATATTGTAGCGTTTCATGGGGCTCAAACTCACAACCTTGGCATTACTACTGTTCTCTTCCTGTTTGCTAGAGGACCACATACACCCGAGATCTTGTTAACAATGCATTATTGAAAAAAAAACTGAACTAAGACTTAGAGAATGAAGGAATGATCGAGTAGGAGCGTGCGGAGGAGAGAAAACGGAATGAAGTTTGGTTTACATAATGGTGTAACAGGAAAAGCAGAAAGTTACAAAATCTCCTTCTTCTGTATTTATCACTCTTATCATGAATCATGAATGATTTAACTTGAATTTGTTTTGCTTATTTTCTCATGAGTATCAGTAAAAGTTGGTCTGTAGTAACGTCTCCTGTGTTTCACACCAGGACGGCTTTGGAAGCATCAAGAGTTTAGTGGAGGATCAGCTGCAGACAAGCATGGTAAATGAAAACATGTTTAAAACTAGATTTATTTACAGATAATCTTGAGTTATGCTGTATAAATTTTTTCCTAATCACTCATGCGTTTGTGTTGTATGTCCGCAGGTGGTGGGAATAGTGATAGGTGCTGGGGTCGCCATCGTCCTCATCGCGGCCCTCATCTTTTTTGTCCTGCGTAGGATAAAGCAACGCAGTAAGTAACTTAAAGCCAATTTTGCAATTTCTTAAAAACATGTTTCATTTAGTGTATTACAGAACTATATTGTAAATATTATATTGGTAAGATATAGATATTTTTAGGTTCAATTAATGTTAAATGAGCTTGTTTCATTTGTGCGCTCAGAACTGGAGGCTCAAGAAGCCCCCAAGTATCGCTTCCGCAAACGGGACAAGGTCTTGTTTTACGGGAGAAAGATTATGAGGAGAGTTTCTCAGTCCACTTCTTCACTGGTTGGCTCCGCCTCCTCATCCAGGCCCCGCCTCAAAAAGAAACAAAAGATGCTCAACATTGCCAAAAAGTAAGTTAGGGTGGCTCCATTATTTGGTGGTTTTGGCTCAAAGGATTCTTTGTTAACAGCTGCATGTCCGTCTATCTTGATCTGTCTGTCTGTCAGGATTTTGCGCTTTAAGAAGGAGGTGCCCATTCTACAGATGAAGGAACCTCCTCCATCTGTTCTGGAGGCGGATCTTACGGAGTTTGATGTAGCCAATTCTCACCTGCCATCGGAGGTGCTATACATGCTGAAAAACGTCCGGTAAGCTATTGTTGCTTGTGTGATAATGATCACTAGAGAATATTGTCAGCATGATCGAAATGTAGCTAGTTTCTTGTGGTCTGTGATACATTTAGGATTTGTCTCTCTCTCTCTCCCTCTCTCTTTGGTGCAGGGTGTTGGGTCACTTCGAGAAGCCCTTGTTTCTGGAGCTATGTAAGCACATGGTGTTTCTGCAGTTCCAGCAAGGTGAATACGTCTTCCGACCCGGACTGCCTGATAGCAGCATATACGTCGTGCAGGACGGCAAGCTGGAGCTCTGTCTCACTGGACTGGTGTGTGTGAAAAACACCCGGATTATGATACGTGTGTGTGCTTTTCTTGCGACTTACCTCTCTCTCTTTCTCTCTCGGCAGGATGGGAAGGATGGAGTGGTTAAAGAGGTTTTCCCCGGAGACAGTGTTCACAGTCTTCTGAGCATCCTTGATGTCATCACGGTGAGTAATACCCACAACTCCATTCTCTGTGTCTCTGTGTGCCCAAGCCCAGAACACATTTAACATCTCAAAACAGCCGCTAACTTTTTATTTAATATGTTGTATAACCTCTGTTATTAGGGTCACCAGAGAGCGTACAAAACCGTCTCGGCCAGAGCGGCGGAGGTGTCCACCGTCCTCAGGCTGCCCGTCGAAGCCTTTCTGTCGATCTTTGAGAAATACCCGGAGAGCCTTGTGCGAGTGGTGCAGGTCAGAAAATACGACATTTAGAGGTAGCTGTATCATCCACAGAGGGGACAATCCCATAATGCTTTGCAGAGAAAACATGAATTCAAGATGGAGGACGAAGAAAGGAAAAACATACTTTTACTAACTAAAGTATCACACTATAAGCTTAACTAACATAAAACTCAATTGAAATTGTGGCAGCATGACGACTAGAATGTTGACTTTGGTATGTAGGGAAGCTCGTATAGTTTTGTAGCAGCTTATGTGTGATGTCATGTATTTTGTTTGTACTGTCCGTAGATCATCATGGTGCGTCTTCAGAGAGTCACCGTTCTGGCTCTGCACAACTATCTGGGGCTCACCAATGAACTTTTTAGTCACGTGAGTACACACCCACGCACCTTTTTTCCCACAAAGTTATATTAAACGACTACATCCTGGTGTTCATCTTTCAGGACATGCAGCCTCGTCCCTCTCCTGTCTCTCCTCATCCGACACGCTCTAGCCCCATACGGCACAGCAGACGCTTCGGCAGCCTCACCGTTCCCGACAAACACCGCGATGCTGCTGTCCAAAGCGCTACATGTGAGGCACCACAATACCTGCTTACTTAACAGACAATACAAAACTTTATAATACTAATCTTCATTATGTCATTTCTCTGCAGCTGGGGATCACGGGAGGGATGGCGGCACAATCCCGACCCTCAGCAGGACCATATCGATGCCGGTGGACATCGCAGGTAGATTTTCAAAACGTCTCGAAACGCAAAATCTTTAATCCCTGTCCCTGTTATAAAATCATGCAAAACTGTGTGATGGAGACGTTACGACATCATCTAATATACTTGTGTATGTATGTGTTGCAGGTATGCAAAAGAGTCTGCGGTCTGATTTTGACATGGCGTACGAGAGAGGTCGAATTTCCGTATCTGCCGAAGAAGGAGCACCTACTCTATCCGTGTTCACTCGAGTGAGTTTATTTTCACATTGATGTTCGCAGAGATAAGCATGTTTTTCACACGGCTGATTTGCTTGCATGTTTACACAGGCTATTTTTACACCAAGGGTGAAAGAAGTATAAAGATTTAGGTTAAAATGCAGTAGTATAGCGGAGTGCACCACAACCAAAGGAATGATGTCATAGTTTTTTTCAGCCGATTAAACACTGACAGCCAATCAAAGCCCATTCAAATTTAAAGTGCTGGCGCAATTAAAATTTGAAACCGCGGCATGTGTCTTAAAGGGCCGGTTCACCTGTAAATGAAAATTCTGTCATCATTCACTCACCCTGTTGTCATTTTAAACCCGTATGACTTTCTTTCTTCTGCAAAACACAAAAGAGGATATTTTGAAGAATATTAACCGTACAGCAGCGGTACCGATTCACTTCTATTGCATAGACACAAAACTTGCATGTTTTATGTGTTGCAGGAGCAACGGGAGAGGAAGGTAACTGTAGATGAAGTTCCATCAGGCGTGTATTTGTATCCGGAGGAGGAGTCTGGTGAGGAAAATGTTTATGGGTCGTTTTCAGGACGACCAAACACTGCAGTATTTGAGGAGGCCCAGAAGGAGATGCTGAAACTTATGAAGATTGAGGTGTGTGTGTTGTTGTTAATGCTTTTGTGCAATACGTAACTTTTGCCTCTATATCGGCATCTCTGTCTGAGACGTAAAATTGCCGGTTACTTTGCATATATTTTTCGTCATCTTCATCCAACAATTAAAGCTTTGAGTGAAACAACGTTTGCTCCGGAACTCAAATTCTACTATGAACATCAAGTGGCGAGAATACGTAGAAAATAAAATGACATTTCATTCACTCTTTTATTATCTCTGTTTTTTGTTTTGTTTATCAGGACCCGCAGCTGTTAAATGGACGGGTGACGCTTCATCACGCTAAAGCTGGATCTGTTTTAGCCCGACAGGGTGACCAGGTGCTCATGCTCTCTAATTTTCTTTGTCCTTCCACCTCAGATGCAAAAAATCACAGTCACTGAAATATGTGAACCTGTTTCCTGTTCAACAGGATGTGAGTCTGCACTTTGTCCTCTCTGGCTGCCTTCACGTCTATCAGAAGATGATTGACAAACAGGAGGCAGTGTGTCTGTTTGTGACCCAGCCGGGCGAGATGGTGGGTCAGCTGGCCGTCCTGACGGGAGAGCCGCTCATCTTCACCATAAGAGCTGAGCGAGACTGCACCTTCCTTAAGATATCCAAATCTGACTTTTACGAGTAAGTGCTTTCAAACAATCCCACAAAGCATCAGTTCTTTAGGGTATTGTGCAGTGTAGTTTCGACCTACCAGATGAAATTAAAAAATAAAGACCATTGTTTTTTAATCTTATCATTATTAGAGCGGTTTACATCACTAAGTCAGCAGTCTTGTTCATATCCTTTATGTATTTCTTGCTGCAGGATCATGCGTGAGCAGCCGAGCGTAGTTCTCAGTGTGGCTCACACCGTGGCTACCCGCATGTCACCGTTCGTACGGCAGATGGATTTTGCCATCGATTGGATGGCTGTTGAAGCAGGGCGTGCCCTATACAGGTACTCACAATTCATTTTCCTGAAATATACAGTCGTGGAAAAAATTGAAAGACCATTCTAAATTTTTATTTAATAAGCATTTTTAGATGTATTGTGACCATTCCAGTCCAATGTCTGTTGAATTTCAACTAAATCAAACCTCAGGAGTTACATAAAGTCAACAGCAATGTGAAAGACTGGCAGCATGACAACTGTGATAAAAATCCAGGTTATCATATTAAACATATTTTTATCTTTTGCTAAATACGTGTAGAAATGTATGAACTTGTTTTAGTGGTAAGCGGTAAGAGCATTGCGTTAACAACGCAAGGTTGTGGGTTCGATCACAGGGGGTTGCATATACCTATGTATAAATGTATAGGATAATGCAATATAACTCGCTTTGGATAAAACCGTCTGCCAAATGCATAAATGTAAATCTATGAAAAAATACAGAGCATATCTCCTGCTTATTTGACCTGTTTCTCCAGTTTTAATTTTCTCCAATATTTTTCTTTGGAAATTTGTAAATTAGTAAGGAAAGTATTGTAAGTTCACAGAATGAAACAAAAATGATAATTTTACATTAACACATATCTACAATAAAATAAAATAATAAAATAAAAACATATTAAGAAACGGTCTCTTATTTTCTTTTCTTGAATATTTCAGTGTAACTACTTTGTATACGAATAATTATTGTTAATTTAATAATTGCACTGTTTTACAATCTAATTGTCATAAACTAATGAATGGCTATTTTTAATTGATTCTTTTGTACATTTTATAATTTTTGCTTAATGTTTAATTGTTTCGTCATGTGAAATATTATTATAATCGGACTATCCATGTGACGGTATATATCACGATCATTGCTGGAGCTTTTATCCTTGTTTATTACACGGCTCATTGGAATGTTCGATTCTGATTGGCCAATCACAACATTTGCAGGTTTGTTATTCCGAGATAACAACCTCTCAAAACTAATAACACCAAGTAACACAGATGCAGGAAATCATTTTGACAGTTTTTTTTATTAAATATAAATGTCTTTTGATAACATATATAACAATATTTTTTTCAAATGATTAAATCAAATTGCCTGTTCATGACATTTGAACATCGTTTCTTACCTTGAAACCAAAAATAAAAGGCTTTTCCTCGGGGGAAGGTCTGCATTCAGTAAAAATGAGTTAATGAAATATTTCAAATTCCATTTCATGTCTATTTTTTTCTCCCGTGGCATGTAGCAGTGTAATAAGTGTGATAATGGACAAGCAGCCGGCTGTTATGGCGAAATAAGCCCCTTCAGTGTGATACAAGACCCTCCTCTTCAGGCTTGGTCCTGTTCACACTGTCGGGGCTTATTTCTGCAAAAAGAAATGGCTGCTTGGTCATTATCACTTACAAACAGTATTATCAAATATTTCATTTTGTTACAATATCAGTTTGAAAAATATTCTTGTCTGGCCCTGCCTACTCTCTGTTTTTTTCTCATGCTAATGTTTCTTGTTTTGGCATTTTGAAGCAGTACTTATAACCTGGTTACGATCCACCAGCAAGAAATGTGAATACTTGTAAAGTTTCCCCCGGTCATAAGATTTTGTTTAGGAGTGTATTGTAGTATTGAAAATTGGCAGATATCTAAATAAGACTCTAATGTGGTCTGTAGACAGGACGATCAGTCCGACTCCACATATATCGTTCTGAACGGACGTCTGCGCTCCGTCATTCGGAAAGCAAATGGCAAGAAGGAACTGGTTGGGGAGTACGGACGAGGAGATCTCATAGGAGTGGTGAGTCTAAAGATCTGAAAAAAAATCTGGAACTGAACTTAAGGTTGCATACAATAAATATCTCCATCTTTGTCTTATGTGAAGGAATATTCATTTCTAATTGACATTTCTTTGCCAAATTTTCATTTTTTTCTCTCAGGTGGAGGCTTTGACGCGTCAGCCCCGTGCCACCACGGTTCACGCGGTCAGAGACACAGAACTTGTAAAGCTTCCGGAAGGAACGCTCAACAATATCAAGAGAAGATACCCGCAGGTGGTGACACGTTTAATCCATCTGCTCGGGCAAAAGATCCTGGGGAACCTTCAACAGGCCCGGGGGCCTTTCTCAAGTACGTTTCACTTTGGTCACTTCCTTTAAATGCTATGAAAAGGAAACAAAAACACATCATCTTTCTCTTTTCTAGGCTCTGCACTGGGTCTTGCCAGCATGGCGTCCAGTCCAGACGTCACTAACCCAGCCAGCAACCTGTCCACTGTTGCTGTACTTCCTGTTTGTGATGATGTGCCAATCAATGCCTTCAATTTGGAGCTTAGCCACGCCCTCTACGCCATAGGTACACTAGTGGTGGATATACAGCGTATGTTTGACTTAATAACAAAGAGCGTGTTACTAAACCAACTCGATTCTCCAATCAGGACCGACCTTGCTGCTAACCAGTGACATCATCAGAGAGAGACTAGGGGCTTCGGCTTTAGACAGGTAAGTGTGACATCACAACAACTATACTGATTCGTCTCTAGTATTTATCGTTTAACTCTTGGTTATCTTTTTGTGTTCGTATAGTATTCATGAGTACAGGTTATCGGGTTGGTTGGCTCAGCAGGAGGACATCAATCGTATAGTCCTGTATCAGACGGACAGTGGTATGACCCCGTGGACTCAGCGATGCATTAGACAGGCAGACTGCATCCTCATTGTTGGGCTCGGAGACCAAGAACCTGCACTTGGAGAGGTGCGTGACCTCTTTTAAGAGGAGTCTAAAAGTGTTTGTTTGTTTTCACACTTGTGTATTGATAAAAAAATGTAACCGCTCTAAAGTCTAAAGGCTCAAAGCTCACAAGAAACGACAGTTATGTTCCGGAAAGCAGTGCATTTTTTAACATTGGCTTTTCTGAATTTATAAACCAAACTGTTATGTAGTTTTATAAATCTGTTCAGATCAATGATACCTATAAAGAAAATGTTTAAAAACTTAAAAAAAATAAACGTTTTGTCATAATTTACTCGCCCTGTATAAATGTCTTTGTTCTGATGGACACTGAGAAGGATTTTTGGAAGAATACTTGTAACCAATAAGTTCTTGACCTCCATTGACCATAGTAGGAAAAATAACAGTGGTAGTCCAATGTGTTTTTCTACATAATTCAAAATATCTTCTTTTGAGTTCAACAGAAATTTATAAAGATTTTTCCTATTGTGGTAGGAATTTTGAAAAGATTCGAAACAACTGAAGGGTAAATAAATAAAGACCCAATTAAAAACTTTTGGAGTCCACACCACAACTATAAATGATTTTATTTCTTTTCTTTTATCTATTTTTAATTTTAAAAAAATTCAACGGATGAACGATAAAACATTGAAAGTTACACAAAAAGTTATCCCTTGTGTAGTGTTCATCTTTGTTTTACCTCTTTTACCTTTATTTTATTAACAAATTTTATTAATATAAAATAATTTAGTAACATATCATGAATTGGTTTTTGGTATATTTAATGAGAAATATCCTCCATACAGTTTTTTGTGACTGCTGGAAACTGTTGGTCATTATCGGTCACCCTTAATATGTTTTTTTTGGAGGAGTATAAATATGTAACTAATAAATAAAAATAATTCAACTTCGACAACACATTCTTTAAAAATGAAAAAAGTGTTTTTCCATTTCCTATGTATTAGTTTTTCAAACATCGTCTGAGTAACAAAAACATGAACCATTCAAGGTGTTCATTTAAAATGTAAAAATTGTATTAGTTAGTTAGTAAGTTAGTTCTTTGTTGTCTTTGCATATTACAATAGAATGAAATTCTTTTGGAGCCAAGAGAGATGTTAGCCAACAACCTTTCAGCCGTCTTCACATCCCGCTGCAGATCTTTCCAGCTGGAATACCAAACATCACAGCAGTATTCTAGAATAATCTCGATCGTACGGCGGTAAAAGCTTATCATTAGACTCTGGGAAAGCTTATTATGTCTCAAAGTCCTCAGAAAGAACAGCCTCTGCTGAGCTCCAATATTTATGCTCCAAGTCAGAACTTCAGTGATATGTACTCACAAGAACTTCAAACTCTCTCCACTTCCTCGCCATTAATACACAAAGCATTGTGGGATGTTTTATTAAATGTATTCAATGTAACGTTGTTGTTGCATTGGTGTAAATGCTGGTTTAGTTATCGTGTTATGATTTCTGTCATCTCATTTTCCAACCTTCTCAGTTGGAGCAGATGTTGGAGAACACGGCAGTTCGAGCCCTGAAGCAGTTGATCCTGTTGCATCGTGAGGACGGTCCGGGCCCCTCTCGAACCGTGGAATGGCTGAACATGAGAAGCTGGTGCTCCGGACACCTTCACCTAAAGTGCCCTCGTAGAATTTTCTCGCGAAGAAGCCCTTCCAAACTGGTAAAAAAGACCACCCGAGTTTACCAGCATTTTGATCGTGATACGATATAACACTTATGCGTTTTATTCCAGAGAGAGGTGTATGAAAAGGTTTTCGAGAAGACCGCAGACAGACACAGCGATTTCTCGCGGCTGGCCAGAGTTCTTACGGGAAACAGCATCGCCCTCGTGCTGGGGGGAGGCGGAGCGAGGTGACCACTCCCAACATATTACATACTACAATGATAGTCCCACTTTAAACTCACTCAGCAGTGTTTTGATAGCAACAGTATTTACACTGTATTTTTTTAAATGTTTGTGTAATGTTCAGACCATTATCTGTGTGGTTTATCAGTAAATGAGACATTTGCTCAAGGAATGAAAAATGTAGTTAATTTTAGTTTGGTTAACACATTACATTGAATCTTGCAGAGGCTGTTCTCATGTTGGTGTTATCAAAGCCATGGAAGATACAGGGATTCCCATCGACATAGTGGGAGGAACGTCCATCGGCTCGTTCATCGGCGCTCTATATGCGGAGGAGAGAAGTGCTGTTCGGGTCAAGCAGAGGGCGAGAGAGTGGTCTAAGGTAATGTCCCTGGAAGTTAAACAGTGTGAACATTGATCTGGATATAGGAACGATGATCAAACAGATAATCTACATGTAAGAAAATTATTGAACCCGTTATCATTACCTTCAGGCGATGAACTCTGTGTTCAAAACGGTTCTTGATCTGACTTATCCAATCACATCAATGTTCTCCGGCTCTGCCTTCAACACCAGCATCTCCAAAGTCTTTGAGGACAAACAAATCGAGGTGAGATATTACCACAGCTTTTAGAGCTTTTATCCTTTGTCATTTTTATTTTTTCTAAAATACGATGTTTACAACAAAAAAGGATGAAATATCAAATTAAGTAAGACTGATGTGATGCTACATGCAAGGAAATGTGAACATCACATCCGTTCCTCTTTTATCTGTAGGACTTGTGGCTTCCTTACTTCAACGTGACCACAGACATCACAGCGTCTGCTATGCGGGTTCATAAAGATGGTGAGTGATGACAGAACTTTCTGTTTCAGACCTCTTTAGGGATTCATCAACTGTCTGTGTTAAGGACGTGTCACTTCTTGATAGTTTTTTTAATAAACCATTAATTACATAAAGTATTGCAATTTCATATATATAGTAATATATTTTAAAAAATAAGATCATTTTAGTAAACAATTTAGTATAATCTTTAGATTTTTTACTATTATATTATATTTGTATTGTATTATGGCTGCTGTCCTTCTGAAACCTCGTATCTCCATATTTCGTGATTTCCTCCATGAAATCATTATTATTAGTGACCCTTTAGTTTTTGACAACATCATACCAATAAAAGTACTAAAAAAGTGCTTGTCAACTTTGACTGCACAGTATCTAATCGTTTTGGAGATCATAGGTTTCAGAGGGACAGCAATGATATTTTGCTTTTGTATTCTCCTATTATATTTTTACACATATTGTTCTGTTTTAAAAATAGTTTTGGGATGTATGTCTATAACCGTAACATTTTGAGTAGTTTTAAAGTCTGTCATTTGGGTATTTGTATAAGAGTTCTAAAGTAACAGTTGAATGAAAGCAAGTGAAGCTGCATGTGGCTTGCAAAGTCTAAAACAAGTGATGGTTTTGTGGGAGGAATCTGGAAAACTATTTTGTTTCTTTACACTTTACTGTTAACTCAAATGTTAATGCATCATCAGTCATTATATTAATAATCTGACCAATGACATACAGTATGCTGCATCTCTAAATTCTGGGTCAGGTCCCTAAATTTTAGGAAATTGAATGATGTGTTACACACAAAAAGAATGTTTCTGTGCAAAATCAAAACGCTACTGAGTAACATATAGATTTGCTTCTATAATGTATATCCTGACCCACTGAATTTATAGGCCTTACAGTGGTTATATGGTCACCCCAGTTAGCCCAAATGCATTATGGGATTGCATTTTGCATGTCTGTCCAACCTCAAGGACTGCTTTGCTCTGCTTTCTTCCTCCTGCTATATATCTCTTCCCTCTTCTATAAAACCTTATTGTCAGTCCATCCTTTCATCTCAATACGCATTTGTGTCCTAGACCTGGGTTTTTCACACATCGTTTTTCTTGCTTGTTTCCTCTTTTGTTTAATTTCAAATGCCTTTGCTTTGTTCCAAGTAAACACCATTTGCTGTCATAGAGGGTAAAACCCCTGTTAGCGTCGCCGGTAGGATCCAGAACGTAGGACATGTGCTTAACCCCACCATCTTAATACTATTTCCTTTTCCTGCTGTTCTTGTAGTATTGTTTAGAGATCACTCCGCACAAAAAAGAATAGACGCATAAAAACATCTAAATGTGTACCGCATTTTTCTTCAAATAAAGATTCATGTCATTCAAAATGGGGAATCTTCTTAAAGGGACAGTTCATCCAAAAATAAAAAAATTCACTGTCATGTCATTCAAAATCTATGTGTCTTCTTTGGAACTCAAAAAAAGATATTTTGAGAAAATGTCTCTGTGGTTTTGTCCATACAATGGAAGTCAATGGAGTTAGTGTTGTTTGGTTAACAACAATCTTCAAAATAGCTTCATTTGTGTTCTGCTGTTATTTTATAGTGTTAACACAGAAAATAAAACGCTTTTCTTTTAGTGTAATGTCCTGTGTACCTAACAGCCTGCAGATCTCTCATTGCCTTTTTGCTTTTCAATCTCCTGCGTTCTGTTCTGATCTTTTTATTAAAGCATGACATATATACTTTTGCACACGCATTGTTTGGTGGTTTAGGATTTTGTTGTCTCATAGGTCATTTGATTGGCACATGGCAGGATTTTTTTGTTTGCAGAAGCGGCAGCCCGATGTTTCTGAGATGTCCCACCCCCTCATTCTCACGCATTTGTTTTTTGTTGTTTACTGTCTCCTCTTTCCTCCTCTCTGTCTGTGTCCTGTCCAGTTTTGATTTACTGTCCATCTTCATTTTGCCAGGCTGTGTTTGGCGCTATGTTAGAGCCAGTGCCTCCTATACCCCTTATCTGCCTCCTCTCTGCGACCCTAAGGACGGTCACCTCCTCGTGGACGGTTGCTATGTTAACAATGTCCCAGGTCAGGATTCTGCCCCTATTTTCGCCCTCCACCCACCCTTTAGAAACCAACAGGAGGTTTAGAAAGCAGTTTACACCAACATCCCTGCGACCACTCAGTTACCCTGTGTGTTTGAATGTCTCTTGTTCTGTATGAAAAAATTAACTTGCATGCTTATGTTGGGAGCTCATGGCTTGGAAGGAATGCTGGAGAAAGAATAGAGAGACCGTGGCTTCAGAACAAAGTTAAGATATTACATTGAGCTAAATCTCACTGGAATGTGATTGGGTCGTACTGAAACCAAAAAAAGACCAAAAAGAGAAAATATATTTTGTTTAATGAAAATGGCGACTTTGTCGCTGTCAAAAAAATAAAGATGAACATACTGTACTGAGAATGAATGACAAAAGAACTGCCCAAATTTCTTAAAATTGTACTTTTAAATTAGCGTTCATATATATATATTTAAAGCAAAATATAAATGTATTCACACCTATTGACCTTTGTGTACCTGATTTAGTTTTTAGTTTTTTAGCCACTCGTTTCAATTTACCCTGTTAAGTTCTTTTGATTACTTGGCTTTATTTGTGTGAGAAAAACATCACGCGATGGCAAGTGTCTTCACGCGTCTTGACGTTTCAAACCAGACGTTTCGATCGGCTTTTTGCGCAAATTTCCCAGTCAAGTTAGTTATTTTTAACTTGCGTGGAAAATGCGATTGAGGCGACGCCGTATTTTCACGTCTGTTCGAGTCTTTGCATAGACCATGGATGTAATTTCTTGTGCAAATACTTTAATTCGATCGTAGTGTGAACAAACAGCAAGTATTCACATATTAAGCGTTCAGTTTCCCTACAGTATCCGATTACTTATCATTTTTGCAATCGTACGTTTTTTGCCTGAATAAAAAAAAAAGTTATTGAGGAGCATATTGGTTAATAAATTGAGCTATTCTGTACAGTTTTTGGAGAAATGTCTGTTTGACATCATTTGACTTCAACCAACGCAAAGATAAGTGTGTAAAATACCCCACGTTGTTATGCTCCAAACAGTGGTGGCGATAGAGAGACAAAAGTTATGGATATCAAGGGTTCTAGTAATATTATTAATAATGGAAATAGAATAAAAAGTATTTGTAGGATATTATGCTGTGTAATTGTTGCAGCCTGCTGCATAAATTAATCATTTTGCTAAAGTGCAGTCACAATGTGCGTATATTGTCTATTTTACAACGGCTTTGTAAGAGCGATCCTATTTATGATCTCACATTTTATTGCTATTTTTAAGAGTAATGGAACAACTATGGTTTGGAAAAGCGTAGTGAAGAAGCATAAGTGATTTTTAGTTCTTTTCCTTGGAGTCAGTGGGTCTGCCGAACACGATCTTACAGAAATTCGTAACTATTTTACGAGGTGGCTAATTTGTTTGAGGACGTATGATCTTATTGATACATTGTAGTATGATTTGCTTTCACAGCAGAGATGTTAATTGAAGGGGTGGGGCTTCAGTATGGCTTTTTTATACTCATACATTTTTGAACAATTCACATCTTAAAAATTTGACGAATTAGACACTACATAAAATAGTTATGAATTCTTGTGAAATCAGGTTGGTGCAAATAAAGCTTATTTATTTGCGTACAGTGGCAACCAGGAAGCATAATGTTGAGGTTTCTGTTGCTTTCAGTTTGTGTGCTGACGGTTGCTTTGTTATTTTTCATTAATGTTTTTCTAGTTTCATTTATATTTAATTCCGTCTTCATCATTGTCTCATTATTTGGCCTTTTGTTTATATTGTGCATAGTTTGTGTTTGGCCATTAAGGTTGGTGTATTTCCCATGCGCTGCTTCACTTCACATCTACATTGAGCTTGCCTGTCACGAGCACGCCACACACTTACGTTCTGTGTTGATGTGACTGCATGCCTATCACGCTGTTATTCTTCAAATGCTACAGTACTCATAAGACTAATGGTAAAAACAGAGGAAAATGTCGTTCTGGATCCTACAGCACACAGAAATGAAAACCACGCAACCATAAACAAATATAAACGTTTGGCTTTGCAATTCAGTTATTTCACGTGAATCATAAAGCTCTTTTGCTTTAAAGGGATAGTTCAGCCAAAAACTCCAATTTGCCGTTTATTTACTCACCCTCAGGCCATCAGAGATGTAGGTGACATTTTTTCTTGAGTGGCACCATAAAGAAGATTGTTTGGTAAATCTGCAGCACTCTCTGCTTCATGTAATGGGAGTGTATGGGGTCCACCTGTCCAAGAGTTCCTAAAGCACATAATTCCAAAAGGCGGCTCCTGGCGACATGTTGACGTTTCGTGAAGTGACTCGCTCGATATTTTCATGAATTTGAACGTCATTTTTAATAATATTAGCCATACTGTACAGCCTCAACACTCCCTCTGTTGGCGCTAAACGTACCAGAGATTGCGTACAGGAGGCTGCACATTATGGCTAATATTATTAAAGATGACGTTCAGTTTTATGAAAGTATCAAACAATTCGCTTCACGAAATGTCAACATGTCGCCAGGAAGCGCTTTTTTGGAATTATGTGCTTTAGGAACTCTTGAACAGGTGGACCCCATAGACTCCCATTATATGAAGCAGAGAGAGCTGCAGATTTACCAAACAATCTTCTTTATGGTTCTACTAAAGAAAAAAAAAAGATGTCACCTACATCTCTGATGGCAGAGGGTGAGTTAATAAACAGCATATTGGAGTGTTTGGCTGAACTATCCCTTTAACACATGTTGAATGCACCTGCCTCTCTTGATTTTCTCTCTCCTTCCAACCCATGCCGTCTGCTGCGCCTCTCCTGACACCTGCTGGCCGAGTGTCGTACTGCAGGCTGGGAACAGCTGGCAGTGCCCAATATGTAACTGCGACTTTCTTTTTACACCATCTCTTCAAATCTGTCTGCCAAAAAGTGCATCCCAATTGTCTGGTGGTAATTCGTGATGAAATCAAACCTTTTTCTGCTACAAACCTTTATGAGTACTGACAGATTCCACATGCAAATAAGTGCACTAGTTTAGGCAAATCAAACATTTTCCATGTTGAGAAAAAACAAAGACTGGAGACTGGTGTGAAAGATAGGTACGCCTTATTACCTCATTCCTGTTCACTCCGCCCATTGAGGTGGCGTTCACCGGATGAGGTAAATCACGCACATCGTCCTTGGGGTGACCATGACTGTCTCTCCCTGCTGGTCTGTGCGCTACTAACCAAATATGTGACTTTAGCATCGCCTCCGAACGTTGCTGGGACGTTATTTGCACGTTTTCTAGACGTTATTAAGAGGTTATTATCCCCTCCCGGTGTGGCAGGCTCTCTGTGGCGTTATGTCAGGGCGAGCATGACCCTTTCCGGGTACCTGCCACCCCTCTGCGACCCCAAAGATGGAAACCTGCTCATGGATGGAGGATACATCAACAACCTGCCAGGCAAGTGTGTCATAGAACAACCTGAACTCCACAGAGCTTCAAAGGCTCGAAACAAAGTCTGGGTTGGGTTGCTTTAATTTGGTTTTAAAGAGCAGTGTTGATTTGAGTAAGTATGTTGTGTGTTTCTTTATCATTTCGAGGGTAGAGTGAGTGGTTTTACTTTGTCCATTTGTAGTCACAATTTGGGTTTATTTGGATGTGGGGCAATTGAGCATTTAATGGAATGGTATGGACACAAATGGACAAAGTTTTGCAGGGATCGGGCGGTGTGGACTTAGACGGTCTACTGCTTGACCACTAGTTCCTCATCAGCCTGTTAAATATATAAATCATAAAATCATTTGATTATAAATGATGTTGTCTGGTGTGCAATTGGTCTGATTAAATTGGTTTGAGTTCATGTATGCGAATAATTTTATCTTCCAAAATTACAAAGAAGGGAAATCCACAAAATTGGACAAAACTGACCTTTGGGTCACCAGACAGCAATGACCTAATGTTCTTCAGTTTGCAATGCAACTCAATAGACAAAAGTTTAGATGTTGCATTTCAACCGGGGACTTTATCCAACTGATGGGGAAAAAGACAAGATTTTGCATGTGCACTCAACAATCACACAAATCACCAAAAAATGCATGAAGTTCACCTGTTTTTACCATCTAAATTAATTGGATATGTTTGAAACTTAAAATCTCATTTTAAATGCATCTTTTTTTCCGACCTTCCTGGTTGATGCATTGAGGTTTTTATTCATAGTTGTTTGTTAAATGCAATTGTCTTTTTCCATCCCTGCTCTGTTCTGAAACACCAGCAAGTCTGTTTCTCAAACGTCATCCTATATATTACATTTAAAAAAGTTTCAAAATCTCTTCAATTGTAAGATAACTGACAATGGCACATACAGAAGTCAGATGATGGTTTGTTGAAACAGTGTTTATTGGTGATTGTGTATGTTTGTATTTTTTCTACAATATTAACAGTATTTTGGTTATTGCTGCTACCCTGTGGATGTCCGTCTCTGTTTGTGTGTCCGTGTGTGTGTGTTGCATTGTCACTCTTAACGCCCGCAGCGGACATAGCGCGTAACATGGGTGCAAAAGCAGTCATCGCTATTGACGTGGGCAGCCAGGATGAGACGGATCTGTGTAACTATGGCGACAGTCTTTCTGGCTGGTGGCTGCTGTGGAAACGAATCAACCCGTGGGCAGAGAAAGTGAAGGTGAGGCGGTGTTTCGTGATATTAGTACACTTTTTGACATTTGTATTTTTAACACTTGGTTTGTGATTTATGACTAGTGCTGTAATCTCTTAAAAAATATAATACGCAGCATTTCTAGATGTATTGTGGCCGTTCCAGTCCAGTGTAGGTTGTATTTCAACAAAATCAAACATCAGGAGTGACAAAGTCATCAAACAGCAATGTGAAAGACTGACAAAATGACAAGACGCTTTAAAACTATGATCAAAGATGAGGTTATCAAATAAAAATAAAAATTTTAACTTTTCTTAAACAAATTTTTTGCTTGAAAGTGAATAAGAACATGTTTTCTTTGCAGTATTAGAGGTCTGAAAAAATACAGATCTTCTGTTATTTTCACCTGCTTCTCCAGTTTTCATTTCCGGAAAATAAATGCAAATAGAAACAATATTTTTTTTTTTAATTGGGTAAAAGTATTATTAGTAGACAGAATGAAACAAAAATCATCATTTTACCTAAACACATATCTAATAATGGTCAATTTTAAAACCGAATTTTTTTTTTTTTCAAATTTGACATTGTAATGAAGTTATTTGAAATATTTTATATTTAGAAATTTTATCATTTTATATTCTCACCAGCTTTTACTTTTTAAAATAATATATTTTCATCCCAGTTTTACAAACCCTCTGAAATTCCACGATGGACTTTGAAGCATAGTGTGTATTAACGTTGTGTGTCCTCTTTGTATCGCAGGTGCCTGATATGGCTGAAATACAGTCACGTTTGGCCTACGTGTCCTGCGTACGGCAGCTGGAAGTGGTCAAAAAGAGTGCCTACTGTGAATACATCCGCCCACCCATCGACCGCTTCAAGACCATGGACTTTGGAAAATTTGATGAAATCTATGTAAGAACTCAGTCCAGCATGACAGTATCTATTCTGTTTGATTTGTCATAATTATACTATGAAGTCTTTCTCTTATCTGGTATATTATATGGTTACACAATGCCCGATGTTTGTTTCCAGGTTATGTATTGAATAACATTGCAGTCCGTATAGTTCAATTGATAATAAAAGATGATTTGTTTTTTCTGCCTCAGGATGTGGGGTACCAGCACGGTAAACTGGTGTTTACAGAGTGTGCCCGTGGTGACATCATTGAAAACATGCTAAAGGACCATAGATCAGCGGATTATAATGATAGCAAAAAGACCGATGTGAGTTTCCTCTGTAAATCACAGGCATTAGCAAATTTGCACATTTATGCAATATTTTGTGTTGTTTCATTTTTTTTGTTGTTGTGTATATTTTAAACAAATATTGCATAGAATAAATATCTGTAATAATTATGAATAATTAAATTAGCAATTGTGTGTCATTTAATTTAGACATCTGTATTTAATATGATGTTATTTCACTGTTTCAGTCCTGCACGTGTCCCAGTGCAGATTTCACAGATCTAGCCGAGATAGTGTCGAGGATTGAACCCGTGCAGAGCTTCCTAGGAGCCGATGGTCAGTTTCCATAGATTCAGATTCTCTCGTTTTCTGATTATTGCGAGTTACGAATATGATGCATGCGTTATCTGTACGTGTCTCATAAATACGTGCGTCTAGCAGAAGAGTCCGATTATGCCACCGAGTATGAGGAAGACGGTATGGACCCGGTACGAGAAGAGGAGGGAGAGGAAGAGGAGGAGGAAGAAGAGGGTGAAGACCCCGATGACCAGTCTCCAGGAGAATGGGGACCAAACGGTGTCTTCACAACGGTACATTAATCACAATTACTATATACACTAATGCACTTGAGAGACGCTCTAAAAATATACGTTATTTTTTTGTGTGGGTGTAGGATGAGGAGAATTCGATCCGTCAGAGGAAGACCATCACCAGGGGGTCTAATGTCTCTGATGTCTCAGATTGCTGTTAGGAAACAGTGGATGTAGAGGTCAATGGTCATTAAAACAAGTCGTAAAGCGCCGTCAGAAATGTGACAAAGGATTCGTTGAGAAGGAACCAAAGATGCTGTGATACAGACCCGCTGACACTACATGATCCATTACACGGTACCCAAACACGGTCCCACTGGTGTCGCTTTGCCTTCGTTTGTTCGTGTTTTTTATTGAGGTCTTAAAGACAACGCAGTGGCATGCTTCGGATACTCTGGACCCACATTTAGGAGAAACTGTACCACTGAAATTCGTTTTTCAGTATGCTTGATATCAAACATCTCAAACGTCAAATCTGAGTTGACGTCTTGAGCAACGACCCGCAGACCAATATACTTTTGCTCCTTAACCTGCCTAACCTTCTGTTTCCGTACAACACTAGTAGGTCTCCTTTTGAATTGAATTTGAGTGTGAATGTGTGCCTGTGTGATCGGGAGAGTGACTGTGATTTTTCTGATGAATGGTGGTCATGTTTGCGATGATGGTTATGATAATCGTAGAGAAAGTATAAAGGTTTTAAGAAATATTTAAAGTATTGATGGATTGAAATGAAGGAATATCATGGAAAATTTTGATAAAACAATGAAATGTGGGAAGAAAGAGCGGTGTAAAGTAATGTAGGGGGTGAGGTAAAAAATGAGGTAGACGGTGTGCACAACGGAGTGAGGTCAACTGTAAAAACTGTGAGTGAGGTAATAATAAGAGAGAGGGAAGAGTAGGCTAAGGTAGACCGTGTGAAAGTGAATGAGGAAATGAGGTAGATGGTGAGAGAGTGAGGTAGACGTTGTAAAAGTGAGGAATGAGAACAGAGTAACTTTAAAATATTATGTCCGTTTGTGTTCCGCCTTGAAATAAAGATCTACTCGTGCTTCAGGTAGTCAAGGTGAATGTCTTATATTGTCTTCGCACACAAAAATAAAAGACACCTGTAATGATATTGAACATGAAGATATATAGACTGTCTCAAAGACCACAGCAGGATTTCATCGGTCAGGTGGTTTTGTGGTGTAAAGCCGCTGCCTCTTATTTTCAAGATTTCTTGCGACAGCTCCTACTATACATCCAAATGTCATTCATCCTCAACCTGAACACCGTCTATAATCAATGTTTAACCCCCACTGAGATGTACAGAGACATTGACGCTTATGCTTCGTCATATGCTTTTTATGTTCAGGAGAATTGAACGGATTTGCCAACTACTTCATTTAATTTATTTGTTTTATTACTGGCCTTTTTTAACGATTTTTTAACGATGGAAAACATAGAGATGCAAATGGTTTATTACACACAAGAGAGTTTCTTATTTTGCTTGATTAGCATTTTTGCACTAATGAAAAATATTCATTTTGAATGTCTAATATGAGAATAAGAAAAGGTAGAGTGTGACTGATGGAAGCCGTGGAAATAATTGTTGAATTAAAAAACTCTAATGAATAAAATCTTATTTAATGTCATGGTTTGATTTTTTTACTCTTCATGTCTATCAACCGTGAGCTCTGCATTCCTGCATCTTTGTTCTTCAAAACTGAACACAGAGGGTTGACATCAGCACTCTTTAGCTATAAAATCTTAAAATCAGGACATAAAAGCATGAGAGCATATAAAAATGTAATTGCTTCCTGCAGCGCAGCATTACAACGGCATTAATACTGACAAAGGTTATGATTATAAGAGATCAATACTTAACTCGTTATATTTAAGTATATAAACTTAAAGATATAAGGATTACTACAAACTTTACTTTGTATGGGCGCCTTTATGACCCAAACTTAAAGCGGCCATGCAATGGTGTTTCATGCATTCTGACTTATTTACAAAGTTGTATGTTGTCCTCATGCTTGACAAGATCAACTTGTCAAAATACGAATTGAATGTATGATGTAGTATTTCTGTGCTCGATACACTCCCCCAGCTTTCATATAGGTTTCAGAATAATATTTTCGAACATGAAAATCTGTTTTGTAAAAACTTTTCTTAGTCTCTTATTTGGCAATTCCTGGCAAGGTGAAAGAAATAGCCCACCAAACCGCATCAACCGACAAGGCATGACCCGCTTACCATCAAGATAGGCTGCGCTGCGTCAGAATTGGCTGCGCTGTGGGCCTGTAGCTGGAGCTCGTTACTCTTGCAATAGTGAGTTTGTTCACAGCATTCCAGTACTGGATGTTATATAAAAGCTGGATATAACCCTGTATATGGAGATCGTTTGAAACTGATGTGCTAAAATATGCCGGACGTGAACCATGCATGCGTCGTATGTCTTCGGAAATAATCTTACATCTGTCTCGTGTAATCTGTATCTGTTTTATATAAATGTGATCAAACTAAAGATTATGGATATTTAAGGGGTGTGATACTATTTGTAAGTACTCATTAACATGAGATAATCAGAGACTGTCTGAGATACAGCCACTTTAACTTTTGGTACACATTCGCAAAGAGCTGATAAGTCTCCGTAGACCTTGAAAGTATGTTAGCCAGTCTTATTTCAGTGTATACCACCAGTAGAAGAACCATTACTTAAATGGTAAACCTAAATGCGACAAAGTTACAAGACCCATTTTAACTAATTTTGTTAATAAAAATGAACACAAAGTAAAATTCAGCAAATGTTTTTTGTAGTACAATTATTATACAATAAAATGTTTCAATTAGAGAGGCTCCGATTGATCGGTCGCCGATCATAATCGGCCGATAATCACTTTGGGAAGTATGATCGGCGGTCTCTAAAAGGCCGATCCAGAAAAGCCGATCAGATGACGTAAAATTGTCGAGACATATATTTACGCGCTACGAAAATGGCTTCACCGGTCTGGCAATTCTACAAGGTAGAGTACAACATGTGTACTATGCGAATTCCACGATGCGGGAAGCACCCAAAACATTTTTACACCAGAAACCTCTTTAGACGTTTGAGGGTTAGTCACGTAAAGGAGTGCGATTAGTTTTCAAAGTTAGCCTCGCGCAGAGTCAGCGGGCAGTTCAGCAGCTCGAGCGACACTCAGATGCAGAGATCGCGTTAACCGAAGATTCATTTTTTCTACCAGTAATAGAAAAATCTGAAGGCAATCTGTCATTTTGACGGACTACAATAAAGGCGATTTGTAATTCTCCTATTTATCAGGAAGGAGGTAGACTATCGTGAAGGGACGTGTGTTTCATATTCGTGATCTTACTCTCAAATGTCTGCTCAGTTGTGCTAAACGCGCATGTGGTCAACAGAGACTGGAGGTGCATCTGCATCCATCACTCCCCGCATACACACATGCGCGCTGTGGTGCCGTCTTTACAGAGTTTTTACCTCATAAAATAGCGTCTTTTTGTATTAATAATAGCTTTCAGTGAGTGGAGAAATATCTCTAACTGCGTTTTCTCTGTTCAGTGAAGCAGCACATATAAGTGAACCGGGACAACAAAAGAAGTCTTATGGGTACATTTTTCGAAAATAAGATTTTTACATAATTTGAAAGCTGAATAATTAAGCTTTCTATTGATGTATAAGTTGTCATGATATGATCATATCTGGCGGAGATATAACCCTTTACAACTCTGGAATCTGAGGGTGCAAAATATTGAGAAAATTGCCTTTGAAGTTGTTAATAAAAGGCCCTGTTAATAACCATCCACTCACAAAATAAAGTTTTGATATATTTAGCATATTGAAATATCTTCATGGAACATGATCTTTACTTAATATCCTAATGATTTTTGGCATAAAAGAAAAATCGATCATTTTGACCCATACAATGTATTTTTGACTTTAACTAAAAATATTTAAGACTGGTTTCGTGATCCAGGGTCACACATGACCAAACCACAGCTTTCTTGTGAGTACAAAACACCTTTTACAGGCACCTGTCATTGTTATTGAATGGACATAAGAACATAAACAATTGTTTGTAATTAGATTATTATTTTATGTCCGACAACTGAAACATTGAAAATAAATGAAAAGTCTAAGTCTAGCGCAACCTCTCCTCAGCTGTCAGTAACAGAGACATTTTTAAAAGCATCAACCCTAATGCAAGGACAGTAAGAAGAATAAAGAAATATCAGATTATCAGATAAAATAATGTAATAAATTTGCTCTGATCATGGCCACTTTATATTGTGGAAGACAAAGGGCTTCTGGGACTCATGTCACACGCTGCTATGTTTTATGAAAATATGTGGTAACACTTTCCTTGAAGCATGTATGTTTAATTTATTATAAAAGTAGTTTTCAAGCATTGTAATGCACATTTTAATGCATTGTAATGTCTAATAGATAATTGTTATGACAGTTAATACATTATAACACTAAGCAATTCATTGTAACACGACACATTTTAAATTGGTTATAATTATTTACAACTACATATAATGATTTACAACACAAATTATGAATATTAATAATGAATTTTACCCTTTAATAACTCTTAATAATTCATTATACATAAATGCTTCGAGGAAAGTGTTTCCAAATATGTTACTTACTAATATTCATTTGTTAATTCATGAGACTTTCTCTTCTGGTACTGAGAAAGCTTCAAATAGCTCCTATAATCGGTGATCGGTATAGGCCGATACAGCTTTCAGTGATCGAGGATCGGCTCAAAAAACCCTGATCGGAGCACCCCTAGTTACAATATATAAATAGTTTATTATGTTTAATATTATTAGCCACCAGTCAGACCGATAAACAAACAAAGACCAGGCAAGAAAAAGTTTAAGTACAATAACTTATGTAAGTGTAGGACCCGTTTAACAATTAGCATTAAGAGCCACACATGGTATCTCAGCTTCCCAACACTCATCTTTTGAGTGTAATTCGTTGGCCAAAAATAAAGAAAACACGAAAACCTGTTACAAATATCAAATTGACTAAAGGAATGTAAATAATTAAATAATTTCATCAGTTTTCGCAATACTTCCTTTGGCAATAATATTAGGTTGTGAAAATTATAATAAGAAAAACAGACTTTGTAAAATCTTATTTTGTGACCATTTATAGCAGTTGGCCGAAACAGTTTTTTTTATATTTTTAGTGTTAAATGAATTTGTTCCACTTCAACCTCATGTAACATTACTGGTTAACATTATTTCAATACATTTTATCTTCAATGCAAATACAGTGTAAATCGTACTTCATAACATTTTTGTAATCAAGACGTGAAAGTGTGCATGTTTAAAGAAACATAAAAAAAATATGAAATGATTTACTTCAGTGTTTATTATTTTTATTATTATACGTTTATTACTAGATTAAAAAGACAAATAGACCTCCCCTATTTATTTAAATGCAAACATACATGTTTTATTACAGCTTTAGTTTATCTACTTTAAATATTTACTTTATTAAAACATCACTTGTTACTGACAAAAACCAGTGGTAACACTTTAGTTTAGGGACCAATTCTCACTATTATTTAGCATGTCTATTGATAGCATATTGGCTTTTAATTACTTATAAAGCACATATTCGGCATGACCATATTCTACATTGCTACCCAATACCTAAATCTAACAATAACTTTACTAACAATAAATAAGCAACAATTGTACCTTAAAATAAAGTGTGACCGAACTAGCAAAGGACTTTGTTCTTCAATTGTCCTGAATTGTATTATCTCTGACATCACAAATGTTGATGTTTGAAAGTGAAAGAGCAGAAGACTTGTAATAAACAACACAAACACATTTTTTTGCATTTTATTTCTTTTAGGTTTTTGTTTTGAATTTTTCCCAAAAAAATCCTGAGGTATTCACAATATAATGGCATTTATTTTGCTTAAAATAGAGAAACAAAATAAGGGGGTAAAACTGTGATGATAAAACTGTGATGGCTGTCTCTCAATACAACCGTTTGGGATACTTTTGTTCCAGGCCAAGAACCCACAACAGAGAGTAAACAATAAAAATAAATAAATAAAAAAAGATCAATATTCACCAAAGACACATTATTCGTGCTCGGCTGTTTGAGGTTTGGTCTTATTTTTTTTACATACCACATCAAATATTTTCGTTAAAATCGTTAGAATTTCTTCCAGAAAAGAGTGAAAACGTTGCATCATAATATCTGTATTCTATAACGTCCGTATATTCGTATTGTCTGCTGTTGGCACGAAAGCATTTCTATTCAAACATTACAATATATTTTTGAGCTGTGTAAAGAGGCCAACAACAACAACAGAGTACAGAATCAGCAGATCTACACATTTCTAAACCAATCAAACAGATTTTGTGAATTACATGGTTCTAAATTCATCATCACGTCAAATAAAAAAATATTAAAATAAAACCTCCAATACAGCAGCAGCTACAAATAGTGAGATTTCCACAAAGACACATTCTAACCATACAGCAAAACAGCTCTGGGCGAAAAAGGGGAAAACTAATTACACAAACACAAATAAATGTAAAATTCTGAAAAAATAAACATCAAAGCAATAAAGCGATTGCTTGGCTTCGACAGAAAAAGACACACCTTTGTAGCAAACGTCAACCAATCTCGCGATTTGTCCCACTCGTCTCTTTTTAATTTGGTGTAATCTTAACCCTGAAGAGTTATAACATTAAGACAAAACGAAACAATAAACTTTTGGTTTCCTAACAGGCGAAGACGCAATATCTTGCTCGCTAAAACCTCTCTTAGCACTCTTTTGTAAGATCAAACACAAATACAGACAAAAACAAAAGCTCGCAAACGACTAAACATACAACACAAACAAAAATCAAACAAGTAGAATTTCTATAATGCATAAGCAGATCAAAACAAGGAGACATAAAAAGGCAAAAGTGTGTCTTTTTCTCAAAACACCATATTTTGGAAGAAAAAAAAACGTACAGAAAATATATTTTTTTATACATGTAAAAATCATAAATAAAGATAAACGTTTACACGTCTCCTTCCCCCCAAACGAAGTGTAAAGATCAATGGCAGTTACTTCAAAGTCCATAACATGCAATTGATATACTTACAGCACTGGACAAACTATTCCCCAAACTACCAATCCCATCCCGTCCCAGTACAATCCTTAAATATGTCAGCTCATTTTAGAAAACAACAAAGAAAACACTATCGATCAGAAATTCCCTCACACATCACAGAGACCAAAGAGACGCTCGGGCTTCTCTCCAGTAGTTTCGTGTATTTACAGGAAGTTCAAGGGAAAAGCGACCGGTTTTGTTCTGAGTGACTGCATAGTGAGTATTTGGTTTCCTTACAGGTGGGGCGTCCTTACAAGAATTCGAAAACAACTACAATTTTAATATTTAAAGACTGGATTTACCATCATATGACATGATGGAAGAGCACACTAGAAAAAAAGCAGTGATGCGCAACACACACACACACACATAATAATTCTATGCCAACTACAGCCTTGCTTTACATCTCTGTACATGTTCGTTTGGTGCTATCAGACCGAGTTTAGGATACATGTGGTAAAAAACCTCTAGTTATAAAAACACAAAAGAGTGATGCTTCAAGTTAAAAGAAGGGTTGAAAGCAAAAAAAGTGCCAGAAAATGTCCATTAAAACCAAAGGGAGGTATGTGTGTATGTGTGTGTGTTGGCATAACAGAATGATAAGAGTGAAGATATAGCATTAGATGTCATTTTGAGTTTTGATCAGAAGGGTGTGAGGTTTCACCCATCACAGGCCTGTACATACATTATATTCCCTGCATCCTCAGAGCAACAGTCCAGCATTTGCAAACAACGTCACTGGTTACAATGTTTTATTGATGACACCTTTGATGCTGCAGCGAGATCTACAGAGAGAATGACGGACGGACAGACAGACAGGCAGGTATCACGATCTCGGTGATGAGTTTCAACAAGTTAACAAGAGATCAGAGTCACATTGATGGCAAGCCATGTTAGAAAATGTTTAGTTAATATTAACTGTTACATCGACCCGCATTGCGAGTCTGTTTTGTAGCAACTGAGGAAACTAGATCAATTATTCTACCTCATGTCGTATAACGGGAATATTTTTGTTGAGTATTTTGAGAAATGTCTAAGTGATTTGTGTCAACACAATTGATGGTTGTTTGGTTACCATGTTCTTCAAAATGTCATCTTTTGTGTTCTGCAGAAGAGAAAAAGTCATACAGGTTTTGACATGAGGGTGAGTAAATGATGAAAGTAGTTGTGTTTTTAGTTGAACTGTCTCTTTAACACGAGCGGTGTGGCAATATGGTAAATACCGTTTTTGCAAATCAGCATGTTCATCCTTTTACTTCCTGATCTCAAAAACCCAAATTCATCCACCGCAGGACAAACACAGGAGGACAATTACAACCATATGTGAGCTTGCATGAGCTGCAGTTAAATGGTGCAATAAAGACTGAACTCTAGCTCAAATATACATAAATATTTCAAGTCGGTGTGTGTTCAATAAAAATGACCTGCGGTTACTCTTATTATTTGTGTACGGTGAGCGTTGCAGCCCGTGACTTGACATTGAGAACTACAGATAGAAATAAACCTTCAGATAACTTTCATTTCCCCATAGTATCGAGCGCTTGACAGGTTCATGTATTTGGTAACGTCTACACGTTGCAGTGTTTATGCATTTGGTTTAGGAAAAACAAGTCCTTTGGGGAATATAAAACTGACAGCAGCATCTAAAGTAAATAGTAGCAGCAATAACATCATAAATAAATAATCATAAAATTAATAGCAAATATTACGCAGAAGATAACGAAACGACAAACTAATTAAACCCTAAATAAAAACACACCATATATTGGTTCGATACCATTGAAAGCTTTTACGCAACATCCAGCTAGCTCGCAAACAGCAACCTATGAAACCAACACCTTACATAACCCGCACCAAAAACAAGTCGATACTTTTCATTTATAGGACTTAACTGACATCTTTCTCTCATACTTTCTATAATCCACCAAGCTTTTCCACAAAACATCCTTACCCACGGCCATTTTCCACAACACAAAACTTCCTTCCTGAAAGACATACCATTACCCTCAGATTCTCTCTCTCCCTCTCGATTCGGTCTTCTCACACAAGCAGTGATTTGGCTTCTTAAAGCAGTGAATCTCAAACTCTAAAGCTTTGGTTGTGAAAGTTGCTGAAAACCTTCAGCGTGACCCACGAGCAAGTGCTGAGATACACTGAGAAGATAGCAGTGCAGTGTCCGAAAACAAAGTGTTAAAAATAAACTTTGGTTTACGGGAACTCAAATGCATATGGAAACAGAATGAAATGTCGAGTAGATCAGAAAGTTCTCAAGACAAGCCGTTTATCAATGAGGAAACACCCAAAAACGTCTCTCTCTCCTTCTCTTCACAGAAAAGTGCGACGCCTGTCTCTTTCAATACATAAATAAATGCGACTATGACCAGCTTTTCTTCCGATAATCACAGATAAAACTCTTTACTTATACTTTTAACACCCACCTAAGGTGTGCATCTGGACTAATTTTTTTCTCTAGTGACAGACCAATATCATGCCAAATACCATGCCGATATTTACAGAGTCAATTTCAAAATATTGTCGATAGGGATGTAACGATTCACCGTGAGTCAGTTGAAAATCGATTTTAATATGTGACGGTTCAAGCTGGTTGAGATGTTAATTGAATCGTAATACATGTTTTGAACAGCAGGGGCTGCCGTGTTGCAAACTTGGAAGAAGCGCCTACGCCGATATTTCTTAAATGTAAAAAATCCAAGAAAAGGATAGTCTTCATTTGTTTACATTAAAGAGACTTTCGGATTTGTTATTTGACATTAAAAAAAATCACAAAGAAATGTGCACAATTTGAGAAATAATAAAAGGGCAGTTGTTCATTTCTAATTTGTCTAAACTCATTTTGTCAAAATATATCATTAATAAATTGTATAGTGAGCTCAGTATTGTGAACCGCATCGCAGGTTTAGTGAATCGTTACTCCCTAGTTTGCAAATTTAATTTTGTGAAATAGAGAAAATCTGTGTTTAATGTTTGAATTAATATTTTTTTGTAATATCTGTAATATGACTTTATAATTAAAAAGAATCAGCATTGTATCGGTTTGCATAAGGTGAAAATACATATCAGTCAACCACTAGTTTTATTTTCATATGCGGTTTTCATCATCATTATTCTATACCAAATCTATTATAACAATCAAAACATCAGTTATTAAAAGTTTGACCTCTAAAATCTCTTACTTATTAAAATCCTAGTGACTATTACTGAAATAGTGGATGACGCTCCCTAGCACAGAAAATAACACTTCTACAAAACATATAACTGAGCCATACATCATGAATTCTTTCCCTATTTGCGTCATTTTGCAGAACTATAGAACCGATTAACCTTACACACACACACACTCACCATTGCACAGTGTTGTATGACTACTCTGTTCAATCCCTGAGTAAGGGGCTACGGAGAACGTGTTGATATTGAACGTGAGGAGAACGGATTTAGCTTAAGCAGATCCTCGGCGCAGACGTATATAAATCGTACTGTGTGCGGTGAGGAATACTTATCAGCAATTAAACAGTGTATAATGGTAAACGTACATGTGTGTGTGTGTGCGTGTCACAGTGAGAGTTTGTAACTGCGACCTGTAACGTTTCATCCTGTTTCAGGTGGATGAGGACGACAAAAGTAATTCAAATTGACATTGAACCTGCTCAGGATTGTCTGTCGATCGGTCAAACTCCCAAACGAACATTCTCTCTTTACAGCCATTTCGTCTTTTACAATCTGTTTTTCCACTGCTCCTTCCATTCCATAATTTACATTTAAAACCTGTCCGTCCGTCCGTCTCCAAACCAGACTCTCCATATCACACGGTTCTCTCTCTCTGTCTGGCTACCTGCTGAAGAGAGAGTTAAGCTGGTGGTGACTGAAGCACTGACTGGTGCGCGGAGACTCTGTGCGGTCCATCACTTCCTGGAACCAGCCCGCCACGTCCACATCTGACACCTCGTAACGTCGAATAAAACTGTGTTCCTACAGAAGAAACAAGTCTATTATGTAGAGAGGCACCGATACTACATTTCTCCACCGATACCGACAGCTGAGTGACATCTGTAGATACTGATTCTGAAGATTAAATTAATATTGGTTTCATTTCTGATTATTATTAATTCATATAATGTATAATTGATCATCAAACTGGTGATGTTTCTCAACATTTCTATATAAAGAGCACAAATTTATTGCATTTTCCTGTCCTTGTTTCATTGACAGGATATATCGGCCATGATCATCGTCCGTTTATAAAGTGTGAAAAATTGCTTTTATAATTACATAACTTTTTATTTAATACTAAAGATGCACCGATATATCGGTCAATAATCAATATTGCCCGATATATCGGTGCACATCTACTATTACTTTTAAAGTACAGATTATACCGATATATCGGCCTAGTAGATTAATGAGCTGTTATTGGCCATTATATCAGCCATGATCATTGTCTGTTTTAAAAATGGCTTTTATAATTAAAAAGCTTTATATTTAATACTAAAAATTCACCAATATATCGGCCAACAATCAGTAGATGTGCACCAATATATCTGCCGATAATATTACTTTTAAAGAACAGATTATATCAATATATCGGCCTAGCAGATTAATTAGCTGTTATTCCCCATTATCCCAATGTAAATGCATTTAAAATATTAGCCACTATATACATTTTTAATTTTAGGCACTGCCAAAGTAAATTGGTTTTCTCAATATCGGCATCAGGCATTACTTGACCTACAAAGTACATGAAAATTATAAATTAGGGTAAAGTGGAAGTACGCGAGATGTCGACACTTACTAGAAGTTTGTGGTATTTTGGCCTTTTTCTGTGATCCTTTGTGAGGCTGCAGAAACACAGAAGATTAGATATGCAAGTACACCATTTTAGTTTGTATACTCTATAAAAGCTTTGCAAGTGTATGTGTACCAGTCTTTCACAAAGGACTGAAAGTCTAGAGAAAAGCCCATGCCGAGAGGAAGGACTGGTGGGTCCTCTTGAAGGACTTTGGTCAGGACTTCGAAGTCTGTCTTGCAGTTCTTATAAGGAAACTGTCCTGTGGCTAGCTCCACCTACAGACGGGGAGGAGGAAATATGAGGCAGGTATCCCAAAGGATGTTGTCTTGAAATCTACCACTTTAATTTCATCAAAATTAGTCTCATGCACATGAAAAAAAATAAAGCGACCCTTGGAGGGTGTCAACAAAAGGAAGGAGAACTCACAAGTGAAATGCCGAGACTCCAGACGTCAGCTCTGATGTCATAGTCTGGTTTACTAGGGTCAGGAGGGTCTATTCTCTCAGGCTGAGGAAGAAACAGGAAACAATGACGCAGATTCCCCCAAACTAGCCATGTCATCAAACAGGCACACACTGGGCAAAAACTGATTATCCATGATGATTTATGCATAACTTCATTTCCAGAATGTAATAAGACTTGAAATCCTAAATGATCAATGTGCGTGTGTGCTTACCGCCATGTACGCAGCACATCCAGCACTGCGAGTCTTGGCTTTAGAATCCACCAATCGTCCGCTAATGCCGAAATCACACAGCTTGATTTGCCCTTTGTCATCCAACAAGATATTAGATGGCTTAACGTCTCGGTGAATCACACCGTGTTTCTCTTTCAGGTACAGCAGAGCTTTCACGATCTAAACACAAGAGGAAACAAGACCAATATTATTTATGTGAGAATAAATCTGGCCACGAGCAATTGCAAGAAAGCAGATTCCATAATGAAACAGGTTGACACTATCAAGTTTATAAGTGAGTCTTACAGCTACGGTCATGTTTCCCAGAATGGCCTCTGGTATGGGCCCCTGGATCCTCTTCTTCAGCTTCTCTGCACATGTCCCCATTAGTTCCATGGCGATGAACACATCCGTCTACAGAACAAAAAACATCGTTCTTCACCAAATATCAGGTGTCCGATAAAAATGTGTTGCAACGTACAACGATATATTGCATGGGTGGAAATTATAGATTTTTCTTTTCATTAGGATATTAAGTAAAGATCATGACGATATTGTAAATATTTTCCCGTAAAATATATCAAAATGTTATTTTTGTGAGCCGATGGAGCAAAATCGCAAACAAAATGGATAAAAACACGCCTACAAACATCACTAGCTGCTACATGCTCATAAAATTCTGCGCCACTGATGGACAACTTTAAATGCGATTTTCTCAATATTATTTTTTAGTGAAAAGCTTATTTATTCACCTTTCAGAAGATAAATGAAATTCGAACATTTCGTTTTGTGGTCCTGGGAAACATTATGTAAACACTAACTTGTACAAACTCTTAATCGTTGAACACCCCTACTTTAAGTGAAAGTTCACCCGAAAATTCTGGTATCATTTGCTCACACTCATGTCATTTTATACATTCATACATTTGTTAGAAGAATTACAGCCATTTTCAATTCTGTGACATGATTGATTGTCATAGTAGGAAAAATGTTACGGTAGTCAAAGTGTGTGTTCCTAAATTCCTCCAAATATCTCATTTTGTGTTCAACTGAACAACCAAATATACAATATTTTTGATGATGTCACAGACCTGAAAATTGCTCACATACTTACAAATAACTTTCTTTGCGATTAACAGAAAAAATACATTTATATAAGAGAGAAACAACCTGAGGGTGAGTAAATGATGACAGAATATTTTTGGGGTGAACTGTCCCTTTAATAGTAAAATACAGTCTCCAGGATCAAATGTTACATATTTATTAACTTTTTTAAGCTTTATGACAGATGATGCAACTACTCAAATTCAATTTGTGATACATCCTACCAGGAAAGTTTGACAAACCATTACAGTGTGTGTTTGTGACGCTCACATTGGTGACTATAGCTCCGTAGCACTGGATGATGTATGGACAGTCATGACTCTTCAACACAACGTCCAGATCCATGAGGATCCTCTTATTCTCGTCTTTATTACCCGTCCTTCTCATTTGCTGTTGAGAAACATTAAAGTGTAAGAACTTAAACTCAAATCCCTACAGAGAGACTTTCACTTACTACACGAACAGCAGTGATGTAGAATGTTAACAATAACTACAACACGACTAAGCTTCTGAATGATCTTTAGCACGTTTGTACTCACCTTGACAGCGATGACATGAGCCGTCTTCTTAAAGCGAACTTTAAACACCTGTCCACATGTGCCACTGCCGATCTCGCCCTCACTGATCAGATCCGCCACTTCAGCTGGGTAGCGCTGGATAACACACGCACACATACACAGGGTTTGACACGTTCCTCATATCTCCAGAATGGACAAAAAGAGGGCGGGACCTTACCTGTCCGTCAATCTTCAGGTATCCGGTCTGCTTCATTATTTCCTGCAGTTTCTGGTCGATCTCAGCACTGAGGAGAAAAAGACACATTAAAACACACTTTCTCCTCATGGCATCAATCCTGCTGTGTGTGCCATCATCTTACTTTTCGAGGCTCTTCTGTAGGCAGTAGGGCGGGGTGGGAAGCGTGAGCATTTGCCGGGGTTTGTTGGGGTACGAGGGGTGTTGGGGAGAGCTTTCTGTGGACGATGAGCGACTTCCTCCGTCGTTCACCAGCGGTAACTGCAGAGCTGTAGAGAAAGAGCAAAAGTTACGGGAAGAAGGAGGACAGAAGTTACTGTCGGCTGACGGTCGTAAATGGAAACCGTGTTTTAAAGAGACCTTCCCTATGATGCCTTCTGATTGGGTGTCGTTTTGGCATACAGCACCGGCATCATTTTGGGGAAAAGTCGATGTTTGATACAACTGTACCCACACTAGATACGTAAACACATGAATGTTGTGTCCTGACCATCACATGCCAAGATCAGACACACGGAAATTACAAAACCAGCCATCATAGTTAGTGTTAGCATTCCCAGCATGCACCGGTGCAGAGTCTGATAACAAGCAGAGGGTCACCATAGGGTGACGTTTGACATTCACTCACCAAACCGTGCAACATTTTTTATATCGGCGCTAACAACTCGTGTCGCGGGAGCACAGAACATTTTTATAGCACATCGCTTTCGTTTGAACTACAGAGCCCCGTAAATATTTAATCCCATAAAGATGAGGATGATGGACAATTAATACCATTTAACTTCGGATTCTTCCTCTGGTAAACCTGTTCATGGGAAAGAATGAGTTAGTTTGGGTTAGCCAGTGAGATCAGGCCTTGTGTCCACACACAAATATACAGCCTACGAAAACCTGCTGCGCTGTTATCCACATCTGTGCAGAAGACAGAAACTAAGCTTCTCCATCCAACAGACCAGAGAGAAGCAGAAGAGAAGAGGTGGCAGGCAAGTTAAAAACAAACCCACAGGTACTGAGCGCAGAACATCCCGTTGAGTGTCGCCATAGCTTTGTGTATCGGAGCAATTGTTCAAAGTCGGGCCGTGCGGTTATAGCCACATCATGCACAATGTCTGATCTTCCAGCAAAATGAGTTAATCCTTCATACAGAATTTCACGCAAACACAACACACACTCGCTGCTCTGGAGAAGGGACTGACAATGGTGAAAGTGAGAGAAAGAAAGATTGACTGAAGATGATTTGTGTATAAGAAAAAATATATCGTCTTCTAACTGGAGATCAAATGAGAAGGTAACGTAGATTTTGTCTCTGTCTAGCAATGATAGGTCTGCATCCGTATGACTTTTTCTTCTGCAGAACACGAACAAAGATATTTTGAAGAATGTTGGTAAACAAATAACGCAGACCCCCATCATATGGACACAAAACCACTGAAACATTTCTCAAAGTATCTTTTTTGTTCCAGAGGAGAAAAAGGTCGTATATAGGTTTTGAACAAACATGATGAGAGACTTTACATTTTTTTTATGAATTATACTATTAAATGGCTTTAATGCAACTTAGTAAAACGCGTAGAAATGATGAGTGAGGTAATGAAAGGACGTGGGGTGATATGGGGCAAGGTTATTTTAGTTTACTGAAAGTTAAATAAAATGAAATATTGACCTAAATATTATTGAAGAAAATTAACTTAACTTGCTAAGTTTAAAGAAATAGAATTATAATAATAATAATAAGCAAAATTTTAAATAAAAATGTATTAATCACAAATGGCAAACATTAAAAGTAAACCAATAAATTATAATAATGACAAAAGCATATACCAAAATTACTAGAACTTTAACTGAAATTAACACAAAAATCTAAAACTATAATAACTCTGATATGGGTGGTAGAATAGTTAAAAATAGAGGTCAACAGCAAAGACAGATGACAGCTAAAAAGAGATGCAGGTGTGTTAAATGTCATCTGCAAGTTTGAGAGAGAGCGAGAGAGAGCGCGAGAGAGAGAGAGAGATAGATAGAGAGATGGTGCAGCGTGATGTAGTGATGATGGTACCTGCGCGCTGGGAGGGGGCTGGAGCTGGACTTAGCTGGATCACGATGACTAGATACAGAGGAGAGAAAATACACACACACTCATTACTAAAACAGCCCACACACACCTACAGGATTCACTGCTTCCTTCCCTTTACCACTCCAATGGACACATACACACAGGCACTCACACACAAAAAGTCGACCTATACACCATTTAATATCATCAATATATAGAATACTTCCCACTATACCTCTGGACAATCCAACTTGAAACCTGATATACACAACCAAAGTGCTTTTACTTCTTCAGTTTACACATTTAAAGGGCTATTTCAACCATCAGGAAGGGTGACCTTCATTTCATTTCAAACCTATATGACTTTGTTTCTACTGCACAACAACACAAAAGAAGATATATTTTTAAGAACGTCAGTAACCATAGAACATTGGCCCCAAATGACTTGCATGTATGGACACAGAACCACTGAGACTTTTCTCAAAATATCTTACTTTATTCCACAGGAATAAAAATAATTAAACCCCTTATGATAGGTACCCGTAGTTTGCGTAACCACAAATTCACAACTGTCTCACTGCAATAGCCAAAATGAAACCGATGATGTTCGTAGTAAATGCAAATGGTGCTCCATTCACCAATAAAACCCTTTGACTAAACACTATTCTATTCACTTTTACTATAATGATTTGTTCAATAGGACTAAAAACCTCTATGTAGAAATTAAAACTCAAATGTCCCGTGTGTAATTTTTTGGGGATCTATTGATATAAATCAGAGCTGTACATAAATTGTTTAGCACGTAGCACTAATGCTACAGAGGTTTAATGTTTTGTAGTACAGGCCCAAGAGTTGGAGCACAAGTTTAAAATGTCTCTTAAGTTAGATAAAATACACACATAAAAAATATTTATATGTAGTTCATTACATAAATAGGCAGGTAAATGACGAAAGACATTAAAGCAGCCATAAATTAAAACCACAATTTTAACCCGAGATTTTGTTATACAAGAGAGAATTGTTTTCAAGCAGACATCCTGTAAGTGTCAGAACTGAAAACGCCCTTGTTACTGAAATTAAAACTGTTATTGACACCAGGCCCAGCAAACGGCAGATCTTGGAATGCACCTATTGAACACTGCCTACAAAAAAGAATATCAACAACTACTTCTCTAGCCCCGCCCACTGGTTCATCCATGACAATTCTGAAGTAACAAATTTGAGCGGAAACAGATAGAGCGTCCAAGAAATAAGCATGTCATTAAAAATCCCAAAATATTGTGCAGTCAGTGCCTGGTTGTGGAAGAACACAGTCACTGCAAAACCTTCCTTCGGATTCTGACATTAGTAATGTCAGAATTTAAAATTTGAAAGCAGTGATGTCCTGTCAATATTGAAACTGATAGGAATGGCGCAGCAATCTTATGCAAGTAAAACATTGTTGTACTATGCGTCACTATTGCTTTGTTGTATCAAAGTATCGCTTGATGTGCCCCGAGCACTATTCGCACAAGATTAGTGTTACATGAGGACCTCTAGTCATTTGTATTCATTCAAGAGGTTGTCTCTGATCTTAAGCCCGTGTGAATCGGCATCTCTGTGATTTGGTGGGATCATATATCATGGTTCAAGGTTTTATCCACCGTTTGCGAATAATTGGAGGCTTTTGAATTGTTTTGGTATGCTCGGTCATATCCATAAGTTAACGACTGTAGACCTAATAAGACAGTAAAAAACAATAAACAAGCCTAGTTCATGAGACCTTTAATTAGGGCTGTCACGATAAACCGACGATAAATGTCACGTGACTTCTGCACAGCATTTGAGTGATGTACGGGAAAATGCTGCTGCATCGGACAGCCAGAGGGCGCTCTCCTGCGGACACTCCAAATAGGCACTGCAGAAGAAGACCATAACACATTCAAGAATCTAGGAAATGCCTATAGTCATCTTTTATGATTGTTACTCATGCCTCATCAAGTATTTCCATGATAATAAAGTATATTTATCATGATCATTATATCCATGTAGATTAAAACAGCGCAACAGTATATTAAATTAACCAACCCTATATTTTTAAAACAGATCGCCGAGCGATGCCAAGATGGCGACGAGTGGCTCTGCCTACTCTAGGCTTCATTTTTACTCTTCACAAACCTACGGGTGACTTCACGCACACTACGTCAATATTTTATACAGTCTATGATTGGGACACAGCCACAGAGTTCGCGATGCGAACACGTAAGATGAGGACGTGCACGCGGCCACGCTCCACTCACACGAAACAAGTCAGGAAGTTGAAGAGACGAGTAAGCGTTGTTTATCCACTACTTGTTCGAACACAGAAACTGTCATTAGCACGGATGGTTAATATATTATATATATAATATAACTTTAGTAAATATAAATATTCTCTAGTGTTTATAGTTTATCAATGTACTGCTACAACTACCAGCTATTTCTGTAAATATTATAATACAATACAGGGTTTTTATCTGGATGTTCAAACTTTTATTTTGACGGGTCATCGCAAAGAGGGTGCGGTTGACAGCATCTTCTCTCTAACAGTGAATTGCTAATGAAATAAACTCTCAGAGCAGCTCTGGAGATGGAGTTCATGTGCGGAGTTATGGCCTCATACAGCGACGCAGACATATAGACGAGTGTCACACGTGTGTAGTAATGCATTATACTGGGCTGCTCATTCACATTCACGCAAGACAAGCAGATGACATATTTAATAAAGCTGGATAGCGTCTCCTCTATTCCTACCCTGTTTTCACATCGCGGAAATCACCGGGCTCTAAATATGGACTCAGTTCAACCGGAAAACAAGTTTAAAGTGCATTGATTTAACACAAACAAGCACAGCGACAAACACTCCACACACAAACAAGCGGCTCGGTCTAAAACATGTGCAAAACTTGATCGCACTTGTGCAACAATGGTCAATTCATTCTTAGCACAGAGAGATTTTTAAAGCAATGTAAATCCGATATACATAACTGTGTCTTCAGAGGTATATAAAGACCTTACATAATGAAGCGTTGTGTTTTAATTACCTTAGAATGAGCTATTTTTATATCCATACACCGCGGGTCCCCTTACATGGAAGTCGCCATTTTGTTCCTACAGTAGCCCTAGATGGACAAACTGCTCTACAGCACGCGTTTCATAAATATTTAATTTCTTCGGCAAAGAAGCGATAACACAACGGGATCTTATTTCTGTGTCAGCAACGTAATGCTTCAAACGGGAGAGGTGGAGTGAGCTGTTGGTTGCAGTTCGCAACCTCACCACTAGATGCCACTAAATTTCATACACTGGAGCTTCAAGTAACACAACGACAAAAACATTTATGATGTGAGAAAAATACAGACAGCAGTCGATAAGATGTAAAACATACATTAAAGAATGTTCATGAATAAGGTTATTATTGAAAACACATCATGTCAGGTTTCTAGAAGTGCGCCCTGCCCATTTGTTCACGCGTTTACTTTAAACACATTCAAATATCACTTAAATGATCTCTGGCTGGCCATATAACACTTTAGTTAAATGAGGGGATGGACCACCTTTAATAGAATCCCCCTTTCACCAATAATAAATCAGCAGCCAAGTCAAGAAAATCATCATCACGAAGAAAGACTCCATCAGACCCATTCGAGATCAAAAGAGAACCCAGAATCAGCATAACTCCAATTCTAAAAAAACTGCCATGACTGTTATGACCTGACAACACAATACAGCAACAACATATAAATGATGACGTTTCAACATAAAGACGAATAACGTGTGAGATAAGACCGACATGGAAAGACCAAGACTTAGATATGTACACATATAACAAGAAAAAAATATAAAACAAATAAATAAACAAAAAACAGACCGACAGATCTGCGAGTATCGGGGCCTGCTAAACACTGCTAACGTTAGCCGCCATGCTAACGCTGTAATGCCGACTGCCAGACGTTCCTGTTATTTATTTATTTTAAAATACAACGACAGGAGATTCAATTTTAACATCATTGGAGACAAAAGCTGACGAACAGACACCGCTATACGTGTAACAGAGGCCCACACGAGTAACGTTAAATGCGAGTGAAGTGTCAGGATTTGATCGGTGTGTTTGTTTATATCATGTAAGCCTGTGATTCATCACCAATCGTCGCTTCAGTCGTGCGCACACTCACTTGGCCTCGGACGCGAGCGCTGCGGGCTCATGTCGATGGTCAGGTCGATCCGTTTGCGGGCTTCTTTATTTTCCTGCTTGAGTTTCTCCTCGATTCGGGAGAGTCTCTGCTCCAGCGACATCTTGAAAACTTCAGCAGCACCATCGAGCGCCGCCACCTGCTGCCCTCTAGCGGCCACTGAGGGAAAAGAGCGACACTCACTTGCAACACGGACCGGTTTCTTGCTAGTCGGTGACTAGCTGTGGTTTTGTTACAAATACAATGGTTAACTTTGTTTAAATTTGGCTTTTTTACAAATGAAACCCCAACTAAATGTACTATAAGATAACAGTTAGGGGCACTGTCCTCTAGCGGCTACTGAATGGGAAACAGCGACCCTCACTGTCCCAAACATCTAAAGAACATTGGAATTAATACATTTATAAAACAAGGACACTGGTTATTTATAAAGGAAGATTTTGTGATAAGTGCTAGACTAGGAAGGCCGAGACAAATTGTGACCCTGGGCAACAAAACCAGTTTTATCGGTAAATTTGTCGAGACTGAGATTTTTACATAATCTGAAAGCTGAATAATTAAGCTTTTTATTGATATATGTTTTGTTATGATAGGACAATACATGCCGGAGAGGCAACGGTTTAAAGCTCTGGAATCTGAGGTTGCAAAAAAATCTGAATATTGAGAAAATTGTCTTTAAAGTTGTTAATCAGAGGCACTGTAGCAGGCCATCCATTCTCAAAAATAAAGTTTTCATATATTTAGAGCAGGACATTCACAAAATATCTATATGGAAAATTATCTTAACTTAATATTCAAATGATTTTTGGCATAAAAGAAAAATCGATCATTTTGACACACACGATGTATTTTTGGCTTCTAATAAAAATGTTCTCGTGCTACTTAAGACTGGTTTGTGATCAGGGGTCACAATTGTCTACTATATACAATGGTGGGTGTAACTAGTTACCAAGTAATTAGTTACGGTATTTTAATTACTTTTCCATTAAAAAAGTAAAGTGAGGGATTACTCTTATTTCTGCTGTATTTTCATTACAGTTACTTTTGATGCGATCAAACTAAATACTTTGTGCAATACATGCATGTGCAATAGTGTATTGACATCAAAATTCAAAGTCTAACTTTAAAATCTGTCATTTAATGTATAATTCTCACATTTGTAATACTTTGGTCAGTTAATAATATTATTTATTTGAATTAACTAAATAAGCCATTTCATGTCTATCCTTGAATTACTTTACTAATCAAGGTTGATGTAGGATATAGAAAGTAATTAGTAATGAGTAACTAAATACTTTTTGGACAGAGTAATTTGTATAGTAATCTAATTACACTATTGGATATGTAATGAGTAACTAGTAATTCATTACTTTTTCAGAGTAACTTACCCAACACTGACTATACAATATATAATGCAGAAAGATATCTTGTGTCTGACAAGAGCTTTTGCACAAGGATAACGCTTTTGTACGTTTTTTATGACGTACACTTCTCCCCTGGGTTCCTCACCAACACTATACCTACTTATAAAGACACATTTAGTTTTTTATTGATTCCTGAGGAAAAATGCTTAAAGTTCTCATAATTTTAAGTGGCCCTCTAGCGGATATTGAGGGAAAAACAGCGCCACACACTCCTCGCAGTCATTTGTGTGAAGATTTCTGTGTTCATCAATTTAAGAGGTCTTTCAAAAAAAGCTGTAAACGTTTTACCAACCTACTTTAAGAAATGACACGAGATCCCTATTATTTTATGGTTTATTTTTTTAATTTCTAAAGGGTGTAGTCAAATAAACAATTCAGATGGACATAGAAAACACAAACATACAGTCATTTCAACAACATTTTCATAAATACAAATCATGTATAGTTTTGATGTATAATCTCACAGGACGTTAGTCTGCTCTTTTCAGGAAAAGAAGGATAGCATTTGGTTTGTTAAAGCTTGAATTTATTCCATTGAAAGTGTCGTATTGTGTGAAAATCAGGGGATGCAATTTTGCTACACAATTATTCACAGTGTAAGTGTGTAGTGTGTGTATATAGCTTTTTTGTTTTATCAATTTGTTTGCATTAGAAAACAATGTATGAGCTCCCTGAAACAGATAAGGTACGACGGTCTGTTTCTGTCCGTATGCGTCCTCAAAATGAGAGGCTGTCCAAAATCAGTTCACTGAACTTCACAAACTAATGTTTTAAAGGCATAAAAAGAGCTTTGAGGTAATAAAGGGTGTAAAAACACAAGCAGAGTACACTTCTTTACCGTAACAGTCACAAGTCGGTCATTCACGCTGTATCTACTATACACAACAGAAAGCAAATCCGATGTCTAATATTAAAATGAATTTAAAACGTATAAAATACCAACCATCTGCAGTGTGAGGGTTTTGAGTTTTTTTTAACAGGAAGTGGTTGTATACCCTTGTAACAAATGTCAAAAGCTTTGATAAAACTAGGGCAGTCAAACAATTCATCACAATTAATCGCATCCAAAATAAAAAAAATTGTTTACATAATATGTGTCTTTGTACTGTGCATATTAATATCAATAAATACATGTATATATATTTAAGAAAAATATAAAAATGATTAAATGTTTATGTAATTTCAATTATTGCTAAATATAAACAAATATTCGAAATACTTCCTAAATATATACAAATGTTAGTGTGTTTACGAATATAAAGTTAATATGCACAGTAAACAGACATATATTATGTAAACACAAACTTTAAATTTAGATGCAATTAGTCGCGATTAATCGTTTTCAGCACTAATAAAACCATAATAAAACAATGATTGGACTTGGTTAAAACACTCGCATACACACACCAAACACATTCCTCTTCTTTTGCCGCTTCTCACATTCATAAAACCAAACATCAGAATTTTATACATGAGGTCAGCCTGCATTATTCAAAATTTTTTTTTTCACATGAGATGCAACAGCGATGCTGACTGACTGTATCGATGCGTTATTAAATTCATGCTTAGTTCATCTCTTCTGTTGTTTGCCTGACTCGCATCAGCAGGTTAAACAGAACAGGGTTGACAGGACCAACATTATAATAAGGCAGTTTAAACCAACCCCAGATAAGGTTCGATTGGTTTTCTTCAATTGTATAAAAGTAACCTCAAAGTGCACTTAACCGGGTGGAGACCAAAACTGGGTACTAGACTGCTCTCCTGAATTTACATATGCTAGATTTATATGTTACGTGTCAAAGCCTTTAAGGATGTGTTTTGGTGTGACAAACTCTAGACAAAAAGAGGAAGTCCTCATCCATCGAGCACTTCAAGTACACATTCATTACTGGTCAAGCATAAACCTACGAGTCTCTTCCACATGTTCTTTTAGGTCCAGGTCAGGCCAATGGAGATTATTCAGGCAGTAATGTTCCGTATGAGTTGACATTGCCGAAGAAAGGACAGGCTGGATGGATGTTTCTATAGTTTTTGCCTGTTGGTTCTTAGTGGTCAAAGATAACCGAGACCGGTGTTTGAAAGAAAAAGAAAGTTCAGGTATTTTCCATACAGATGGAAGGAAATGAGATATTTACTTCTGATTGCTGTGCCACTTCACATATCAGACGGCCCCTTCAAGTCTAAAGGGGGTGACATGACACACGGCTTGTTCTAATGGGATTGTCGCATCACGCCGGATTCAGTGTGGACAAAATGTTGAATTATTATAGGAACTAATGGTTCTATTGTCTTCAGTCGTGTTGTGTCGCATCGCGCTGCTTCCTGTACAGACACGGTGTTATAGACCACCTGGTAAGGTGGTCTATAACCACCTTACCAGGTTTTTTTTGCAGTTAAATGTTCTGTGGGTTGCATTTTGTTCAAACGTTTGTATAATGTGAAAAAGCCGAAACGGGAAATTTTTGTAGACAGGCGTTGATTACGTCTTCTGAAGGGGTCTATACATTTACTTGTCCAAAATATGCAAAGACCGAAACAACAGCGATGTCCACAACACGAGAAGAATGAACAGCTTTGTTTGTGTACACTTATGTCAAGACATTCTTGAAATAATAGTTGCAAAAAAAGAGAAAGAAATGGCATGAGGGGGAATAAATCATGACAAAATGTTCATTTTTGGGTTAAATGTTCCTTTAAACTACACGTGCACCAAACTATCTGAACTGTCTATCATTTTACGGTGCTTTATAATTGTTGAGGTCTTTCGCGCAAATCCCTACATTTTTATTCAGAGAGCAAAACTGTATGGAAAGTTTATAAGAGTAGAATATTTCCTGGCAAAGGCAGTAGTCCGACTGCCTTTAAGCACTTAACACCCTTTTCAACCCATAACCAAGATGTAAATGCATTGTCCCAATATGCTCTCGTCCCTTTTCAAAATTCACTGAGGTACTCTTTTGGTGACCTTTACTGGTATGCTTCACGTTTTCGAATAAATCTTCACATCATTTTTCATGCGACGTGATGTGCTTCTTGCAAAAGCGGATGAACTCAAGACTGTGGATCTGTACGACACCTCAAGACGAACCGCCAATTTACCCAGGGGTGTTCGAAATACCTTTAAACCACCTGGCAACAAACAAACTTCAAACCTAATACACAATCCCGGTCTCGTTCTCTTTTTCACTCATTCATCACAGTGTTCACAGGTCCAGCGCTGAACTCACACACCCAAAAGCAGATATTGGCTGCGCTTCATGAGCGTCTCTCAACAGCGCTATCACTGTTCTCAGCAGAGGTCAGACACGTAGTCGAAGTCGCGGAAGCTGTCCTGATCCTTTCGCGTAAGCACGCGGGGTTCCCGTGGCGGGGTGAGGGACGGCGCTTCTGCCGTGAATTCTTCGTCGAAGTTGCTGACGTCCTCTTTTCCGCGGATGGAGGGAAGGAAGGGAGGAGGGAGTTGACGGAGGAGCAGAGCCTCCCAGTCCATGTTCTAAGGGAAAATACACGATCACACATGAGAAGCAATTCCTTGGTTGTAATTGAGGGCGGAGCTTGATATAGAAAATGTGAAAAATATAACAAATTGAAGGAAGGTCTCTCTCACCCTAAAGAAAGGTTGTTTCTTTACATCCTCTGCGTCTTTCTCGCCAGAGCCCAATCGTCTCTCTGGATTTCTTCTTAGTAACTGTTTGAATAAAACCAATGTATTAAAAGCTCCAGATCAATCATGAGTTGAGTGAGACGTTATTTACCCTTCTCAAGATGCCAATGGCCTCTGACGAAAGGAATCGTGGATATCGAACTTCATCGTTCACTATGCTGTCAAAAACCTCCTCTTCATCATCACCTGGAAACGGCGACTGTAAAAAGATGATTGTTAAAAGAAATGTTAAATTGAATCACGGTCATCTCAAAAAGATATCGACGTCTCTCACCTCTCCAACCAGCATCTCGTATATGAGCACTCCGAGCCCCCACCAATCCACCGCCCGCGTGTACGACGTATCTGTCAGAACTTCGGGAGCCAAAAACTCAGGGGTCCCACAGAACGTACTGGTCCGATCTCCAAATCCCATGCCTGAAGACCATAAAACATCATTTTGACATCATAGAGAGAGAGAGAGAGAGAGAGAGGTGGTTCACAAAGTCATTACCTTCTTTGCACAATCCAAAGTCAGCGATCTTCACATAACCGTCTGTATCAAGCAGCAAGTTGTCCAATTTCAGATCTCTGATGGGGCAACGAGTTATTTTAGACATTTCTGATCAGGAAAAATTCAACACATATTTAGAACACGTGGACACAACTCACCGGTACACAATCTTGTGGTCGTGTAAAAACTGAAGTCCTAAAACAACACACGCAGCATAAAACCTGAAATAAACACACAAAAATAAGTAAACAAAATCAATTCTTAATTCTGATCGGTCATTCACTGTGTAGTATGTAAAACTGTCAATAATAAACACAGTTTGCATACACTGCGCGTGGCTCAGTGAAGACCTCTGCGTGTATGTGCATCATCAGATCGCCGCCTGCCGTGTACTCCATGACGAAACACACGTGCTCGGGAGTTTGGAAGCACGCGAAAAGGTTGACGAGGAAGGGATGGCGCACGCTGTTCACCGCCTCGAAAATGCGCTTCTCACACATCAAACTGACAGACACGGAGAAAAACAGTCTCAGTAAATTGACCTAAACAAGACTTATTTCGTTATTCTAATCTAACTTTTCTCTACGTTAATAAATCATGTATTGGTATTTCCTCTACCTTTCCACTTCATCTCTGGCCACAATATCTCCCTTCTTCAGGGCTTTGATGGCGTACATGCTCCCTGACTTCTTATTTTCAGCCAACAGCACCTGAAAAACACACGTGTGGTCATAGGATGACAAAAAAACAGGAGGCTTTAAAGACGAAGGAGCAGAAGCTCACCTTTCCAAAATGACCTCTGCCCAGAACAGCGATTAACCGGAAGTCCTCAAGACTCAGAGGCATGCTCTTCTGTTTACTGCACAAATACAAACACACAAATACATAAAAATACAATTAACGTCCGGCGGCACTACTGGATTTTGAATAGGTGTGTTACATTTACATTTATGCGTTTGGCAGCGTTTTATCCAAAGCGACTTACATTTCAATGTCCCATACATTTATACATTGGTGTGCAATCATCCCCTGGGATCGAACCCAGGACCTTGACCCAATGCTCTTACCACTGAGCTACAGGAAAATGTAGGTGGGTTTGATTCCCAACACACACTGATGAAAAATGTGTACCTTAGATGCTCTCTTAGTCACGTACGGATCAAACCACACATGCAAATGTGAACGTGTGAGTACCTGTTGAGCGATTGTGTTCTGTTCGGTCGATCAGGTGTGGTGAAGTCAGGAGGAGAGATGGGCTCTGTGACCGGAAGCCGTTCCTGTGTCAAACAAAAAAGAAACATGGTGGAGATAAGAGCATGTGAGCGAAGCGGGGAGCGGAGCGTTAACATTTCTCGAGGAGTGGAGTGCGCTTTTCTGAAAATTACGCTCAAAACGCTCGCTCAGTCCTCATATAATAATCAGGTTTTTTGTTGGTGGATAATTGTCCCATGTACACCGCATGAGCCTGAATCATAGCACAAAGGCAACTATTAGGCACGTCAGCTACAAATGCCTCATCCGTTTGCACTGGTGTGTGTAACAGTTGCTTTTCTGAGATAAAACCTGAATAAACCTCGATGTCATATGCAGCCGAGGCCGACAAAGGTGATCTCCGTAGGAACGCATGCAGCCTTCGAAGCAAAGCTACTTCATCTAAGTTTCTTAAAGTACATTCTATGTTTTGATGTTTTAAGACGGCATTTCCCCGTTGTATTGGTCTATTGTGCATTTCATCTTTTGTGTGTTTATTATGAATGTTGCACTTCGGCAGCTATATGTTCACGGAAATAAAGTAACGAAAATCAAATATACTTTATCAGTTATTATAGGCACGCTTAAATAAAAAAATGACAAAAAAAATTTGTCTGTAATGTCACAGAATGTCAGACTGAAACATAACTGCTCTTTTTCAGCCTACTACTCAAACAGAGACATTTATTCAAGAAGACACATTTTATGTCAGAGGGGATTTGAGCGGGATCTGGTTTACCGGTGAGCGTCTAAGATAAGTACACGCTCATTGAGAGAAATATTGATTCGCTCACATTCTCTGGTGGAGATACAGTTGGAAAGGAAGGAGCGAGCGAATGGGGTTACACTAGAAAGGAGGTGGTACATGAAGGTAAGAGAGAGTCTCTCACCGGAGTTTGTATATCGGACACGTCTCGTCGGATGTCCACCTTCGCTGGGGAGTCGTTGTCTAAACTCAACTTCTCAACGGATATCTCTCTACAACACACACACAAACAATTATTTCAATGCTTTTTTTATCTATGTAGGGGTATCAATTGCGTGCGTTTTACCCCGTCTGTACGGTGTGTGCGTGAGGGCTGTAGGTTCCTGTGTTGTTGACGGTTGGTATGGCATTCCTCAATAATCTCACCCATGTGCCGATATCAACATTCATCTGTCGAGCTCGCAAGAACGCTTTACCTGTAAAACATGGTATCATCAAAACTGTCCACTAGAGGGAGCTTCATTCATACTATAAAATGATAGACAAAGATCTTTTCTTTGGAAAAACAAATGTGTATTAATAATGCAAAGGGGTCAGGTTTGATTTAACATTGAAGTATATCAACACCTCAGCTTCTGTCTCTTACCCTGTTGCTTGGAGAAGACTTTCTTCTGTCGTTTCAGTCGCGGGACTCTCTCGATCACAGGGTTAAAGAAGGTGACCTGATGTGACCAGATGGACAGCGTGTCACACAAACATTTTTACACAGCAAACTCTACTAGCAGATACGCTTATGTGTGTGTGGATGTGCAGCCGCGGAAATGATTAAGAGACCCTTCCAAATGTTCATTTCTAGATGTATTGTGACTATTCCAGTTCAGTCTGCTGAATTTCAACAAAATCAAACCTCAGGAGTGACAAAGTCATCCAACGGCAATGCCATGGACTGACAGCAGAAGACACATGAAAAATGTGAGAAAAATCAAGGTTATAACACATAAAAAGGAACTTTCATTTGAAACAAATGAAACAAAAATGAGCAATTTACCTAAACGCACACCTACAAATAGTGGATTCAGGAAAACAGAAAATAATTTCAAAACGGTCTCTTAATTTTTTCCACGACTGTATGTGTGTACACGCATGTACCTCGGCCAACAGTAGCCCCTGTGGTTCTAGTTCTAGCTGAACTATGTGTTTCTGGTTGTCCAGGAAGTCCTCTAGCTTAAGAAACTTCAGCGCGCACAGAGAGCGGTAGTCTCTCCAGTATACCGCCATCTCCATCTCTCTGGACTACACAATAGATACACAAACAACAAGTTTTAATTATATATTTATAACATATTATATTTTTTAACAACTTTTAGTAGACATTTTTTACAACAATTATCTAATCTCTTTCTTAAACTCACTCTCTCCAGCTCGATGGTGAAGGCTTGATCCCAGCTCTGCTCTCCGACCGTCTTCCAAGCCGTCTGACCCACGACTGAGTTATCCATCTTCAGTACTGCGCTCACCTCCGCTGAGAACACACACACAACTGTTCAAATGCTCTGAATTCATCTGTTTATGAATCATTTGCTTTATTTCACACATCGCTGTTAAACACATTGTCTGTTACACACACACACACACACTTACAGGAGAGTTCATCTTGTTTAGGCTGTGTTTTTCCACTAACGCTGCCGCTCCGACTGTACAGGCCTTTCCCGCTCCTCATGAAGGACCGCCCCTCTCCCGGACTGTAACACGGCAACATGACCTGACTGCCGCGGAGGCGGCCGGGAACCACCTCCAGCACACCCACGCACCCCAACAGGGTCACCTGAAGCGTGCCTGCACACGCAAAACCAGTTGACACATGATCATATCTGACAACTCTCGTTTTTCAAGTGAATCTGTAAATGATACGGTTGCACACCAGTTAGAGGAGAGGGTTTGGAGAGGGTGCTGTACTGGTTGTGCACGTAGGGGGCGCTGTGGCGCGAGCTGAATGCCGGCGAGGAGGCTAAAACCAGTTCCTCTCTAATCACGGAGGCTTTGGGATGATCCTCGGGAAGTTCGGCTAACCGCCGGTCCAGAGAATCTCTCAACAGATCCAACCGCTGGGACGACTCGCTCAAACGACACTGAGCCTGAGGCGTTTAAAGAAAACAACATTAGTCGCAGTCTGTATGCTAGTTTAAGTATATAGAATATTGTTTGACCTCTGACCTCCGACATGGCCTTCTTGTCCTGTACTTTGCTGGCCCCCAGCAGTCGGAGGACATTTTTGGCGCCCTCGGCAACAGCGTGCTCCACGCGGTAATGGTGGCGGAGCTCCTCGATCCGTAGCTCCATGCCACAGTGGTCGGGCTTTCCTGAAGAGACAAGTGCAAACACAGACAATAAGCTTTCGATGTCAGACTGAGAGTTACACAAGCTGTGACAGCAGCAAGGATTGAGGTCAGGGCTGCAATTAAACAGAATGAAACCTGTTGTTGAGTGAATTGCAGCGCTTCTTCCGAACCTTTCCCCAAGCATTTCTTTCAACGCTAATATTCGTCAGAATCACGGTTTGTTTAAATAGTGACTACGTGAAAATAATCTTTGAAGTATTTTACAGAATCACACTGCATATAAAATAATCAAAGTCCCCATGAACCGGAAGTTGCGATCAGGTTTCCTGTCATATTCTGATGCATTTCTGAGTAAAACGGAATTTGGAATTAGAAAAAAATGTGGGCGTGGCATGTTTTTCCCTACGATTTGATTGGATGTATAAAATCAGCCGTTGCATTTTGAAATGGAACTGGGAGCAGACTGACAGTTGAAGGGGAGGAGTTAACAAATGCCCCGCCCAAACAGTCAAACATACGTCATTTAAGATGAATAATCACTACAGGATCAAAGTGCATTTTCAGATTTTATCTGTAGATTATGAGGGCACATGAAATTTAAAAAGAGAATGACCCAAATAGATAAGCCATTTACAATAAACAGCAATGTTTCAAGACAAAATAGGAATTGTTAGTTTTAATTTCACTGGGACTTTAAAGTTGCCACACATAATTTTTGCCTCTCGAAACATACAATGGCTGGTCCTTAAATACTTGTCTTTACAAGGGCTGAAGTGAAATGACGTCAAACATTTTCAGCAAAATCGTCCAAAACAGCTCAAATTATAAATCACTATTATTAAATCAGAGGTAATAGAGTATTTTTACTCGAGTACAATTTCCAAGTATCTCTAACTAATGTTAACTTTGGACAATTTTTACTTCGCAACATCTAAAGCATATTATCATACTTTTGATTCTACTACATTTCACACATATTCATAATTTGCTTCATAAACTTACTTTTACTCGAAAACTTAAGTATAAAAAGTTTATAAAAAATGTTTTATGTAGTGGAGTAAAGTATAAAATTATGCTTTAGAATGTAGTCAATACAAATGTTTCCAAAGTAAAAACACTAATAAAGTACAGATAAATGTCCTTGAGTAAAATACTACGACAGTCTTGAACACTAATTTTCTATGTACTTGCCCGATAACTAAATTTTGTTCGTTTTCTAACAAAAAAATTGGATTTGACAGTAAAAAGACCAATGTGGTCCACCTGATTGAGTTCTAAAAAAAGAAAAATGTGAATATTTCTCAACAAAACACAGCAGAAAAGGGATCTGAATCAACCTAAATTTACAGAATTGTCAGCAGTTTTGGTCCGGACCATTCCTTTAAAAGGCCAAATCAGGTCATGTGCCTCTATTGGACATTAAAGAAGATGAGAGCTGATGCTGGGTCACGCCAGCGAGCTTTCATATGATAATTACAAATACTTATGCAAACCGAGGGGTAGAAACAACCACCGAGGTCCTCAGTGCTCCCAGCAACAGTTTTAGAAATAAGAGGATTACTTTGGATTATAAAATGAAAGATTAAGATGCTTTTGGTGTTATGGGATTCTGTCAAACCATCACAAAAATTGACATGCTGTTCCAGGTTTAATTTTCAGTTGTTTGGATCAACTGCGCCATCAACAATGGCGCCACCAACGCCAACGTCATGGTTTTGAACTTTATGCACATACTCTTTAAAATATATAGCTTTAATGCACTGCAGGTTGCTTGTGGAGACTTTTGTGTCCTAATAAGGTATAGAAGTGAATGCCATTAGCCCCTTGTAACATAATTTAGAGACAGACTCTAGTGTGTGTGTGTACATACACATCAAAGGTGCATGCGTGTGTGTGTGTATATTGGGTTGTATGAAAGAATGCGTGTTGAATAATGAGCCTGTAATGTTTCTGTGTCATATGAAACCGTCTCTGGTATACGTCTGAAAGATGATGTCAGTTTTAAAAGCAGGCACAGATTAAAAGAGGTGTGTGTTTTTGAGATTTGACACCATATCTTGCAACATTTCAAACTGTATTGAATATTGTTTACTTTTGACAAACTGCTTTTTAACTTGTAACAAATCCCCTTAAAGTTAAAAAATTATATCGCGTGGAATAACTGACCTGGGGGAAAGTGTCCACAGTGTTTGTGTCCAGACATTGTTTGTGTTATAAATAACATAAATACAGAGTTTCCTGGCATCAGATTTATTTGAAGTATTGCTTTCTGGGTAAAAACTGCTATTACGCCATTACTAAAGAATTTTGAACAGCAACGTGTAACTAATGTGATATGTTAGGGCTCATTGGTTGGTGTTTTTTGGCTTGGGTGTGACCCCCTCTACACACCCTGCAAACACACACCATTTGTCCTCTGGGAGCCGGTTGGTTATTGATCTGTTTATCTCTCAGCTTGTCTATGAAACTGGACTCTAAAAGCAATAACGCAGTGCACATGCGAGCATCCTTACCCTGTACATCATCATTGTTTTCGTTGGCCTGCATGGCTTTCCGGATCTGCATGCGGATGATGTCGATCTTGGTCTTGCTGTCTTGTAGCATCTGCTGAGCTGTCTGCATCATCTTCTTATCCTGTTTAATACACCACCACAGTTATTATACAGTAAATAGACATCTTTTGAGAACAGAGCCTGTGTGTGGGCACACCTTGGTGGAACCATTAGCGTAAATGGGGATCATGTTTTCAGCCCCCTGTTTGACTTTGAGCTCGATGTTTAGCTGCCTTTCCAACGCGCCGATTCTGTCCTTATGCGCCGATGACCTGCTCTCTGCGCCCGGAGAATGCGGGGCATCTTCTGGAAGAGGTTAAAGGTTATAATAACACATCTACCAATGGGGAGGAATTCCCCTTTTAGTGCTGACGTGAGATCAGACGTGAGATCTGATCGGAAATGTTACCCGTCTAAGTGAGCGTTAACAATTTTCTCGATGACCATAGTTATTTAGGGATTTAAGAACGAGGCTTACAAAATGTAAAAATCAAGACATGCATAATTAATATTTCAGTCATCAATAATTTATATCAGACCCTTTAAAAGTAAATGTTCATGTTGGGTTGAAATATTTATGTATATTGGAATAATGGATTTGTATCCGCTCTATGGATCCGTAAATCAGAAGTGCTCTAAAATCTTCAGCTCGATCAATAGTTTTGTGCAAGCTTGTTTAAAAGCTATAAAGATCCCATTAATACACTTCAAACCAATAGAAATACTCATGAAACTAACACAAAATTCCATGTAAATTGCTTGTAAAAGCATCTTTACATGAATTGTAAGAAAGTTGCATTTAATTATAAGATGCAAAATAGTTTTGTGCACATTTTGCTCGCTTCTCAGTTTCTAGAGTACCTGTGAACTGGAGGTTTTTACTTCCGTATTCCGACGCATTTCCAAACGATACAGAATTTCGAATGAGAACAACTAGTGGGCGTGGCTAGTTTTTTCACTGCGATTTGATTGGATGTATTAAAACAGCCGTTGCATTTTGAAATGGAACTGGGAGCAGACTGACAGTTGAAGGGGATCCGCCCAAAACTGTCTTACCTTCAAAATGAATATACATTTCAATCATTTACTTCCCCTCTTGTCACTTCAAACCTGTATGACTTTCGTGCTTCTGCAGAACACAAAAGAAGATATTTTGGAAAATGTTGGTAACTGAACGGCACTTCCCCCCCATCCACTTCTATTGTAACCAATGCAAGTGAATGGGGGGCTGTTAACAACATCCTTAAAAAAAAATTATTTTGTGTTCTGCGGAAGAAAGAAAGTCAAACAGGTTAGAGATGATAAGAGTGTGAGTAAATGATGACATCATTTTCATTTTGAAAGTGAACTACTCCTTTAAGATGGATAGTCACGAGAGGGCAGAAGTGCATTTTCAAATGAATGAACGAGGGAACATGATTTTCAAAAGAGAATGAGCTATTTACAATAAAAGTTGCAATATTTCATTAAAAAAAATTGGAATTGTCATTTTTTATTTCACTGGGACTTTAAGACACACAGTTTGTGTGATCACAAAGTTGAATCAACAATTCAAAGGTTCACTTCTTGAATGAAATAAAAACAGTTTTTTCTATGACATCACAACTGCACAGTCTCCACCCCCTCACCGCGTGAATCGTCGGTCCCTTTGACGACGATGTGAGCGTCCAGTTCCTGGAGCTGAGCGTGGAGCAAGTCCAGCCGTCGATTGGAGCTCCGTAACTGACTCTCCACCTGCTGAGCATTACGCTTATCCGTATTGGCTCGGCGGAGGTTCTCCGCTCCCTCTTTAATCTTCAGCTCCTTTCGGATTTCGCGACGGATTCGCTCCCTCTGTTCGTCCAAGCGCTGCTGAACGCTGGAGTCGGAGAAATCAGAGTTGTGGTCCAATCCCAGCTGCTCTAGAACGGACAACCCGCCGGGATCACTCTGCAAAAAGAAAGATGAAACTGTGATGAAGAAAGTCTCCTGTTTCCATTTGGCCAAATTAACTAAATTCATACAGTTATCATTTTGCCAAATAGCGAGTTTTGAAGTGGTGTATAATAAACATGTAATAACTGAAATTTCTGAAGCCTTGATATGAAGGCATAATCACATCAACACCGCATTATAGTATACTATCAAAAAAAGAATCACTTAATACAATAACAATAACCGAAGACACCTTATGAACATGATCAGGTGATAAAGATCCAGCCAAGACTCAACCAGACATATAAATGTTGTTTAAAAATGACACTTTTTACAAAACCAAAAGTTGTCAATTTATGAAATGTGAAATGACCAACAGTGTGTCCTTTGGGCGTTGGGTGAATTGAAAACCCAAATGATACCAAAAATAATAACCCACAGGTGCAATAAAAACAACAATAACAGAGCATCGGTTGGAAACTATTGGAAAATGTGCATAGACTTTGTTGCTGTGAATAAATTATAAATCATTTCACTAACATAACTCACTAACATAAATAAAAGGGAAAATACATTTGTCCAGCATACTGTTTGTTACGAAATTCAATGTTTCAATTTCATTAATACATTTCATCATACATATTGCTAACCAAACCTCAACTTTATTTCCAGTTGGATGGAAAAAATCCTAAGCACCTTGAACCCCCCCCAAAAAAATACTATTTTTGAGTTAAGCGAACATCACCACAAAGTAGTAACTATGAGTTGGGAACTATAAAGTAGTAATTATGGGTTTCTCTAAGAATTTTCAAGTTGAGGGCATTTCTGTGAGAAATATGGGTAAAGGAATAATTGTGACATTTATTTCTTTGATGTTGTGTTTATTCAGCAAGATATTTTAAAAAAAGTAGACATTTATCTTTGTATATAAAAGAGCAATTGTAATTGTAATTTGTGACTACATTTGCACTTTGTCAATTTTATCTTGAACCTGATGTCAAAATTAAGAGTTTTTTCGACTTGTAAATAGAAACTTCACAAAATGCCCAGAATGCATCGGAGTCAAATCTTTGTTTTTATCCGTCAGACGGTACATAAAGTTTACATAAAGAATAAAAAGCCATCCATATGCTTTCCCTAAAATTCTGATAGCTTGATAACATGATTCATCCCACATAAACATTCTGAAAAATACATCAACGATTTAAATAACTCCACTTTTCAAGCAAAGACTACAACAACAAACAAAACATTTGCAGATTTAGCTCTCACAGAAAGCGTCAGGCTACACATTACCATCAGATTCCAGACATTAGGGGTCACTTTCCCTATTGTTTTCCATCCTGCTGGTCATGACTTCCACATCAGGATACTATTTGCTGCGTCAAAGATCAGTAACAATCCCCCGGACTGCCAAAAACAAATTACCACGAAACATTTGCACTTCATTTAAATGCATCGGTTCTGATTAGTTTTGGAACACAAATAAACAACAATGCATTTGAGATTCAACAGTTCAACGTTTTCAACTAAAATGTGTCTCGACTTCTATGTGCCAAAACAAAATGAAGGTCACAACCTTCAATTAAAACCTACGTGAAGAATTCTTAATGTTGGGATCCAAGAGATTTTCAATGCATGCAACAAGGCGAATACAAAGCAACAGTGTCATACAAAAATATCAGATTAAAAACATGAACCGGACGGAAATCTTACTAGGAACTGACACCGTTTAAAAATACACACAAAAGTGCTTTCAAAACAAGCTGCGACCTCAAAAAGACTTTAGAGCTGAACGACTTCAATAAAACTTCAAAAGGGCATTTTTACAGGTTACATGTGCTGGCCCACTGAACACACCCACTAAACAATTAACAAGATACAAGCCAACAAATCCACAAATAAACAAAAATATAAATCTGAATGTTTGCCATAACAACATTTCCTCTTATGCATACTACGGGAATGCGACATGGCTACGGGAATGCGACAAGAATCAGTCGAAAGTACTCCGGTGAAAAACAATCTGGAAAATCCTGGATTGTCACCTGTGTGTCCAGATATTCCCAATGATCCCATTCGCCAGACCAACACATTCTCCTCTCTCCAGCAAGATGACGCCAATATCCAGCCGCATAGAGAGTGGGAGCGAAAGAAAAGAGACAGAGAGAAAGATACGGAGGAAGGGAAAGCTATGGTTGACGGTCGCCCTCCCTGTGCAGGATATCCGTCTAAACTTCAGCACAGTCTCTTCCTGTATTCTGGGAGGCTCGGCCATTTACTAGATGACACCGGTGAGGGTGCATATACTTTGGTCTTTTCATGTTTTAGTTATAATGTTCATTATTAAATAACGGAGTACGTTAAGTGTGTACTTTGCTAATTTACCAAATGTTTGAGAAGAGTGTAGATGTAGTTTCAAAGCAGTTTCAAACCACTGATTTGCACGTCATAGAAGACAGAAGAGAAACAGTGGGAGGGAAACTTTTACAAGATATTCAGATAAGGAGAGAGAGAGAGAGAGAGAGAGAGAGTGAGCGAGAGAGAGAGATAGATAGAGAAAGAGAGGGAGAAAGAAAGAAAGAGAGAGGAGAGAGACAGTATATAGAGAGGATATACACAGCAGTTATCTGGTTCTGAACTGCAGTTGTTTAAGTTTATTTTAAATTCATTCAAATATCCTTCCCTACTCTAAAGACACTTTAATCTCCGGTATTACTGCAATCTATGCAGTTTTGTGTTTTACGGTGATGCACAATAAACGTGCACTTAAGAATCTGAAGTGCATTTATTGCTTCATGTAAGTACAACTTTATTTTGCTGTAGTATAACTGCAGTACATCTGCACTTCACTGCAGTCAAACTGTCTTCTTCATAATATAATTACAGTTTCACAGATAAAGTAACATGTGAAATCAAAGACTTTAGACGAAAACTAAAAGACTGAAGATCTTGAGCAATGAGGTCTTCATCCTTTTTAAGGCCACCTTGACTGATACAGAAAAGAAGCAGGGACCCTCTCTTACATAATTTGTGTGGATGGTTTTATTTTGATGTCAAACCTTTTCAAAGGACCCCTGCAGTCCCCAACATGAACCCCCTTCTCAAACTTCTTCATTGTAATGCCCCTTTGTGTAGAGTGCATCGCTTTGTTGCCCCCCAAATAAAAACTTTGAATCATAAACTTAGAATTTTAATGAAACCATAAACAGATACTATTATACAATGCTGGAACATCAATACTTCTGGTTGGTGGTCTTGTTTTTCTAATGTTTAATTGCATAAAATTGATTATACATTTCTATATTTTATATAATTCCACAAAGTCTGTGGCCCCATTGGATTTATCTTGGAGCTCCCTCAGGAGGCCATGGCCCCCAGTTTGAGAACCAACGCCCTAGGGGTCACGGACCCCCTGTTGAAAACACATTGTTGTGATAATGGCGACAAGTTATGAAAGAAGAAATAGGCTACTGCACATGTTTAATGTTAAACAGATGGGATTTTGGACCATTTAAATTTCCTTGCGGGTGTGGTTACCAAGTATTATGTCATCAAGTCATGACGAGACATCCAGACATTCATTTATTATGGCAGTTTTATGGCAAAATTTGAAAACAATTGGTTAATTGGCTATAAAATTTAGTATGATTATATTTATATTATAAAATTACAAAGATGATACATCTTTCTTATGCTTATGCACCACAGGACACTTTTACACATTTATTTGTCAACAACCCATATTTCAAATTTCCAATACTGTTAAAATAATCAAACTTTTCCAAACAGAAATATAGCTTAACAAAATTAAAGTAGAAAGAAATAATAAGTAAAGAAAAGAAATAAGAGTAAAATAATAACAACTATCACGTTCTTGCATTAAAAACATGCATACAATACGTCAAATTGGAAGAGATGTTCTCTCTTTCACTCACACAACGAAACCTAACAGCCATCTGATCTAAAAACAAACACACACAGAAGAGCCCGAGGCTGTGGCTTATAAATGCAAGAAATGCAAAACAGGTTTATCACCAGAAGAGATTCAACCGCAGATAAACATGCGCACACGCCGCACAGCGACTAGATTATTACAGTAACGTTTAGCCTGTATAAAAACAGATGAGTCATACAACCCTGAGATGCGAGGAGCGTCTTTCATGACCAACCTACACCTTTGGTTCAAGGCATTATTTTACAAACCCAACAGTCATGTGCTGTGTGTACACTCATCTGAATCTACATTTCTGAAAACTCAATTTCGCAAACACATGTGATGGCTGAAGCAATATTAAACTCTCAAAAATATTGGGTTATTTCAACCCAGCATTTGGTCAAAAAGAAAAACAGTCGGGTTATAAATTAGCTTTTGCTAGGTCGTTTTAGTCTTGGCTCAAATATTAACATTTTCTGGGTTGGGATTGTCAATTTTTGACCCAACATTGGGTAGAAATAACGCAATCTTTTTTGAGTTTACACAGTTGTAATTTTGCAACCAGTTATTAAAAGTTAGTGCAGGGAGTATCTGTTCAACCATTGCATTGTTTTAAAGCAAACTTCCCATAATTCCTTAGCCAGAAAAAAGTACGATCAGTGTAAAATTTAACCCACAACAGCATTATCGACTGAGCTAAAATATAGTAACATTGGCTTGAACTTTGAAAACAAGACAACACAGGACTGTATTTTCTTACTGACCAATTCAGTAGTATTAAGAGAATACTATAAAAAAAGCTTCTGTGAGACACTGTGACACTGTTTCAGCAATAATGTGTTTACAATTTTAAACATTTTACCAAAAAGTAAATGGACCTCTAAGGAACAGTTAACCACAGCAACAGAAGCCTCAGAGAGTCAGATGCTAAGTATCTGACACAAAGGAAAAGCATAAACAATGAAAAAAACACAAAGCAGAGGCAGACGAGAGGAAATGACGTGACGCGCTTCGCAAAGATATTAGACGGGGGTTTGGTCCAGAAAGAAAACCAAAAGTCAACACACAGGAACAGTTTTAATCCTGAAAAAACACGGAAACAGAGAAATACACTGAGATGACAATGAAAAAACACAATGGCAATGTTTTCTATGTCTTTTTGGTTGTCAATCATCATCATGAAAGCAAAGACAGAGACAAAAAAACGGAAGGAAGTGCAAATGAATGCACAAAGTAGCACATTGAAGTGTGTCAAGTATTACAACACTGCATTAAGAACTTGCACAACACACCGCTTCGCTCTCTAACTGCTTCACAAATCTAAATATTATTTATTCCATTCAAATATTTTTATTTCAGATTCCACTTTAATACTTTTTAAAAGTTTACTGTCTTCCAGTCTCAACATTAAGCCTACCCCATGTCGTGCAGGCTCAGGGGAAGTGATGTCGTCGTGCTGCTCGTCGAGGGACGTATTTCTTTCCTCCTCGTTGTCCATGTCACACCCTCTATCACACCGCCTCTACCCAACCGGCCGTAAATACTCTGCTAATAAAATATCCCTCTGGAGCGGCAGTAAGTCCAACCCCCCTCCAGGACACTCTTTATCAATCCCACCGCAGATGTCTGAGACGGCTTCCCCTTCCACCAACGAAAGGTGAAGAAACGGAAACGATGTGCGGGCAGAGGGCGAAGAAACACAGAAGACAAATAGAGAATGTGCGACTAAGCCCCACCCCTTGACTTCCTTAACTTTGACAGTAACTCAAGACAAGAAAGAAAGAAATAAAGAAAGTAAAAGGCAGACCGGGCTATGCTTTGTTGATAAAAATATAGCCCAAGTAAAACATATTTTTTTCAAATTTCATTTTTTTATGAATTTCCTTCAGTTTTGTGCAATTCCATTTTGGAGATCAAATTCTTATTATTTGTGAGTTCATTTTTGCCAAACTCTATACATATTTTATAAAAACATAATTAAACAAAATATTTTTGTAGAAACATTATCCTGGATAAATTCTCATGCTTGTCCACCAGGGGCATTGCTGCGTGATCTCAACTCGACGGTCTCTGTTTAATGTCAATGTACAGGAGGAACCTTCATTGATGTAATTTGGGAAGAATGTCGCTGCTTTAATAGCAGATTTACGAAGACAGACTGCAGACGCACACAGATGACACGTAAAAGGGTCGCTGAATAATGGGGACGTAAAGATTAGAGTGAGCAGCGTTTACTGTAACCAATCTGGTTTCACTCTGCTTTACTTCAGATCTGGTCCCAGATGTCACTGCAACACTTGTCTGGAATTGTCTGGAATTCAAACTTAATTGCATTTTTAGACTGTGCTTAAAAGTCACGGTTTAATGAAGAATTTATGCCATAATGTTGAAGCCAAAAATAACCTGAAAGTCTGTGTATGCAAGGTAAGTCCGGTCATATAGGGACACCATCTTTATGTAACACTGGATTCAAATCCCAATAAAGGCTCCTACAAACAGGTTAATATTAGAGATGCACCGAATAATAAATTGCTCCATCGATACCAGCAGCCGATTAATCAAAGTGATATCCTCAGATACCGATTCTGAAGATTAAATTCATATTTCATAACTTTCCGAATGTTATTAGTTCATATAATGACTATTATTGATCATAAAACTGGTGATGTTTCTTGATATTTTCTATATTCAGAGGACAAATTCATTGCATTTCCTGTCCTCTTTTGATTTACAGGATATATCGGCCATCATTATCGGCTGTTTTTCAACTATCAGCCGATAGTCGATAATGTAAACACTTATCTGACACCAATTGTTGGAAAATATATCCGTGTATCTCTAGTCAATATGAATATACTGAATAATAAATCATAAATGTATCCAAAAATCTCTCAAACCTGCCATACTTAACTTTAACCTTTCCATCGCCATCTCTGTTTGAAAGATAACATTGCAGGTTCAGTGAGTTGAAATCAAATGACAACAAAGATATAAGCTTGGATGGTTTCGGTCTATGGCTAAAAAGCGTATCTAATGTGATTGAACGTCAATGTATTCAATATAACAATATTTAACTACTACTTAATGTGTACTTTCATATTATATTTAACTGTTTAATATAACATCAACATTCAGGTGTAATTTTTTTGGTCAAGTGTCACGAATAAACATTAACGATAATGCAGGGCAGTATAAAACTGTGCACCTTTGAGCGGCACTTGAAGGTCTCCCAGACAACCTTGATGTTAGCTCTCGCTCTATTCAAGCCAAACTACAGCACAACATTGCTCAGTCTCAGGTCACGCTTACACACACACAATACATACACACACACACAGAGAGAGAGAGAGAGCTCTATTCAACTGAGAATGCCAGCGAATCAGGGATCCGTCAAGCCCCTCAGGCCGAATCACTGTCCTCCATTCTCTCTTCCACTCTCGGCCCAGTCATGAGCTCGCCCTGGACTCATTTCCCCTCGTTTTGTCTCAGGGCGGCTGGATACTTCAGACAGAGAGAAATAAAGAAACAGTGTTTGCGACAGAGAAACAGAGGGAAAGGTTAAGACTGTGACAAAGAGATAAAGTATGACTGTGAGGGAAGAGAGCAAAGTGGGAGCAGTTGGGCAACAGTGAGGAAAAAGGAATTGGGTCACAAGGACAGTAATTCTGCGTTTTTGTCGTCAGTTTGTTAGCTGTCTGCATGGGAAAATGCTCTTAGGAAGTATCTATGGTAGATATGTACACATAGACCTTTCATGCTATGGGATGCTACATGTAAATTGACGCCATTTTGCACTAGTCCACTCTTATTATACTTTTACTAGTCATTCAGGTTACTCATCGACTAACCATTTGAAAAGATGTAGATTTGCCCGTCCCTAAAGGAAACATCAGAAAACCCCCACAAATTTCAGACTAAACATGGCCATGAGATCACAAGAACACTGGAAAAAGGAAGGAAGTAGAAAAAAGTGAACAGAAGCTTGTGGTCGCCTTCTTTGCTACATACACACACACGGACACATCTGCAGCATTCCTGACATTCCCGCATGGTGAACGTCAGTGTTTAATGTCAGATTGATGAATGGACATGAACGCCCACCAACACAACTATATCTCACACACATATATGGAGATTTTGGAGCAATATAATATAGATGGCACTGACTTACTCTGAATCTTTCCTGAGTTATTTCAGGATAGATAGTGGACGATGGAAAGAAATGACTACTATGATTGATTTCTTTATTTTATATGGTGTAGTTTAAACATTTGTTGGATATAATGGTTAAAGGGATAGTTCATCCAAAAATGACTAATCTGTCATCATTTATACGCCCTCAGGTTGTTTCAAACCCGTTTAAATTTCTTTGTTCCAATGAAAATAAAGATATTTGGAAGACTGTAAGCAATTTTCAGTTTTGGGACATCATCCACTACCATAGTAGGAAAACCAACATTGTATTTTCTTTGTTTTGTTGAACAATAATGAGATATTTTGAAGAGTTTAGGAAAACAAAGAGTTCTGGGGCACCTTAGACTACCATTTAATTCTTCCTACTATGGTAGTCAATGATGTCTAGGAACTAAAAATTACTAAGATTCTTCCAAATATCTTCCTCTGTGTTCATCGGAACAAACAGATTAATTTATACAGGTACAGAGCATGTGAGCGGAGCAGGGAGCGTGCAAAATATAGTCGGAGCGATACCGCTCCTTTTCCTTACAGTGCCTATGTTAACAGATTAGAGCAGCCACACTGGACGCGGCGTCCGTCAAAAATAGACTAGGCGCCTATCTTTAGAGAAGCGGCGCGGAGAGCTACTTCTGGTACGCTTTTGAAACGTGCTGCGTCGCGTCCGGTGTAAACACAAGCATTGACTAGAATGATCGCGATCAGTTCGGGTAGCTTCGTCTGAGCCGTAACGTGCCGCAGATGCGTGCGGTGTAAAGTAGGGGTCAAACTTCGGTTGAAAACTGTAGGTGGTAGGCATGCAAGGAATTTTAAATTTGAGCGAGCGTGGAGCGACTTCACGGGAGCAGGATGAAATTGTAGGTGAGCGGCGAGCGGAATTGAGCAGAGCGGTGGATGCGAACAACCACGTGAGCAGGAAGTGGAAATTCTCATCGCTCAGCTCCGCTCACATGCTCTGTACAGGTATGAAATGACATGAGGGTGAGTAAATGATGACAGAATCTAAATTTTTGGGTGAACTAGCCCTTAAAGATGCTGTCTTATAAAGCTGCTTGGCAATGTAGGCAGCAGTCTAGATTTTGAACAGAGCTTGAGTGTGTGAGTCCTTTAGGAGATCATTGTGTATTTCACCATGGGTTTCCAGTGTGTTCATTTTGGGTTGGGATGAATGGTGTGTGTGTGTGTTTGTGTGAGCGCACACATAGTTCAGATGAATAGTTTCATTGTAGCATCATCACTAGATGGCCTTTCTAAAATCTTGACTGTGCTCAAAATCTGACTGATGGAAGCTATCATTGTACTACTTTCTAGATAAATGCTCTTTTAACTGCACTTACTTAACTGAATCATTTTAAAGGTTCAATGTGTCATTTTTGGAGGATCTTGAGAGGTGTGTAAAGCCCTCAATAATGAAGCATTATGTTTTTAATAAGCTAGAATGAGCTATTTCTATCTACATACAGCGCCTCCATGGAATTTATCATGATGTTTCTATAGTAGCCCTAAACCAACTGCTCTACAGAGCGTGTTACGTAGATACTGTACAATGACGTGACAACATCTTTGTTCTGAGTCAGCCTCCACTGTGCTTCGAAAAGGAGGGAGGGGAGTGCAGTGAGTCAATGGTTTTCTGTTACCAACATTCTTCAAAATATCTTTTGTGTTCTGCTAAAGAAGCCTTGCACATTTGAAATGACAAAAGGGTGATTACATGAGGACAGAATTTTCAACAATTCGATTCGATATCCCGATGTATCACCATGCATTGCATCATCAATAAAGAAATAAATAAATCAAGCTTTCCTGTAGCTCAGTGGTAAGAGCATGGCTTAAACAACACCAAGGTCATGTGTCTGATCCCAGGGGATTGCACATACTTAGAAACAAATGTATAGGATAATGCAATGTAAGTCGCTTTGGATAAAAGCGTCTACAAAATGCATAAAAAATTAAAAATGTCAAATATTACTGCACAAGAAGGTCTGTGTCCATCACACTTTAACACTCGGTCTACACCTCATGTGAGCGTTGCGGCGCAATGCGACAGAGAGAGAGACGTGCAAGCGCTGGTCGCACTGAAACTACAGTCTGAAAGATGTATTTATATGCTTTTTGATAACATAATTATGACACAACACCAAGAATTTCTATTTACAATAAAACAGTAACCACTGTTTTAATAATCATTTATTTGTTTTTATGCATCGATGCAGTAATCGTTCACATCTGCATCGCAATGCATTATATAAACGATTATTTTTGACAGTCCTAATAAAATTGAATTGAAATTGGTCAACACACATATTTGGTATAGTATCATTGACCTTTGTCATATACTTTATGACTCTCATATCCCTCAACTCTCTCTCTCTCTGTTCATACTAACTTGAACTACAAAGTTTAACTGCCTTCCGTCTGTAGTTAAAATGGTCCTAAAGCACTTCGGTATTAAATTCAAAAGCTGACTGGAATGGATGGAAGCTCAGACGCCTTACATGAAGATGTTGAAAATATCATATGGATTCATACTTGGAATAGGTAGCCCTCTGAAAAACCTAATTTTGAAGGAAACGCTTTCTTACTCAAGAGACTCAAGGGTCTACAGAAGCAGTGAACAGGTGCATCTGTTTTGAGCGGTGTTCTCTGTGGCTGTGCTCTGAGATGTAGGATGACCCATTCAAGTGGTTTCTAATTGTAATCCTCTATTACAGGGAATACACTTACACAAGACCCATCTCACTCACAATACAGACATCTGATGTGTGCCAGGGGATGGATTCAATGTGGTCCGACTCCACATATCAACATAGAAACGACTACCACATAGTTTTGCTCACTAACATGACAGTTTTGAGAAGATATTTAACTGAACAACACAACAACACACACTGAATTCCTGTATTTCATCAGTTCACGACACACCACACTACATATTTGGATTTGAATACTCGGTATATTCACAAGCGATAAAAGGGTACTTTGCATTATTTTAAAGGAAAACTATATTTTGTCCTAATCACATGTCATTTGCATGTGTATGAAAAACAGTGCGGGTAATTGTGTCACTTGCAGCATCTCTTTAATTTTTTTTTATCAAACTAAATACTCTTTGAAGGTATGACGTATGTAACCTTGATAAGTGGGTCTTCCTATTGCTCGTTGGTAGGCATGTGGGCAGGCTATTTCTTTCTCCTATCTAATCACCTTGTTCAATAAAAGGAATAGGATCTCAGTTATAAAACAGAGATCCAATCATTAACAAGTTGGAGTGCTTGGGGAGTGCCTAACGCACACAAATACTATGTCATACATCCAACTCGTTGTTTACCAAGTTTACCATGTAATGCATGAGAAGCCAGCACGTTAAACAGTGTAAAGAAGTCAGAATGCATGAAATAGCATGCTACCTGATCTTTGAGAGCTTTGGTCCTGTTCTACTACCCTCCCGAGACGGTATCCTCTGGCATCACTATACAAAGTTGCTACGACATCAGTTGTTGTGGATACCTGTGTGTACACACCTGTGTGTGACCACTCCCAATACATGTTTCCGTCATCGGATGTATCATATACAAAATACAATTATCCCAACAGAGCTGGTCATATCTAGTACATCTGATTAACGTGTAAACATGCATCGTGGATGAAATGTTTGCATAAGTTGAAAAAAGCTTCCTTGTGCAAATCATCTGATCCTGTTGATGGATGGAGAGGCTTGTGTTTCACAGTTATTCAACTTCCACGTATCTTTGATCAGCGTATCCATGTGTGTGGAGAAGGAAATCCGTCCATCTCTTCCTGGAGTAAATCATTTACAGAGCGGCGCTAAAGTTTGTCATATAATTTGAAAGGTTATCTCAGATTTGATGAATGATCGAAGATTGTTGAGTTGTAACTGCTTTTAAGTCGCTGTTTTATCAAACCCTATAACATTCAGACACACCCAGAGTCAGGGGATTGGGCCGAGACACATTGACTTATAGAGGTTCTCTTTCTCAAACACATTTCTACACGCGTCCATGCAGATATACACACGTGGTCAAATACACAAGCACAGGAAGGCGTGCACATCCTCCTTTCTAAAGTGACAGACAAGCGTTTTGCTGATCTTTCATTCACTCTCATATGTTAAACGTTTCTTTTCTATATATACTTTAACATTGAGCCCAAAGGAAAACCTGTGGTCCCAATTGCTTTATTTATTTTATATATTTAGTTTTTAAATGGAAAAATATTTAATAGTTGGAACACTATGCAAAGCATTCATTATACATGTTCACCGAATACGGCATGCATCTAAATGTATATTTTATTAAATCAAAACGTTATCTTGCAACCGCCACCATGATAGGTATAACATGCTTACCAGCTGAGGTGTGACTGTAGCTGGAAGATTTGTTTTATATAAAACAAATACTTACACAAACTGTCTCAAAGGGACATAAAAAATTTACTCGCCCACGAATTGTTCCAAATCTGTATAAATTTCTTTGTTCTGATAATATATAGAGAATTATATTTGGAAGAATACTTATAACCATTCAGTTCTTGGCCACTATTCACTACTAGAGGTGTGACGAGATCTCGCAAGATCCGATGTGTCTTGCAGGTTCCGACTGGTCTCGCGAGATAACAATTTCCTTGTTTTGTTTTGTAAACACGCATTAGATGGACGGGTTTCAAGTTTTTCCCGTGTCTCTCGCGTCTGCAGCGCCTCGTGCATAAGCACTAGTGTTTGTGGCGGTCTGCGCTGACAGCAGCGCTTTAAGAATGCATGGCTGTACAGCAGCTGAGCTGATTGTACCACATGAATAGTATAGCAATTCCAAGTTTACATTATGTTAATTTAAATACATTACCAGGCAAACCTCTTCAAAAACGGATCATCAGTCTCTTAAATACGTGCAATGTAAGCATTAAACATTTTAATGTTAATGTTTCTCTGAGGGTTCAGTCAGTGGAGGAAGGAGGATTGACAGTAGGGCTGTCACGATAAACCGACGATAAATGTCACGTGTCGTGCACTGCAGAAGAAGACCATAACATGTTCTAGAATCTAGGAAATGCCTTTGAACATCTTTAATCACTGTTACTCAAGCTTCATCAGGTATTTTCATGATAATAAAGTATATTTATAATGATCATGTTTGACGGGTGTTTCTTTTCAAATACACATTATAAGCGACTCAAACTCGCACTGCTTTAAGATCGAGCAGCATTTCCTACTGATCCCAGAGCCGTGCTTCACGGACAAGCTACGCATTACAAAAAAGCTTGCAGCCAGCTTGAATTCAATAGGATTTATTGGTATCGCGATAAATGATCTTGCAGCCCTAATTGACGGTGTGATATGATTGCCCACCACAGCTAACACGAGCACTAACCAAAAGCATCAAGAGAAAACAACCACAGCTCTTTACTAAAAGCTATGCCTGTTAAGAAAACAAAGTATACATTTTGTGCAATTACTGCCAGTCATTTGACAGAACATTTTGCAGTGTTTAGATATTGTTTTATTACTGCATACTATAATTCATTAAATAGAAGTTTAGTGTGTTTTTTTAAGTTGATTTTTAAGTTGACGAGTTGAAGTCTCGTTCTCATGAACCCAGTCTTGTGTCTCGTCTCATGGGATAAGTGTCTCGTCACACCCCTATTCACTGCCAGAGTAAGAAAAATGTCAATTGTAGTCAAAAGTGCTTTTCTACATTCTTCGAAATACATTATTTTGTGTTCAACAGAACAACGAAATGTATAAAGAATTTTTTTCTACTATGGTAAGACAGAATCTTCATATGTGGGGGAACTGTACATTTAAGCATGTAGCTACTATAAGTGGCTGCGTTCAAGACAAATACTCAATCAAGAATGACAGAACCAACTATACAGCATTTACATAATGTACATTTTTACTTCATAATGTGACTTTATGTAATAACTAGGGATGGGCATTCAAAGCAAAAATAATATTAGAAGATCAATTAGAACTATTCAAAAATTATTCGAAATTAGCCCCCCTCCCCACATGGACGCATTTACAGAATTACACACCCATTAACGGAGAGCGACCATTTACGCTTTAAATCCGTGACGACACACTGCTTATTTATTATGGAATAGACATTAAGATACCACGCTGAAACATTTATTATTTATTATTATAACAACCGAATGACGGCACTTATTAACAGTCCGGAACGATTTCATGAATTAATAGCTCAAAAGGCTTCCATTTCTTTTGTCATGAAAAAGTTTCTCCAGTCTGGCAGTGATCGTTTTCTAGACTAACAGTAAACTCGGGCTGTACAAACTCCATAAGATTTTTAAAGCACTCTCTCCGACAAAGCCAATCGGAAGCATATCCTTAGCGATCATCCCTTAGTCTTGCATCCAAATTGCTTGGTCTGACTACAAGACAACTGATTGCTGATCTGTGGATGGATCTAGTGGGTGCTTCCACCTCAAATGTGAGCATTGTAGTGGTTGATCTATGATAGACCAGCATTACATTCAAGAGTTTGCGCTGCACTTTATTCTCATTCATTTTATAAAAGGACCCCCACACAGAACTCATTTTTGACATCGTCTCAATTTATCGTATACGTTATGCCACGCGGGTCTACAATGTGCGTAACTGCGTTAACAATTGTTGTAAGAAAATGTTTTCTTCTAATATCTCTTGATTGACAGCCTTTAGGTTTAAGGTGCGTCGTTATTGGCAGCGCCACCCTTTGGTTACATGAATACGTTACGCGTGAAATCACCGCAATTTTTTTAAGATCGCACACACTATTCGAAATTCTATAATTGAAAAACGAATCGAATATTTGAAATTTGTGACTCATCCCAAGTACAAGTCGAGTAATCCTTACAATGAGATCTGCACGGCTATTCGATCAGCAAATGTTTGGCCACCATCTGTATCCGCCGATAACTAAGCTGACTTGGACGATTAACAAAAAGAGTATTTCACTGATGTAATTGCTATTTTTTGGATTAGCTATCCCTTTTTACCCATCCCATTTTACCCCCGCAAAAATAAATTAATGACACAATTTCATTAATTGAATAAAAATGTTTCTGTAGTTTCAATATTGAGCTTCTGACAACAAAAGAGGGGGAAAATCCCCAAAATCCTAAATGTTCTATAAATGCAAACAGAACAACTGTATCCAAAATTGAGTTTGTAAATTCAAGAGAGCCAGGCGGGCGAATGAGAAATAAACAGTCTGATAAAAGCAGAGAGAGACGGGGTAAAATAAATTGGGAGTGGGGGCTGTAGAGGGAGCATCAGAGCAGCTGGCTTTTCTGCTTTGAACAAAGAGGATGGGGAGAGAGAGAGAGAGAGAGAGAGAGAGAGACAGAGACAGAGACAGAGACAGAGAACAAAACAGAGAGAGAAAGAAACAGAGAGAGAAAGAAAGAAAGAGAGAGAGAAAGAAACAGAGAGAGAGAGAAAGAGAGACATAGAGAGAGAAAGAGAGAAAGACAGAAAGAGAGACAGACAGACAGACAGACAGAGAGAGAGACAGAGAGACAGAGAGAGAGAGAGAGAGAGAGAGAGACACAGAGACAGAGAGAAAGAGAGAGAGAAAGAGACAGAGAAAGAAACAGAGAGAGAAACAGAGAGAGAAACAGAGAGAGAGAAAGAGACAGAGAAAGAAACAGAGAGAGAAACAGAGAGAGAGAAAGAGACAGAGAGAGAGAGAGAAAGAGAGACAGACAGAGAGGAGATTACAGCCGCTACTACACCCTGCGGATCAGTTTACAACACCCAAACTGTAGCAGCTCTCAGACGAAGACAACAGGACAGTGTGGATAATTCTTCAGTAGTGTGCTGGCTTTTCATTCATTAAAAATTAATGACTTTAGGATGTATTAACACGATGGTTTCAAATAAATGATTTCACAGGACATGGTGTATAGAAATTACTTAATTTTTCGAGTGCTAACTGAGGAAACATGATTTTTTGTAGGAAATGTTGTAATCTATCCAAATATTTTTCACAAAATGATTCTTCCAAAAAATAAAAAATATTTGACTCATGTCAACATGTATGACTTTCATTTCACAGAAGACAAAAGGCGATATTTTGAAGAACGTTGATAACCAAACATCCTTGACCCCCATTGACTTCCACTGTATGAACTCAAAACCACTGAGACATTTCTCAAATGTTTTTTTTCCCTATTTTTACATCTCCCAGTAAACCATGAATAAATCGGACAGCATACTTTTGTTTTTGTTAAATAAAATGAATTCCTGTGAGAAAACAAGCTGAATGAATGAATGGCTATGACAGCAGTGCGGCCGGAAAATGTTTTGTCTTCCCATTTTGTGAAATAGGCGTATTAGGGCTGGGCAATATATATCACAATTCACACAAATTATACATGCTTGATCGATTCTGAAATCCATTCTGTGTTTTATGCACAGCTCTTCCGTGAACTAAGGCTCTTTGATCAGTAGGAATTACGATCTAAAATCACTTTGAGTCGTTTACACTCGTAAAACATCATTATTATAAATATACTTTATCATCATGAAAATACACAAAAAGGTTTGAAGAACAGCGATAGAATAAGACCATTGGTTTTTCCTGGAACTTTAGCTGTGTCCCAAATGACATACTATACACTATGCACTTAAACTATGGACTAGTATGCACTCAACCATGTAGTGTAGGAACTTTAGAAGGGTAGTATCTTCCCAAATGAAATACTAAACGGTTTTATACTAAACGGAAGTATATTGGTTTCCCAGACGATCGCAAATGACGTCAATCGCATGGCACAATGGATGTTAATAAAAATCTACTTATACATTGTACATTTAATGTAGTTTTCTTCTGTTTTGCCCAGTATTACTTTAGTTATCATCAGATTGAAGCGTTATAACTCTGCAGGAGAGTTTTGCTAGAGCAGCATCTGAAAGCCCCGCCTCCCTTCCGTTACGTAAGCGAAACTGCAACCGTTGAGTGCGTGAAGTGTCCACAGTTCCACACTTCATATTATCGGTCGAAAAAGTGCATAATCCGGGTACTCCTTTGTTGAGAGTTTGCAATGTAAATGCACTACTCAAACTATATATACACTACTAAATGGTGTAGAATAGTGCACAAGTGCGGGATTTTGGTCACATCTTACGTAAATCGTTCCTCTTCTGTGTTCCATATTCAGAGTTTCTGCGTAAGAGCGCCCTCTGGCTTTCGGATGCTGTGGCATTTAACCATAATTTATTGAGGAAACTGACAATAAGAATTGCATGATATATAGCCCAGCCCTAAGTCCAATACAGGTTTTAAACTATATAAACGATGACAGAATTTTTATTTTTGGGTGCATTGTAATGTTACCGTCATCTCAAATGGCCGAACGAGTAAACGCACCACAACAGACTATTCGGTTAAACGAGAGAACAAGAGAGGAACGGCTTGTATTTACAAAGTAAATGAGCACTTTACACCCAGATCAATGTATGGAGAACAAGCCCAAGGCATTGCAATAATGGCAGTGTGGTTTTAGTAATGGGATAGTTATGCAAGCAAAGCTCTTCTAATGCCGAGAACGCTGGATCATGAGCGGGAGTCATCGTGTTAACTGATGTCACGACCAATGTTGTCACAACAGGGAGGAGCAGGAAGGGACCAAGGCTTCGGCAACACATGGGCAGAGTTTGCCTTCATGAGGTCATGAGAAAATGCAGCTGTTTTACACTTGGGGAAACAACGGGGAGGGAGGCGATCAAGTTTCTGAACTCGTCGACGGAGCATTAAAACAGCTGTCGATTGGCTTAGAGACAAATGACATCAGCGTTCGCTTTAAAGATCGATTTGTTACAGAGAACTTAAAGTGATAGTTCACTTTTCATATTTTTTTCCATGACTCTCTGATGAACACAAAAGATATTTCAAAGAACGTTGATCATCATTGACTGACATTGTAGGTACACAAAACCACTGAGACATTTCTTAAAATATCATCGATTGTGTTTCACAGAAAAAAAAATAGTCATATACACGTACTTAACAATACAACGTGAAATTTTATTTTTGGCTTAGCTACCTCTTTTAGAGCCGAAGATAATATGACGCCTCAGACAGACAACACAAACAGGCACATGCTTCAGCAGCAGTATCAAGGGATATTTATGGTAACCACCAAAGACAAACACAAGTTAGTCCGATCCAGGGCTCACACGATAACGTAAACCTGGCTCAGGAGGTTAACACAAACATGATCAAGCACATGAGGGTCGGTAAACAGGCTGAGGGTGTGGTGAAGAAGCAGGACATGAAGTTACTGAAGAATACGATATGGAGCTCTGGAAACACAATGGAGTCCATTATGTCCTGAGCGGCAGACACATGTCCTCCTGATCCCCTCCAAAACAGCACCGTTAGCCAAGAACACCACAGCCAATCACATGTGAGCCATAACATTTCTATCCGATAGAAATTCAAGCATGCTTGTCGCTCTGAGCTCGTATTCTTTCACTGAGATCATTTTATATTGGAGAATCCAAATAGTTTGATATAATAAAATTAAATGAGGAGTGGGGCTGTAAGTTTCAAAGAACCAAGGAATGATTCCTTCAGTTTGGATCTTTTGAGTTAAGCTTTTTGATGAAGCTCGCCTCAGTTCTCTCATTGTCATTACAGAGTAATAATTCCTATTTTGTGTAAACAGACTGTAAAGAAAAGTCATGTGTTTTTGAAATGACACAATGAAACAAAAAATAAAACTTGTTTTTCAGTAGGGCTGCTCAACGATTAATCGCATCCGGAATAAAAGTCTGTACTGTATGTATGAGTTCTGTGCATATATGTTTTATATTTATAAACACATATATATTAAACAAAAACATAAAAATTGATACATTTTTATATATTAATTAAACTATTTATAAATATGTACATGCAGTATGTCCTAAATATATACTTGTATGTGTACATGTATATGTTTATAAATACAAAATGAATACGCACAGTATGCAGATATATTTTATGTAAACACAAACTTTTATTCTGGGTATTAGAATAAATTAACGATTAATCGTTGAACAGCCTTAGACTGAACTGTTCTTTTTACTATTATAATGGCTTGTGTCAATTCAAAAGAAACAACACAACGACGAAAACATCACCGCAGTTTAAAAACCCTTTTTAAAAATGAAGCAGAAACAGGTGCATCATGGATGGCAATTATCTAACCAACGTACGTACAAGGTCATCGGTTTGATGATTGTATTTATCGATTAAAGCAATTCTGTTAAAAGCTGGTGAAGACACCACAGGAAACAGGGCATTCTCTTTCAACCCTATTAAGCGTGTTGCGAGCATGGCTAACGCAAAGCAGGAACTTACTCAATAAAACACGCCGATGCAAAACACGCTAGGTTTTTTGAGTTCATACGGACAAGGCTTTGCCGAAAATCCAGTAAGTTGTGACCAGTAACCTGATGAGCAATTAACTGTTAGATTATATCGTGGACGAGTCTGAGATGTCTTTGCATACAGAATCTCCAGCTGTGTGAGATGATCAAGTAATACTTCCTGTCGCACCTATGAAGTAAAAAATTGAAAAGCATTCAACAACCCAAAACTGTGACTCAGATGTTGTCATTGACTTGCTGATATTATCACATTCCCGTTTAGTCATCCTATGTGTGTTTGTGTAAGCCTTTGACCAAAGACATTGTTAATGCTGTTGGTGTAGGAGACACTTTACGTAACAGTGAGGATCACTACCACATTACTGGCATCATCTGTCTTGGACAACACATGTCTCTTGAGGTATTCTCTTACTAATCTCTTTTGACCAGGCCTATCGTTCGATGGGGGACAACCGGGAAGGCCACTAAATATATCTTTACGGCAGGTGTACGGGGGCTGGCGGCCAACGTTATCATTTAACAATCTTTTAAACTCGCCAACAACAGTTAACATGCAAACTGAAAAGTTGCCACTTTTAACTCCAAAGGACCGTTCAAAACAAAACCTAAGTCTATAAGGTTTAAAAGTGGCTATCAATTTCAGACGAAAGTAGTGTCCACCCAACAATTGTAACAATACAGGGGAACAACATCACTAGGATGTCTTTGAAAGCGTTTTTTTCCCAGCAGTTCAATGATAAACTTTCAATTTAAAAGGCGTTAAACGTGACGCTGCATTGTGCAAGCTAAGAATAAGCTTAGAATAAACGGAACATGATTGTCCGTTGGTGTGAACGCTAAAGTTTTTAATTTTTTTGTATAGTTCTTAGTCTGTTCAGGCACTAAATGTTGAAATTGGGCAAAATAAATAAATATGTTGTTGGAATGTGAAATTAAACGAATAGTCAAATATCATTATTTATTGAGGATGGTCGCTGAATATTTTGAAAGCTAATAATGTAAATACTTGCCAACTAGTCAATGGGTTGTATGATTATCTTTTTTTGCATTAGAATCTGGACAGCATTTGTGGTCACATTACATAACAAGTCTGGCTTACGTTTCATGACAATACACAGAAAGGTATAAAAAATGCTAGATAAAAGGGAAAGCTTTTTTTTATAACAGATATAAAGGATATAACAGAACCCTCTGACAAACCACCAAGAGGAGTGTGGGAGAAAACATAAATATTTGTGTTCAACACAGACCAGATCTAAAACAGATGAGCAGGGCCTTTCAGAAGACATGCCATAAATGTGGTGTACAGCCCAAACATTTTGTCTCTGTTTAGTCACCAAAACGTCCATCTCCACCCTAATGGAAGAGAAATGACCCTTTACATCAGGGGTGGAAGATGACACCATCACTTCAGATGGGTTTGATCTCCCGGAACTCTTTTATTTTTCCTTTTTCATTCAACAGGAGTATTTTAAAGCAAAGAAACACTGGGTAAAAAACAAAGTCGTCAACTTACTTGGATGGAGTCGTTAGCCATGGTTGTCTCTGAAGGTCGTTTTTCCCTCTTGGTTTATTGCCAATGATCGCCAACAAAGAGGTCCTACACTTCTGTCAGCTCGCAAAGCAACACTGTATAATCCGTTTCAGACGTCGATTAAAACTCACCGCTTGAAAGAATTGCTTTCGCATTACTGTCAGACCTGATACAGGTCCGTATTACCAGTTCGATGGCTCTTCCAGACTTTCCTCCAATTCAACGCGAAGGGCCAAAATAAAAGAAGTACAATTCATTAAAACACGCGAATTAAAAGCTACGGCTATTCACGTCTGTCCACCGCAGGCACTTCGATTCTGAAATATCACCGTAAAAAGCACATATCGTGTACTTCGTTACGTCTGTATACATGCACACAGCGCTCGCACCGGGTAGGGCAAACGGACTGAAAAGTGCCGTTTCTGTCATTGCATCACCCGAAAACACCAACGCAAATATTCGTCGCAACCGCCATCAAAGCAGGCCCGAGGTGTACACATTTTCAGCGGACGAAATACAAAATCCGCTCCTCTCTACGTACAGGATAGTCTCCCCTGTGTGTATGATGATAGCCCGCGCGGGAGGGTCGTCGGTTTAGTATCCCCGGGCACGCGCACTGTGGACTCTGCCAGTGCACCGGTTGCGTGCCGCGGGTCACGTGACCTCGCATTGTGTCCACAGGCAAATTAACTTGGTTTCGTCGCGCTCCCGTTGGCAGAGCTGCATTTCAAACTGTTGATTCACGTTGCGACACATACACGTGCAAAGGCTGCAGTGGATAGTCAAGATTTGCATTCATACAAAAGGTGCTTGTCATGAAATGTTTAAAGGAACAGTTCACCGATAATACACAGCGGGACATAGCGTGTATAAGTGGAGCCCTGACTACTTTAATGATAAGGCAATCCTGCCTTAATTTTATTTTTTTGAGCACGCCCCCTATGGAATAAACTGTGGTATTACTACAGCACAAATCATTTTGGTTGCATTGAATAACAATCCATACAGGTTTTGGAACCAATAACATGGAAATAGATCATTTATTTCCATGTTATTGGTTCTAAAACCTGTATGGGTTGTTCTTCAACGAAACCAAAATGATTTGTACTGTAGTGGTACTAAAGTAAGGTTAAAAAAATTCTTAATTAATACATCAATAAGATCCCAGAAACGACTGGACGTGTTGCGTAATGGGAAAGGATGTACGAGGACAAATATGGTCGTACGTAACCCGCGACGTAAATTAAATGTGCGTCACTCTGGCTCCATTACTTTTATTGTTTGCAATTATATAAGTCACAGACGGACACGGTCTTATAAAAATGACACCAATTAGTTAGTCAACTTTTCCAAAAACTGCAGGTGTGTGCACTTACATATCTTTTATTAGTATTATATAACATTATGATTTTGTCGTCGAGTATGCTTATAATATAACCGAAGGTGCTTACGTGTTTGTAGATGGGTAATTATCGCATGGGCAAGGTTTAGCGTCTTCAATTATTTTTTATGTATTTTAATTGACATATTCGTCACAGAGTATTAAGTGGTTGTAGGCCTGCTGACTTGATGGCTAACGTTAGCTTTGGGAAAGAGTTGTCTCCATCATGCAAGGAAACAGAGGAGACATGGAAGATTGCAGGAGAGATTACACAACCTAATGAAGGTATTCAAGAGAAAAAGTGAATATAAAGATGAGGGGAAAATCAAATATCGTTGATGGATATCTTGTTAGCAGAGGACGTTGCAGTGGCGCCCTCTTTCGGTGATGGCGGGTGTTTAGTTGAAAGCGCAGCGGATGCCTCATCGTGTCAGGAAAAGAAAATGATGGATGACAAAATCTCTCCCATCGAAGGACAACTTCAGTATCTGTTAAATAAGGCAGACGAGATTCAAGTCGAGCTGGTGTGGAGGTGTGATGACAGGATTCTCTTTTTTGTCCTACGTTATTTTCAAGCATACCAAACGAGAAGTATTTCATGTCACAATTACATTATTGCCTTCATGCTTTTGATAGACACTTCCAAATCGACTAAGTGCATTCAATCCGATGTTTGTTTACTTATTGCTTTATAGTCAAGCGTCTTTTGTTATTTGACTAAAACTATGTCCGATTTTGTATATTTTGGTTGTTGTAGTTCAGGCTTCCAGAATGACAGGTTGGCTGGTATTATTCCAATGTTCTTGCAAACTTGTGAGCCGTACTTCACTTACCTGGAGACCACAGCCAGGAACAACCACCCCTTCCACCCTCCCCTCTCCATTTACATATGCACACAGGTGAGAGGCTGTTATTCTGTCCGTCACATCGCAGTGTAGGCAAACATGAAACTGAAGAAGCCACATGTAACCATACACACAGAGAAGCATGGCTTCAAATGAACTGAACATGAGAAGCTAGGAACTCTGTAGGAACCCAAAATGTTTACACTGTTTACAATGTTTACATACTTTGTTTACAGCTTTTGCAGTTCTCGCAGCAGCTGAGCTCTCGTCTGGAGCAGCTGGTGTTGATGTACGCATCGTTCAACATCATCTCCATAGAGGAAAATGATCCAGCAAGGTATAAACCTATAATAAACTATAGATGATGGTGTGGATGCAGTATCTTTTTTTGTCACTGTTTAACCAACTTTTTGAAACAATATGTTATATATATTTTTTTCTTATTTTTTACAGTATCTCACACTTTTTTATTGGCCAGTGTCGAGTAGACAACATGAAGTTGTCAATCTTCCGGTACTGTTGTCCCACCCCCTTTCTCGCCTCAGCCAATACCGGGCTGTACAAGCGCATGCGTTGGAATGTGGAGCGAGAGGATGAAGAGGAATATGAGAGCAATATAAATCTAGATTTGTAAGTGACATTTATGATAAATGATGTCATAGTGTAAAAGGAAAGGTTACAATTTTCCTATTCACCCATACCTCCACAGTTATTTTCTGTGCTGTGAGGATCTATTTGAGGACGCAGAAGGCAACGGAGACGATACATCAACAGAGAATGAAAGCCGAATGACAAGACTCTGGTCTATCGGTCAGTGGAACCAGACGTACCCTGACCCAGACAAAGATGACCTCACCGACTGGTAATGAAATGTCAGCAGTCACAAGGGAAAAAGTGGAGGATTGAAACGATCCTCTTGTCCAAATATTCTATAATCGATTATCTGTATTTTTAGCATGCGTTATTTAAAGTGTCACGCATTTATACTAGCTGCTCAATTTATTCCGTTTATCTTTTAAAGGGTTCTGTGTTCAGTGCCTTGTGCCCAGTACAAGCAGCTGTTGTGTCTGGGACATGAAGAGCCTTCATCTTGCACTGCCACAGACTGCCTGTTGGGGGCGCTGTTGTCTGAGGAAACACATGGGACACTTGTCTCCTAGACATGAGGTGGTACATGTATGATACCACAACTTATAGGGTTAGAAGTTGTTGTTCTTTTAGTAGCTTGTCGTTTTAAAGTTTCAGAATGTTCTTTTTTCGAATTTAGTTTCCATCGTCCCATGTTTGTTTAAAAACGAAACACAAATTCCATTGTTTCAAGTGGAAATGTTCAAACCAACTTTATTGTTCATCGTTGATGAACTTATTTGGTTAAAATTTTTATTTTTATAGTAGCTTGTTGTTTTCAAGTTTCAGAATGTACTTTTTTCCAATTAATTTCCATCGTTCCCATGTTTGTTTGAAAATGAAAGACAAATTTCATTGCTTCAAGAAGAAATGTTCGAACCAACTTTATTGTTCATCATTGAAACATTAAAATACATGGGCCGACCAATTATTCCATTACAAAGCCTGGAAAAAAAACTGCTTGCAGTCCTGGCTCAAAACGCATCTCCATAAAACAGTAAATAACACAATCCTTCATTACAAAATAAATTACAAAAATATACATAGAACCAAAAATATACAACATAGAAGCAGGTCTGTGTGTCTTTGCACATTTGTAAAGCAACACAAAAAACAAACAAACTGGTGAAGAGCAGATCATTCTTGTATTCATTTAAGCATTTGTGTGTTTCTGTAAGTCAGCCCAGTTCAATTTCTCAGTGCATTGTTTTAACAGCTGGTTTTTGTTGATACAGTAGCGCTCCCTGTGCATTATTGTACTTTTATGTTGATACGTCAAGTTTTGCAACAGTAGTTCAGTCAATACAGTAAAATAGATAGAATCTGCCTGAAACTCCTGTTTTCCCTGATGTGAGTGGTTCCTTTGATATATTTACTAAAAAGCTCAATTTAAAGCATGTTTAAACACGGGTCGAAGTACTAAACTAATAACTACGTCACAGCACTAGACAAAATGGGCAGTTACAATAATCTTTTCTCATAATACAGTAAACAGACTTCTACTTGACACATCTTCCTTCTAAAATATACGTCGTACCTTGTTGTGATAAAACACGTTCTTACAATGAATAGGGTTGAGTTAAGCGCACATAAATGAATTGAGCATTCCAAAAGACAATGACAAATAACACAGTTCAATCAATGACATGAATGCCATATAAAACTCACACAGACATATAAACCTGACACTGATTTTGTATCACGATTTCAGACTATTTCAGTTGCAATTCATGTACAGGTTCAAATATTACGCTCATACTTTCTCCCTATTGATTTAGTTTTCTATAGAGCCATAATTTCAAATCAATTACACCTGGCAGACACATTAGACACGGATCAGTAACACTGAAACATTACACAAAAAGAGAGAATTTAAATTATCCTGAAAAGTCACAGTGTATGAGAATACTTCACCTATTCAGCACTCTAAAACCACAAGTCTCAGGCACAGCAAATGTGTAAATTGCATGAACTGTTCTGAATCCGTTCCTTCCTGACATACAAAAAATATATAAAAGTTAGAGTCATGGTGGCCAGATCGGCCATATTGCAGCGGAAAGACATCCATAAGAGGACTTCAGATTAAGGAACTACATGCCATGCTTGGTCCGCCCTAAAATGTAAATATCAATATTTTCATTTAAAGCATATAAAATGTGAAGGGCCACTGCACCACTGTATAGCGTCTGTTTAAACATACTCCAATGTTCTGGATCCTAAAAAACTAACCGCAATAAAAGAACAGTCCCTTAATACATTCATAGTTCAGACAGGCACAGCGTTCAGAGGGTTCACAGTACAGAATTGTGTGATGTATCTGCAGTTTTCTTGCAGCACCTCATAATACATCTTAAAATCCATGTAGCACATTATTGTAGCGGTTTTACTCGCAGCTATTTATACAGCAGTTCATACATCTCGCAAAATTAAAACACAACCATAGACCAGCTTTATAGGTTAGTTTCACCTTAAGTATCATGATTCTTTGATAATAAAATGAGATCAGTATTTGTCTTTAAACTAAATATTTTAGACATCTTGGGCAACTGTGCTTGTTTTGGACATTTTGGTAATACTGTTCTGTGCAAGTTTACTGAACACCTGAACATTTAAATTCAGAAGTATGGTTCATATCACCTGTCAATCCAAATGTACTTCAAAAACCCTTCAATCAGTAGTTCATTATATAAATTATGTAAATCATGTTTTACACAGCAGTTTAAAAATGTTCCAGTGTTGTATAATAACAGCAGTGCAGGAAAGTTCCCATTTGAGCCAAATAGGAATAGTGTACTTTTAAATCATTTTTCTGATCATGTTACTTGAATAGGTTTCTACAACTTACCTAAGAGATTCATGGGTTTTCCTTCAGTCATTAAGCTCTCCACCCACAATGTAGGCAAGACGCCAACCCAATGCCTGTTAGATTGAATGCAAGTATGCAGTTCAAGCCAGTAAGAGATCCCCATTAAACCTTTAAGAATGGCTTTTTGGCACAGGGCAGGTCAGATATAGATGATGGGTTTGGCAGGAAGCCTTTATCAGTGCATTATACTGCATTGCCCTGTAGCTTTTAGATGGGTAGAGGGTGTGGAAATGAAAGCTCAATGCACTATCTGCAGGGATGGGGATAAATCAAGGAAGGTGGTTGCAAGAACAGTATTGTGCAGAGCGAGCTGCAAACACTAGCTTAAAAGCCTAAGAACAGAATTGGAAGAAGCATTTAATTCCATCATAGTATCTTGGAAAGGCTCTATTCTGTAATACCTCGACTAGGAAGTTGGAACAGAATTGGCGAACCAGTTAATCCCATCACTTTGTCTTGGAAAGGCTCTATTCTGTAATACCCCAACATGCATGTCCCGACTGGTGCTTTTTAAGTCCACAAGATCATATTTGGCATGCATCCTTCATCTGGTACTTAGCTTTCTCAGTGATGAGTCTCCAGCTCTACGACGGTCCACTCGCCCTGAGCAGAACTGCCTGGAGCTTCGGGTGAAAAGCTGCTCACAGAAGTCACGGTGGCTGAAGTGGGTGTATGCGGAGGCAACAGGCGGGGCCATAAGCTGCTTTCCAAGGGACTGAGCGTTCCACCTGCGCCTCCCGGTAGTAAAAGAAGGGGCGAGCAACTGTCACCTTTAAGCAATAAAGTCTGGTTGATCAAATGATGGACAATATCCGCCTTTTGGCCCCAGTCAAACTCTAGAGGTACGGGTCGCACGGGAGATTCATAAGGAGACTGTGGAGGACTTGGTAGGTCTGGTGTAACGTCTATCTCCTTGTGGTCTTCCTGCTGAGACTTGAGTGGAGGAGTTCCGCTTTGTGAATAAAGATAGTCATTGTCTTTCTCTTCAGAATGTCTTTGCATTTCCTCATCAGGACATGTGTTTTCATCCCCTGCTTTCTCTGTTTTCTTGACCTCTCCTAGTCCCTCCTCTTCCGAGTCACTTGTTTCTACACTTTCATATATGGTGCAGAGTCCTGATGAAGGAGACAGGAGGAGTGGTGTATTCACTTTGTGCTTTTTCTGCTGCTGCTGTTGTTCAAGTTCTTGTTGCCACTGCATGATTTGTTGTCGCTGTTTCAGTTCTTGCTCTTGTCGTTTCAGTTCTTGCTCTTGTTGTCTGAGTTGCAACTCGAGTACATTCCTTCTCTGTTTCTCCAACTCCTCTTCCTTCTCCTCCTCTCGCTCGATGCTCACTTGTGTATCTCTTGCATCTTCTCCTTTCTCTTGTTCTTGATTCCGCTTATCCTGTCGTTGCTGAATTTTGTGAAGGTGCTGTTGGTGCTGCTCTAGACATCGGAGCTGTGCGTTTGACCCCGCATTTGATATTCTGGGCGGGAGGTCAGTGGGAAGCCTTGGTGGTTGGGTGCCATGGGCAGAGCGGGGCCGTTGGCGGAGTTTGGATGACATCGTCATTTGGATGTGGAGCAAGTCGGGCGGTTGCGGCGGAAAGTGGGAGTTCTTTCCTGTGAATGAGGCAAAGGGTCCAAAGCATGTGTTAAGAAAAGAGGAATTTGGTAGAATAAAGCAATGTCAAAGACTGCAGTGGTATAGAAAAGCATTGTTGTACAACAATATTGTGAGATTGCAGTATAAGCTGAAACCATTACAGTGAAGAAGAAAAAAATCTAGAATCAAGCATTAAAACTAATTTCACACCTTGGTGACCATAGATTTGAGCAATAAAAGCGGCCACACCCTGTATATGCAGTAACTACTAACTATTGTGAAAAGCAAACAAAAACAAAAGGCTGATGGAAGTGAACAGTGTTCCTGACGTTTAGTGCATGCAAAAGTGAGTGCTCACCATGCATATTGCAATATGGAGGAAAGCAAACATCTACCTCTTTTTAACATTGACAAAACATGACCCATGCATATAAAACAATACATGCCTCTCACAATAAGCCAACCCAGTTGAACTGTTTGGTGATGTGAGGTGAGCATGCAACTTAAACTCAGCATTGTGCAAAGCTAGTCCAGTTTTGGGAGTGCGGAACACCTCAATGTGTCCAATTAGTCCAGGTGAATGTGTCAGGCCAGGTCCTTTCAATTAGCATCAGAGTGATTAAAGCAGGTGCACCCCAGTTAGTCCCCAAGTGGAAGGTGTACAAATTCTGCTCCAGAAGCAACAGTATCAAAACACAGAGATGAAGAACAAAAAAGGACATAAAGCACCTTGATAGAGGTTGAGATCCTGAAGGTTGATAGGGTCAGATCTTGTTTTCCTCCTCTGGATGGTGGCGAGTGGAGGGGGGTGAGGTCAAAGGGAAGGGGAGGAGAGACATCCTGGTTTCTTTACATACTTCACTTACAAAATCTAAGTATTTGTGTATGAGTTTGTATGTGCAAGATCACAAATAGTTGACAATTGGTTAATTACCATTAGCAATTATAATGAAACCACAAACTTGGCACTAGCTAGTTTAAAGGGATACTCCACCCAAACATTTACTCACCCTCAGGTTATTCCAAACCTGTATACATTTCTATGTTCTGTCGAAAACAAAAAGATGTTTGGGAAATTGTTAACAACTGACATTTCTGGTACATCATTGACTACATTTTAATTTTTCATGATAGTCAAAGGTGCTCAGAATTGTTTGCTATCCTAAGTTCTTTAAAATATCTAAATGTGTGTTTAACACAACAACAAAAATGGGAGTCAGGGATGTCCTAGAAATATCAGTTGCTATGTGTTCACCAGAACAAAGTATTTATACAGGTTTGAAACAACTTGAGGGTAATCGATGAGAGAATTTCAATGTTTGGGTGGAGTATCCCTTTAAAAGATACAGTGATACAGTCTTACAAGGGGCTAAATAAATGTATTTAATTGTATCTTGTTAATGTATTATATATTATACATTACTTGCCAATAACCATAAAGATTGCAAAGTCATATTTGTTTAAATTAAATATTAAGTGATATTGAAAGTAATGGTATATCTTTGCAGTGAGCCTATTTCATTGTGACTCTGACTTAACAGTCGATAGTTAGAATTGTATGCAATAAAATAAACTTTGGCAAATCCTCTGAAATTCAAACATCAGGAAACATACAGAGAAAAAAGAATCGTCATGTTAAATATCTAACCTTTATTTATCGCTACAACATTAAGTATTCCAGATAAACAAGACATAAAAAGTAAGGGGTTGGCAAACCCTAAAGTGCAGAATAAGGAAAAAGTGAAGACAGAAGATGATGACGATGGAGAAAAGGGACAGATTGGTATTTAGAGTTAAACAATGTCAGAATACAAAAAAAGCAATAATAATGCATCAGTAAAAAATAATTGGATATATACCCACAAAATATGTTGAAAGTCCAATACATAATTTTCCCCAAGCCTTCTTTTTTGTTTTTTTGAGAAGTAAACATTTCATCCCAGTTCAAATCAACACCCATAGTTAGTAAAACCAAAATGTAACCTTACATGTAAATGGTAGTAGCTATTGCACATACAGGAGTCCTAAGCCATATACCCATGAATGCACTAATTGTATCATAATGTAAAGTGTCACCGCTTATCTGAAGAGCTTTCTTCCATTTGTCTTGTTCACTCAATTTAATAAAAAGACTTCAGTATCAACAAAGCAACCCAAAGCTAGACAAAACCTCTAAATAGAGATAACATCAAAAGGGGATACCGGAAGATGGATTTTAAAAGTGCACTCTATACATTACCTGCCAAGGGACTATCAGTATTTTCGCATATAGTTGAGTAGTAGGGATGTTGAGTGTCAAGGTCTTGTTGTTCCGCGTGCTGTGGGGAAGAAGAATCCCTCAAGCCCCACTCTACTGGCTGTAGTAAATCAGGCTCGGCCTGCTCACTCGACTCTCCACAAAGCATGTAGTGCTGTTCTGAGTGGGACTGGAACTCCCCCTGTTGGCCTTTAAGACTTTCAATCTGTTCCCCATCTGCAGGAGTAGGTATAAGGGTCAGCTCCTTGAGAAGAGATGGATCCTTGGCCTCATCAGGAAGCTGCTCTTCATTTTCTAGGGAGAAGATTCCAGGGCTCTTGCTGCAACTTTCAGCAGATGACTGGGCATTGGAATTAGAAGTCATATAGTCAAACCCATAGGAAGCAGCAGATGTGGCAGACTGTGGTGTGTCGCTACCACCACCACCATCAATCTCTCCACAGATTTCTTCACGTTCCTCTAAAGTGGACAAATTGTGTGTCACAGGTGCAGTTTCAGTTACAGGTAGTTCAGCTTGAGGATCGCTGATCTGCATTTCACCTTCTGTGTCACTAGCTTCATCCTCAGTAGCTGATGAAGGGGATGATGGTGCAGATGCTGGACCACCCAGCACATCATCAGCAGGAAGAGTCTCTGGTTCTTCCTCCTCATTAGCATTTTCAAGGTGAACACCTAGATCTTGCATGATGTCAGGCAAGACAGGGTTAAGTGCTTCTGGTTGCTGAACTACTTTAGAACTCTCATTACATAACCAGCTGTTGTCATATTTTACGTTCTCTGGTTCGCTAGCGTCTCTGATAATGTCAGATTCCTGCCCAGGGCCAGTGAGGATCCCAAACTGGGATTCGCAGGCTTGAGGGGGTGTCAGGACATGTTTGGGGCTGACATCTCCCTCTGAAGTGGCTGGCGGGGATTGAGTTGAGCAAGACGGGGGTTCTAGAAGGTTTGGGTGGTAAGATGGGCCTATTTCAGATTTGAAAGCATCCAATGTTGCCAGAGCAGGTGCTTGGGTTGGGGTTTCTACATCTGCTTGACAATGTTCAGAGGAAGGACTAGAGAGAAGAGCGGAGGCGGGTTGTGGTAGCTGGGCCCAAGGATCAGCAATACAACTGGACTGATTCCACTGGGCTCCTGGAAGGCCAGACATATCCACAGGAGGAATCTGAATACGATTCAGGTTGTCCAACCGGTAGTCCTCTGTTAAATCATCCTCATCTGCATTCCCATAACTTTCAAGCCCACTCTCAGTGATGCCTTCACTTGCCATTTCTACATCCTCATCTTCATCTTCGTAATCATCATGATCAAAATGCTGTTTGTGGGAGTCCTCTGCTCTTTCCGACCCGACCTCCATATCACATACTCGGTCATCATCATCTTCATCATCATCTTCATCCTCTTCATTAGTAAGAATGTCAGGAACCTTCTCAAAGTCAGGAGAACCAACAGACACACCTTCAGCTCCTTTAAGGCTAGCATCACCCAGATCGTCCATACTTTCAGTGCCCTCCAGGACACCTGGAGCACTGAGCTCCGATGCCCCTTGCTGGCTGCAGCTTACATCTTCAGAGTCAAGTTCCGAGAGCAAGGCCCCTGCTCGCCAAATGGACCCTGCAAGGCCGGCAGAACCTGGTCGAGACTCTTCAGTAGGCTGGGTGCCACTCATTTCTGACAAAGACACTTGCTGACTACCCTCCCTCTCTTCTTCTTCCACATATTCACAACACTCACTGTTAACTCCCTCAGCTTTTTCAGCCACTTGTGAGCCAACAGAGGGCACTGTTGTAGCAGCAGGGTGTTCAAATAGTGAAGCAGTTACAGTTTCTAGCTTAACTGCATCATGTGCAGCCGGTGTCACAGTTGCATTGAGCTTTTCATCAGCTTTTTCAGTGAGCTTTTCACCAGCTTTTTCTGAACCTTGTTCTTCAAATTCCTGAGTAACTTCAGAAGTTGTAGGATGAGGATCCGACCCTTCAACATGAGCAGCTTCGACTAGCCCATCTTGAGGCAACGGCTCGGTGTCGTCATTGGTGTTAAGGACCAGCACATCAACAGTTTCCTGAACATCTAAGGAAGAGGAGGCTGTATCGTCTACTAGCCCATCTTGAGCCAGCAGCTCTGTGTCATCATTGGTGTTAATGACTGGCACATCAATAGTTTCCTGAACATCTAAGGAAGAGGAGGCTGTAACGTCTAGAGAGCTCTCTGGAGTTGGAGTAGCTTCAGGGCCCTGAAGAGATTCTTCTGTGGCTATTGCTGCACCTGTTGCAACAGAGATTGTAGATACTACAGCTGCTGAAAGCTGCACAGAATCTTCTGCGGGTTCTTTATCAGCAGACTTTCCTTTGACAACGAGAGGCAACACAGACTGTGTCGGTTTGCTTAGTGGAAGTTTTCCAGTGACTGTCGTACTCCGACTAGGGGAGGCTGCAGCTGTCTTGCCTGATGTTAGCCGTGAAGGAGCGTTTCGTGGACTAGGTGGCACCTTTCGTGTCGGAACGCTTTTTTTGTCATCTGGTTTGGGTTGAGGTGGTTTGATGCTAGGCAGTGGTCGTTTCGCAGCTGCAGCTGGCTTTTGAGAGTTTGAAGGCTTGCTGGCAGCAGGACGGGATGCTATTGCGGCAACTGGTTTCTTTGCTGGGGCGGTAGTGCCTGTTTTTGTAGCATCTGTTAACAAGAAATACAGATTGAGAAAATTGTAATTATCCATTTTTAGAATTTATCATCTTTAATATTAACGAAAATGTTTTGCTTAAAATGGTACTTCACCCTTGCGTGTGGTTGATGCTGTGACCACTGGTTTAACAAGTGGTTGAGTAGCAGTTCGGTTTGTTTTACTCGCTATAGTAGTTGTCGTACTGGGGGTCACTCTGCCTCTAGTTGAAGTGGTAGCTGGTCGTGGAGCAGTACTGCCAATTGTCCTGTAAGCAAAGGTGTCTAAAGTCATGAGCAGTTCTTAAAAGTAATAATGCTTGCTTGTTGTTTGTCATTTTATTATCTATGGAAAGCTTAAGGATCCATCGTTGCACAAATTCAGAAAGACCATCAGCTTCATTTAAAATCAACATCCAGGATATTATTTACCAACACATGCATAAAATTGGTTCTCATCAAAACCACTGCCTTAGATAATAAATCTGGAGTCAGCACACGTGCATAAAAGCAATTTACTCAGAACCAGAAAACCAATCCACCAGGGCCATTCATCAACTAATGCATCTATCTCCCATTTCTTCTAACCGGAGAGAAAATCACTTTGGTAAGAGGAAAGGGAGTTAGTAGGGGAAGATAAATGGTGTGATAAGAGGAGGGTGTAGGAGTGGGGTTGGGTAGAGTGGAGAATTGGAAGATAATGTGCTTAGGTCTAGCCTACACTCACCTAATGTATTTCAAACTGTAGGTTAAGAGTTATTATGACACAATTGCATTTTGTGACGCATCTTTTGGCCTTCTCCAATAAAAAATTATCTTACAGAAAATTCCAAGCACAAATCGGAGACGGCAAGACTTCAAAATCAGAGAACTGCATGGCAAAGCAAATACTCAAGCATACTCCTTATAGCAGAGCACAATGGAGAACATGGACAACAGGCTTTACCCCACATGCCTAGACTATAACATCTCCCCCACAAATTATTCAAAAACAACAGGCAATTGTAATACAGCGAGAACAAAAGAACCAGAAATTCCCATCAGAGTTCTATGACCTATATAAAGTTTATTTGTACTAACTAGGACAATGATTAAACCGTCTATGGATAAATTAAAGGATTAAATAGAAAACAGGAGAGCATGAGTTTAAAAGGATACGACAAGCACAGCAACTAGGGTAACAATGTAAACAGCTTTGCATCCTGGTCCTCTTTTCTCTAGCAAGAAAGTCTATCAGAAACAACAACTCAATTAAGTGATGCATAGGACAGTCTGAGCAGTTTCCACAGAGATGCTGTCCTTGAAGTAATGCGCTTTGCATTTGTCAATGTCAAGTCAAATATTCAAGGGATGAGCTTTACAAAGGGCATGCAAAAGTTTGCTTGCTCGTTAAGGGCTCATTATATTACTGGCCTTGTAAAATAAATTGTGAAGGATATTCAATTCTCAACATGGATATCAGACATTTGTGTTCTGCAGAAAAAAGTCATACAGGTTTGCAATGACTTGAGTCACTAAAAGAATCTTCATTTTGGGCGAATCATCCCTTTAATTTAGCAACAAAAATTAAAAATGAAAATCATTCATTTACTCACCCTAAAGTTGTTCAAAACCTGAATAAATGTCTTTGCTCTGATGAACACAAAGAAAGATATTTAGAAGACTGCAAGCAATTGACATTTCTGAGGCACCATTGACTACAATAATAGAAACGAATATTGTATAATTCTTTTGTTCTGTTGAAAACAACACATTTTGAAGAATTTAGGAAACAGTTCTCCTTTTACTGCCGTTTAAATGTTTTCTACTATGGTAGTTAGTGGGTTCTCAGAAATGTCAGTTGCTAACATTTCTCCAAATATCTTTCTTTGTGTTCAACAGAACAAAGACATTTATACATGTTTGGAACAATTTTGGGGGGGGAGATTACATGAACAAATTGTCTTCATTATTTTTTAACAGCCTCAGGCACTGGGTATATTTCACAGCCTGGTTGCCCTCATTGCTTTAAAATATCCCTAGAAGTCTTAATTACTCCATTCATTGTGGTTGCTTTTTTTCAACCTCATTAGCATCATTCCAGTGTTTGAAAATGTATTAGCTCATTAATATTTAATTATTTTTCTTGTGGTACAGCGTGATGGAAGCCATCTGGTTCTCCAGTATTTCTGCAGCCATGAAATAAAAAGGAAAACAAACGGAGACAGATTAACCAGGAGGGATATTGAAATGGTCGATTAAATCAATTTAGCCCGATGCTAAAATCCAATTTCAAAGAGACATTTCCTGTTCTGCAACTCCATCTGCATGTGCCGTTTCGTTCTTTACCCAACACAGGCACATGCGATCTTATTGCTGGCCTTGTGGATTTGTGTGGGGGGGTTAAAATAATAAAGGGTGCTAAACTTTCAGATATTGTAAAAAATAAAACTTTGGATGGTGACAAAACTAGATACATTCATACATGCATAAAGAGAATGAATGTGAAGATGAGATGCTGTGGTTGAATTATGAGAAGGCTTTTTATGGAGTTTTATTTCCCACAGTGGGATTGTTATTATGCTCCTATAGTGTAAACATGTTATTTAAAGCTTTAGTAAGGTTCTATTTTATGTGACGTACATCAAAGAAAAACAAATATACCCAGCAGAAAGATCAGCCTTACACAAACAACTCACAACCCATCTCTCTTTTGTCTCAGTTACTGGCGTTTTATTCCAGACTGAATTCAGAGTCAGTACAGAAACACAAACCACACCCTACACTTCAATTTATTTGATCACACACAGACACGTTTCCATCAAGAGGCATGAACAGCCCTGTAATCTGACATTAGGCCTGGAATTAAGGGCATGAATAAAATCAGCGAATGTGATTGTGATATTTAAATCTAATGGCATCTACAATATGCAAAATGGAAGTAGCTACAGAGAATTTGGTTGAAACAGAGTTGCTGGGAAATGATGCAACAAATGGGATTAGAAATGAATGAAAAATGTTTTAACCATTAGCAGAAATTTTAAGAGAAAGTTATATTCTATATTAGTATATTTGCCAATGAACCAAATCACATTAATAACCAAAACTCAAAGCATTAGTCATGAAAGCCCTTTAATCCAGGGGAAGAAACCAGTTATCATTCCCAGAGAGGATGGACAACAAAAAGAGTACTGTTGAGCCTATCCTGTGGTTTATCATAGTCCGATCTGAGCTTCTTTCTGTGACTCTGACTCAGAGAGGAACAGAAATACGAGCCAACTATCAGCCAACACACAAACAGATACAATTCCACTGCAAAATATACAGTCATTGATATACCCGCCCTAAATAGTGCATTGTACCCATGAGAAAAAACCTATAGGTTATTTTAAGTCACATAAATTATTCAAATCTATTAAAATGGCTCAAACTCCAATTCAAACAATCTCCACTGGCTGTCTTACCTGTTAGTTTTGGAAGCAGAAGTGGTTTTGGCTGTGGCTGAAGTGCTGGGTTTGGCAGTGGTTTGCCTTGGAGCTGAGGAGGTAAAAAATTTTACCAAATTAATTATTTGAAAAGGAGTGAACCGGGATTCGAAGAGAAAGGTCTTGAGAATTAATATTAAAAACAGTTGTGAAATAAAAACAAAAGCTTGATGTCTAGAATTTAAAAGCCAGCCACAATATGAAATTTGCTTCTGTGTCCCCAATCTTTATTTAAACTAATCTTGGTGAGTTAGAGTAATGTAGAACAATCCAAAATTTTAAAGTTGCAGAAATGAATTAAGGCCAATTTGGTTGAACTTCATATTTTAAGGAACTAGTTTCTAGTTCCTAACCCTAACCCTAATGTCAAGCTGCCATTTCCCCAAAAACTTATATATATATATATATATATATATAATACTTGCATCTGTTAAGTAAATTCTTCTAAAAGCAAATTAGCATGCTTGCATGTCTCTACATTCTGTACTCCCTGCAATGAATTGAGAAAATATATGGCTTCTAATCTACCTTACGTTCTGTAACGCGAACTGATTAAAGAACATATAAACTTTAACTCAGCAAGGGGTCTAGTAAACATAAACATGACATTTGAAAGCCCTCACCTGTGGTTTTGGGTTTGGTTGCTGCACTGGTGGTGGTTGTGGTAGGTCCTTTAGTCAAACCGTTGGCTGTGCTGACAGTTGTTCCTGTCTTTGTACCACTGGTCGCTGTTGTCGTCGCCGTCCTACTTATTCCAACAGTCGACACCTTAGGTTGAGCCCTTGAGGTTGCAACCGCAGTTGAAGGGCCTGCAGGTTTCGTACTGGCACCCCCAACTGCAGTACTGGGTTTCTTCTCTGCTGTTGCATTGGTAGCCGCAGTGGGTTTGTTGGTTGCAATACTTGCTGTGGGTTTTGCTGCTCTATTAGCCAAGCGACTTTGGGTTGTTTTGGGTCTCGTGCCTGGTCCAGGACCTGCCACTGTTGTTTTACTTTTGACTGGGGCTTTGGATTTACTTTTTGTATCTAGTGCCTTCTCCGCCGCATCCTTTCCGGTTGAGGGTGCCGATGTAACATTTTGAGGTTCATCGGGTTGGGGAGGTGATGACGTAGTGCCGTTCTCAGAAACCCCCTCATTGACGGTTGGCTCTACTACTGGTTGCATTCCCTCTGCTTCCATTGGTTCTGTGGCCACCCCATCAGGTTTCATCGCCAATATTAGCCGTTAAACACCTTGCTACTGGATATGCTTACTGGATTCAGTGCTGCTTGGACACTGAACCCAGGGATAATGGATGTGGTCACCAACTGAATCGCTGACCTGAATGGGGAAAGAAAAATAAACTTAGTTTGGGTTTCGACGCGTGTTTAAAATATGCCATCTAAAGTTTTGGAGAACTACAACTTGATACGGATATAGATCTAACATCCCACATAGAAATGACTGTTAAGGTAAACAGCTTTCTCAACAGGGAACCATTCCCATAAAGACAACTCAAAAAAAGAGGAAATGATGCATTCTGAAAGAATCAAAATAGAACAAAGCTCTACTTCAAAGGCGCAAAAATTAGTTTTCTGTGCTGGAATACACCTTTCACTCCAACTTAATTTAAAAGTGCATTTAATTCAGCATTAAAATGACAGGGTTTCCATCCAAAGTTGCAAAATGGGAATATTGTATAAAAGATATAACGAATATGTTTCCATCCAACGAGTCAAAGAGAGCAAAATCGTCACTCCGTAAGAAACTGGCACTAAATATCAGTAGGAAAGGTAAGAGAAGCATGAAACAAAAAATGTGGTGCTTTCGTGAATGCCTGCTGTTGGAGAATGCAGTCGTGACAGTTCAGAAATACTTTGCTGGGGCATTTAGGAATGACCATAACAACATTTCAGTTACTCTGGTTAGTTGGTTACACCGTCCGATAGTCCGTTATGACATAAGTCATTACTTTTTGAGGGACTTATTCGGGAAATGCGTTTCACTTTAAGAAAAAAGTAACACCTCAAGCAAGCGGAAAAACTTTTTTGCGAATTAATGTTTTTTAATTTATGAAAATTTGGTTACTGACCCAAAACTTCAAAATGCATATAAAACCAGGGTGATGGAAACTTGGCTAATGACTAGATTTTCATAGATCGGTATCATAAATATAACAGGACACAAAATCATTTGCAACATAATGACGACACAAATATGTTAATAAGCATTTGAGTCTGCAGTCATATCTCATTTTTCAACAAATAAGAGGGTAACATTATCCAGCACCACATGTGGAAAACTGTATTTTTGCCTGCCAGCTCCAACTCAAAAGAATTGAGCCATGAACTGTAGTAGGCTACTTGCTAGTCAGCTGCAGGTGGATTGGCAAAGGGACATTTTAATTCTAAAAAGCTGTTGATTGGACAATCATCAGTGAGGTGCAAGATGAGTCATCAATAACTCCCTGACAAGAAAAAAACGGACTTCAGGTCTTGTACATGCAGCGATCTGTAACACCTACAATACTAACAAGTATATGCCAAGTCTAACAGAGCTGGACGGAAAGCCAAAAAAACGTAATTGATTTTACGAGGTCTTAAAGAAACGTTTCATTGCACTACAACGACCTATCTTTTCTTTTTCCTATGGGGATGAAGCAAAGGCTTGTCAGCAAAAGTATTGTTGTATGAGGCTCTAAGAAGAAGGATAAAGATGAAGAAAGGGGAGGGGGGTCTATGCACCCATTGACCCCAATCCTTTCTCCAACTTTCTTTTTCACAGTGCCCCTCTTGTCCTTCTTCCCCCTTAAACAGTCCTTCCTAACTACACCCCCACTTTTTCCTCTGTCCTCCTTCCCCTCCTCCTCTCCATCAGATCTCTTCCCTCTCTGCAGACACACAGATGGCCACAGCAGCTGAGCTATTGTTCGGCCTCTCCGTCAGAGCAAATAATGAGACGAAATGAAAAATCCAAGCTTGAAGTAACAATGACAAGGCAAGCAGAGAAATCAAATTTTAATTTGTCACCATCAAGGAGATAAGTGAGCTCAAGTGCGTGTAACAAGACCCGGAAGAGGAAAACAAACAGTAAAATTGTGAATTTAAAAGTCAAAGCAAGTCAAGAAACACAAAAGACTTCATTTGTGTGAAGCACAACAAAGAAGCCGCTAGGACATGTCACCCGACAGGCCGGGATGATGAATGTGAGGTCATCATTCTGCCCGGCTCGGAACAAAAATTACCCAGCAGCCCTGCTGCTGCATCTCCATGGTGATGTGAAGATCAACACGAGGACTTTCAAGACATGCAATCTCGTAAGAAAAAGCACTATCAATTAAAACTTCTTCAAAAAAAGTGTGATTTGTCCTACTAAATTTAACGGAGGAGCCTTTTATCAAGATTGTAGCCTTTCGGCAAATTGGAAGCTATATTTTTAACATGCAAGTCCAGCTGTGTTACATTCATGGTCTCCCATAGATATCACTCCATTAGTCTTATTTTCCAGCGAGCAGAGAATGTGGTTGGCAAAGCAAGTAGGCCTATTTTGAGAATATATGCTGAACTGTATGCATGTATACATAACAGCAGATGTTATTACAGTTTACAACGTGTTATTATCTGTGGGATAATTGTGAAATCTGACAAACTATAGACAGCTTTGTAAACATGTAATTGTAGCCTTTGTTAATGGTAGGTTTCCAGTTACCAAGTAACTACTCAACTTGGATATAATATAATGTGAAGCTGCTGTGTAGATTTGTTTAGACTTGGTTATGAAAAACTTTTGTGTGCACCCTGTGACCTGGTGTGACTTCAGGAAGCACTAGTGAGAGTGTGGAATAAAAACGGAAGCCGTAAAGCCTCCTAATGTGGGGAGCTTAAGAAAAGAAGTACAGAAGACATACGCATTTCTGTACATCTCAATTTTATAAACTTCTTTCAAATGAAAAAACAGGGCTGTGTTATTGAGATATGGAAACAAAACCAGGTATCTGTGAACCCCATAACCATCTTGTCCATGTGCCATTACTTTCCCAATACCTTAAATAGTAATGTGATGGTTTCACAGTAAGCACTTCCAAAAAAACTATTCTTGGTGACACCTAGCGTTACATATACAGTCTCAATACAAATGTTTAGTCAGGTTGTAAACCTGCTTTGATTAGAAATTCCGAATGCAGAACAAAAATGTGTTTAAGGAAAAACTATGTGATATAAAACAGGAAAAGATAAAGATTCTTGGCAAACCCAGATTCCCGCACAAGGCCTCCAGTTCCTCAGTGCCGAGCCATAGCCGGCTGTCATAGGGAAACATGCAGCTGCAGCTGGCCACATCCTGAATTCTTGTAACAGGAGACGGCAATAGGACTCTGGGCTTTGTTTGACAAATTTCTGTACCCCTGCTCTTATTGTTTGGATTTAACTGTACGTTCCATTCAAGTCATTAACTGTAACGTTGAGCTGGCAGTAAGACAATAACTGCAAAGGTTGGATGAGAAAAAGTGAAATTGCACACCATCAGAGGGATGAGAGAGACACCGAGACAGAGGATACCAACACATAAAGTGCCCATACAAGGCAGTGCTCTCACAACAGTCCTTGGCACGCACACTCCTAATAGAAAACCAACTTAAACAAACACTACTGCTGTCTTTCAACACAGTGCTCCTCTCTTTATTTAACTGCTTCCACATTAGTCGATTATTCATTTCATTACCACATTGACTCTGTATGGCACGTTTTCAAAGCGTTACTAAAATGTTGTCAATGGAAATTTGCACAGAGACGTTCATTATGCTATATGCGTTGTACATGTAAACCTACAGAATGCTTCCCGACAGTGTATATGGGTTATTGTCCTGGGCCCAAACTAAAATAGTTTGATCTAAAATAAAATAGATCCGATTATACAAGTAAACATTTCAGTAACGTCTAGTGCTACAACTCAGTCTGTGGAAAGATATTTCCATAGTTAGCTATTCCCTGAGTCATTTCTCAACATGTTTATGAGCACACCATATTCCTTAAAGGTGCCAAAGAATAAATTGATTCAATATGTTAAATTGTTCTATGATATCTACATAAAAGATATGTGGCTCTATTAAGTGCCAAAAATACCCAGAAACGGTTTTACATGTCCATTTAAGACATGTCCAAAGAATTGTCCACAGAATGATTTTTGTTTTGCAATTTTATGAATAAAAAAAATGAAAGAAATAAAGCATTTAAAGAGAAAACATAACTTCCTGTTACGATCTGAAGGCTCCATGAAGCGTTTCGGACTTCCGTTGGCAGAACTCTCTCTCAATGGCTCCAGCCACTAGCTCACACAAGTTCCTCAGTTATAATCTGCTATGTTGGAATTAGCCTCTTTTTCACTGGTCTTTTGCTTGCCCCATATTTACATAAGGAGAAAACCGTGTTTGAGGTTCCCCATATGTCATTTCCATAGACAGACTTCTTATTATTCAATTATGCCCAAGTAAAAACAGTTTTCCATTCTATGGCACCTTTAAAATGGAGATGAGACAGGAAATCACAACACCGACAACTGTGAAAGTGGAAACCGATGTGAGGAATATGTTCCTCAAAGGAAACAAAAAATACTTTAATAGACTTCCTGAACCCACTTAGAAAATCTGTTTCCAATGGTGTGGCCGATTTCTCTTTTCTATAACTCACACACATACACACAAAACCACACATTCCGTTGCCGTCTTTGAACAATGTCTAACTAGTGTGTATGTTCTGTAACTTTGGGAGAGGAAATACTAAGCTTTGCCAGCAGATGGCAGTAGTCTGTATTCGTCATTTAAACCGAAAATAGCAGACAAGCTGTGAATTTGGAAACAATGTCGTCTTAACGCTGGTCCAGATGAACGTCCCGTAAGACTGCACAGTGAATTGTTAACAAACCGCATGCGGTTAGGTGATGTACTACAATTTTTATGCACAGTTCTTCAGTTAAGTTCAGTTAAATGCTGCCGATTCTTAAAGCCAAAGGGCACTCTTGAGGAGAAACCTCGAAATAAGCCCCACAGAAGATAATGCAACACCATACGTAGTCCGTTTCTAAATTCCAAGAACACAAAGACCGGACTTGTGTTTTTGTGGAGACCGGTCTTGCGAGGCAGCCTCGAAAGAACAAATTTGGATGGACGCGCCGCGGTGACTTCTGGGACTTCAAGCGGGTTCCGTATGCACGCAAGGCTCCATTTGATGCATCCTTGATATTGAGAACACATCCGGGTACTTTCATGCGTTCTCTGTTCTTTAGTCTTGGAAAGTATTGGAAAGGACTTTGAAGGGTTTTTGATGAAGTAGACCAAGAACACAAGACCACTTAAGAACGCATATTGAGAAACGTCTGTAGTTCCAGAAAATGTTTATGGGGATCTTTCTATCACTGTTTTTCAAACCGTATCGGGTATTTTAATAATAATAAATTATATTTTTAATCGAGAAGTTTTACGGTGTTGGTACTTCAAATTCACATTATAAGTTTCTCCAACTCCAAAATTCCTGCTTCTGTTCTTTAACACTACACAAATGTTTGACAAAAATACAACCAACATAACCAAATTAAAATGTAATCCAAATAAAGATTGAATCCTACATGACAAGTATCAATGCTAAAACTAGGCTGACCGACGCTCAAGAATGGGCAATTATTGACTCGCTTTTATTGATTGCTTTGGCATAGATGAAGCATTTTTTTATTAACAGACCAGTATTTGAATGTCCTATTTGTAGCGTCTAAGCATTGTCGGTGTACAAGCATCAACTTATATCAACTTACCAATAATAACAATAATTGCATTAAATTAAAATATCCATCATGAAAACTATATTAATTTTAGAATACAAAATTTGAATTTGAAAATATGAGATGATTACCTATCCACATTCAAAGAAATGCAAATATTTTGTTTCTTAACACTTTAAACTCTATAGATGTCAAAATGTTAAGCGCGTCATGGAAATGCTTTCATTTGAAGATAAATCACTGTCACACCACATTACATTTTTAAGGCTATGGCCAAATCATATCTGTGAGATTCTATAGCATCCTGTGCCCCTCTCTCGCTCTCCCTAGACCCTCTCGTCAATTATAATTAGCATATCAACATCCTGTTGTGTTCCATTGTCTATACTGAGAGTTGTGCTTTACTGTGTTTCCCACTATTAATGATGTTCTAGAAGACGATGTACCCAGATTCGCACTTATTGCTGAACTAAGCAGGATCAGATAACACGTGACATTCCACAGACCCAAGTGTCTGTGTTTAACACATTACCTTATTTCCTCATTTACATATATATATATATATAAAAAAGGGAACATTTCTCAATAAAGATTTGACTTTGAATAAAGCAACACTTCTGGGTTTGTGTCATTCTTGGTCCTTGGATCTAGAACTCTCTGTGCTCCATTTACCTTTATGTCTACACCACATTCTTAATGTTTGAATAACTGCAATAGATTTTTAGTTATTTGTATTTTAAAATTGGCCTCTAAAAATCCTTACACGTCATTGACCCATGCATCAGCACAACCGGTATAAAGTTAAAGCAGATTTTGGTACTTCGAGTCATCAATGACTATTAGCGCTGTGGTGAGTATTGGTTTATGGGTGTAGTGTAGTGTCGGGGCAGGAGTGTGAAATGCGAGTAACGATCCATTAAAAACAGGAAGCCGGAACAGACGACCCTTGTCCCGCTCGTCAACAGGATTAGCTCGAGACGAGCGAATGTGTTGCTGAGCGAGTATAGGGTGTGAATGGGTCTTAATGACCCAGCGGGGTTTGATTTTGGCATGCGTAATGTAAGGATTAGGAGAGGACGTGTCCCATTGTGTTTTGCGAGCCATGCTGACGGTGCAGGACAGAGTTAGAAAAGATCTGCCAAAACAAAATGAGACACATATCAGCGCTCATTTACACCTGCTGTTTAGATGAGTCTTGAGGTGAGAGTATTACAAGTGGTAAGGTGAGTTCTGCGTTTACACCTCATGAAAACAGGAGCCAGTGTATGGGACATGTACTATTATTTAAACTTAAGCTGTGGGCTTTACAAGATCTGTCGTAGTATTTTTTATCAGCCACAATACACGTATACACTTTTCTACAATTTTACAATCCACGTCTAGCGTAATGGTTGGTTGATGGGACTCCCTGGATGACATCACATTAGATTTGCATTGATGCCATGAACAGGTGCTTTTACTACCTCTGAACGCAGTGGAGGGACCCGACAGCTTTTGGACCTATTTGCATCTGTATTTAGCATGTTATCACACACCCTATAACACCTCTTTATAGCAGGTGTAAACAAGGTCGAAAAACAGAGGTCAACAGTAAGAAATGCTCAAAGAAAGCAGAACAGAACAAAGAGAACTGATGGCTTCACCCGTCTTTCACATTGAAGACAGACGTAAACAGATTAATGCCGAAAAAGATATTATGAAGAGGGAGATAGTATGGAGAATGAGAAAGAGAACAGATGGTGAGTGAGGGCGTTATGGTTTGGGTGTAGTTTGCATACTGGACACAGCAGGACGCCGTGATGGATCGGGATGCTGGCAGAGAGGATTAAAACAAGACAAGAGTTGTCGGCTCCGTTTAAACACACAAACACACTATCTGCCAAGATGTCCAGTGCTGGTTTGCTGACAGACGAGAACTCTTAGGTCAGTGCCAATGTTTAAACGGATTAGAATGTAAGGAAAACCACCAAAAAGCTTGTAATAAAAAATGTATTCTGTTAAATAACTCCGCCAGAGAACACCAGGGCTTGGTGAAAGATTTTACATCAATGTATCTGTATGCAATATAGTTTACACAAATAACATAGTGTTTACCCACTGCAAACCAATCATACGTATCCTTACCCTGCCTGACCCCCCTATATGAGGTCATGTCTGAAAGGGATACCTCAACCAAAACTGGAAATCCTCATGTTTGATGATCAAACCTGAGTTTCTTTCTTCTGGAGAACACAAAAGATGTTGATAACCAAACAACACTGGACCTTATTGACTTCCATTGTATGAACAAGACTCGAGGAGCCAGTGGGCCAAAACACATCACCGCAAAGACAAAAACCTGCAATGGCTTCCAGCACAAAAACCCTACAATGACTCAACAAATGATGAAATCTTTAACTCAAGGACGCAATAGAACATGGAATCAATCGACAAAATGGCATTGGCTAGAAAATCCATTCTGACTGAACCGAGGCCACACATTTCAACTATGAGAAGCAAGTAATGAGAAATCATTGGACAGAAATATACAGCCGCTATTAACAGTGCCTCGGTTCTTACATTTGATCCCCAAACTAGACTTTGTTCTGGATTCTTCATTAAGGTCACTCAGTTTTTTGGGGGAGGAGGAATGAACTTCATCTGGGATTACAATATGATGAACTCCTGCGACACCACAAGCCAGTATAAGACATAATGGCCCATTATGGCCTTAATGGAAATTTCATTCACATGAAGCAGTGCGCGGTTCTGGCAAGCATCTTTCAAATTACGGCAAAACAATAATATAACCATGTGGCCTGTATTGGAACTGCAGGGGCTTTCTGAAAGTAACAGTGAAGCTTAAGCTAAATTGATAAGCGTCTCGTTACATTTACTTAAGAAAATACGTCAAGAAATTAGTGTTAGCTAAACAAAGTCAAAGCGACTCATCACTCGACAAAATTGATAAAGTGATAGTTTAAATTCTGTCATCATTTAGTCGTCCTCGTGTTCATTGTCATTTCAAACATGCATGACTTTCTTTCTCCAGCAGAAACAAAAAGATATTTTGAAGAAAGTTGGCACCCATTCACATCTATTGTATGGACACAAACCAATGCAAGTGAATGGGTGTCAGTTAGTAACATTCTCTCGTGTTCTGCAAATAAGTAAAACGGGTTTGAAATGCCTAGAGGGCGAGTAAAACAGAATTTTTATTTTGAGTAAACTTTCATTTTGATTTGAAATGAATTGACTCGTATTTTCTACAAATTAGGGGGTGTATTGGGTGGCTCCTCCCTTTTTTAAACAGCCAATAGCATTTAGATTACCTCACAGTCTGGAATTTGATACGAAGTCCAGAATGATCTCATAAAAATTGTTTGAATGCTTATATCATTTTAAAGTCACATTTCTAAATGTTTTGAACCATACTAGTTTATGCGTAGGCCTAACGTGTTAGGAACGTAAGTTATGTATAGTACAAAAATATAATTTAGTATAAACATTATTATTTTAAACGCGTACTCCATGATGATAATTTACGTCACGAAGAATCGTGTGAAAAACGTTAACCCCTGCCCTAGTGGACGAGCAAATATCCGGCCCATAACAGTGAAGGAATGCGGCGTTAATGAACTTCGCGCGTCAGGTGCGCGTGTGCGTCGCGTTCTAAAACTGCATCCCAGATTATAAACATAGACAGGGCGCGCGGTGTTATCTGCAGACCGCAGGCGCTACGAGGATGATAACAACGCACAACGTGTCACCAACGAGATTAAAACGATCATGTTGAATCAAAAACAACACAAGCGGGTGTAAAAACCTTGGAAGGAGACGTGCGAGCGAGCTTAGAGAAGTCACGTTACTACACGCATCCCACATTAAACAAAGGCAATCCACCGTAGACCACTTAACAGTTGCACTATCGATTTTAACGTTACATTTAGAAGATCCCTCGGGTAAAGACCGGAGACACTAGTCAGAATAACTACTTTGTGAGGATCGACGTGCACTCGATTCTTTTGGCTTGTGCTGGCCGACGTAATTTCTTAGAAAAACGTCCCAACAACATGAACCCGTATAAAGACATTAAATACGCAGTGGTTTCGGGATCACAAAACAAAATCACCGCGTTAACGGTTTGAATTGGACAATATCGTTTCATCAACGAGAAGCGTTTTTAAGGCGTAAGCATCACGATACTTAGACATAACATTTAACACGCAAGAAATTTCATAAACAAAACGCGTTTACGCGCAGTGATTCAATGTCTATTTTAGCTTTTAAAAAGAAGGACAGGCCGCTGTTGAGTTCATGCCATGTGTAGACTAATCGATGCATCCCTTTAGAAACGCCGCCCAGCCCCGAACATGAATAATCTAAACGACGCCACCCTGAATAAACATAAGGAAAACTATTATGCGTCTCGTTCTAAATGAACGTTGGTCCCGAATAAAATGCGAGGAAATGTATAAGTTTGATGCGGACAAACAGGTCGAAAGACCAGCGATCCGTTCCCAACAACAAAACGTTATACGTGTATAAATTACAAGTGGTCATTCGCTTACCTTTAGGTGGTTTTAAAAGAGCGTTGGGTCTCTGCACCGGTGTAACAATCCGTTCTGACGTGAAAAACGGTCCACGATCTCACACCGGCTGCAAGGTGATACTGGAGACGTGGGATTCCTTGAGCAAGCCGCTTTCACTGAGGTTTAAACTGCAGGGCACACGCACACCCCTGTCTATAACCCGATGCTCTACCGTCTACACAGTCACTAATGCAAAACCGGGGTTGAACTTAATATTCAGAGCCGAAAATATCGAGCTACCAAAGAGCCCGTCAGACTCGCGAGATTCGTCCAATGAGGTCAACGGCCGAAATTCACTTCAAAGTGCAATGACGTCACTAAACAAACCATAGCCACGCCCATCCACCGCTTTACCGTCCAGCATCCGACATCATTACAATCATAAAACGGAGATTGTGCTTGAAGGAAAAATGTGCATGGGGTGCATGTTTGAAAGAAATCTTTGCTAAAAGTATTTTTTATTGCGGTAAACTATAAAGTAAATTGTTTGGAAGAGAATTGGAAAAGCATCAGCTTTGTAGTCAACAGTTGTTATGGGCTGTTGTCAAAAAATACGCTTTTTTGGATAAAAGAGTCTGCTAAATGAATAAATCTGAACGTAAAGTGTAAAAATGCGGACTACTTTGAAACAGAATACCTTTTAATATCTTTGTCCTTAAGTTATTGATTTTTATATTTGTGTCTTATAGAAGGCAGGCAATCACATCAGCTCGGCCGAAAAATAAAGATATAATATAAAGTATAAAAATACAAAGTCGGCACAGCAAAGCTCCAAAAATATAAAAAATTCATGAAGAGCCTGTCTGCTTTTTATTAATACATTTTCATATTTTTGGAGCTTTGGTGTGCCGACTTCATACAATTCTTTATCTTTTTATCTTATAAAACATAAGATAGGATATGCATTTAATTGTATATAATACCTATTTTATTTAAATGTCAATTTTTCCTGACTCACATATGCATTAGGAGAGAAATATGCTGGGACCAAACACATCGGGGGGTTGGGGGTGGATTAATCAGCTTTTGGTCTATAAAAAGCCGATTCCTTGGAGGAAATAAGACATTCTCCGAGAAAAGCTTAGTTTTGTAAAACCAAGAGTCATGATGTGGGGAAACAGCCGAGACTTTTTGACCTAAAGGAGTGAGAGAGAGAGATATAAAAAGTGTCCGTCTGAAAGAAAGCTTCATGAAAGTAGACACAAAGTGCACTCTCTTTGCTCTCAGTATAAGTGTGGGCAGCATCATATGACAAAGTGGTTTTCACAGGCCTGCAGCTGTGGGGACTGTTTTGTACTATATTGCTTTACTTGTCTAAACTCTTTGGATGTTGGTCTTATTAAAGATTAGAATAATGAATCTAACTCGAAGATACACCCAAATTCCCCACAATGTTAACCACTTAAATCTTAGATTTTAAAAATGATAGAATACAGCTGAACATCTTGTAGAATCACAAAACATGTGCATAGGAAGCATCAGTTTTCAATGCAAAGAAAACATCTTGATGTTTTAAACATTATAAAACAGTGACCAATGATTTTGATGCTTCGAGATTAAAATGCAATTCAGCATGCACTTGCATCCCCAACGAGACCGTACTTAATCTAAACACAATAAGGTCTGTAATGTGATCATCATTGAATTTTTCCGTCTCTATATCATCACAATGGGCTCATTGAGGTACTTGAATGAAATCTCTTCCTGTTAACTCATTTGTTTGTACACCAGGGTGTGGCTCACATTCAAACAGCCACCGTGCAATATACAACTGCCATCAGATCAGTTTGTGTATAACAGAGATGTTGTGGTAGCGATGGGCCACAGGTCTCCAAACAGAATCCAATGGATTTTACAGCTGTTTGCTCTGTTTGGTTTCAGATCTGATGCACCTGCTTAGATCTGATGCACCTGCTTAAACATGACATTAGTGCATACCTGCCCGCAAACACACCTCAGAAAATGTAACATTTTTTTTAATCCGGCTGTCATGTATTTCTAGAACGATTAAAGTAACAGGTGCCACAGACACCAGTTTTAGTTTGAATGGGTTTAGACTTGTGAAATTCTGCTCTCAATATACCACCTGGTGGTCAAATGAGATATAAAAAATATAACATGGGAAGATCATCTGGGCAATAATAAATCAAGGAAAAACATACAAAAAATAGTCTTTATGTTTATAAGACTTAAGAACAACTCTTTTATAATGCATAATAACACGAAAAAAAAAAAAAAACCACAAATATGATCCTTTCAAGAACAATATGCAATTACGTTTAAAATAAAAGAAAATCAAGTTTTAAGACCCATTGAGTAAACAGTCAATTTACGTACATGTTAATGTGTGAAATAATATGTCATCATCTTGGAGTGTGATGATAACGGGCATCTTCTCTTAAATTATACGTTTAAAGTATGTTTAAAATGTGCATTGTTTCTCGATTGTGCGCTTTAGATTCATTACAAACAGGATGCACCGAACTATCAAAACATAAATAAGAATATTATGTCAGAAGTATACAATAAAATAAAACAGCGGAAAAAGGAAAACGTAAATATAACAGTTTTTTGTTAAAATCAAATGACCGGTCCCGTTTGATCTGTGGTTCTGAAAAGTGGCCTACAAGAGCGTCAAAATTACATAAATACTCCTTCTGTACTTGTAAAGTATAACGTTGGACATAAAATTAGGCTTGTTTGTCGTTGTTTATGCATAAGAAGGTCCCCAAAGGACTCTCTAATGATTTATGAAACATTTCACATATATGTAAAGTCAAGAATTACTGTGTCTAACAAAAAGGTTAACTTAATTATAAATAAAACACACAAACGCACGCACGCACGCACACAAGCATGCACACACACACACGCCAATTACAATCAGACATCTACAGGACATTAAGGCTTATATTTAAAATGTCCTTTTTTTGTTGTGTTGTAAAGGCTAATTCATACCGGCAGGGCATTGTTTGTTATGAGTAAAGGCAGATTAATACCACAAAACAAACCTTTAATTCATAGAAGTGTTGTTTTGCTCTAAGTGCTGAATAAGATGCAAGTCAAGATGTATAAGCTGACTTAAACTACCCACAAACCTTGACTAGCCGAAAGCACTTCCGTGTCTTTTGCAGACATCTGATTTAGATGTTACACAAGCAGAGGTTAAGTCACCTGACATTTAGCAAACACTTATTACTCAAGAGAAAGAAAATGTCACATAGCTCTGTGTTTCACAGTATGTAAACAAGAACCCGCTGACACAGCACGTGAGACATTCGCCATTTGCACACAGAATTACCGTCTCGTATATGCGACCTCTGGAATCAAGTAGAAATAAAACATTTAAAAGTTGAGGTAAAACTATAAATGTCCCAGACTTCAGGCATTTGACTAAAATCTTCAATGTGCTCGTCCATTAATGGTCCAGAGCGTTGTGCTTTCAATGCTGTCGATCACCAGATCACTGCAGTGATGACCAGCAGCTGGTGGTGTAGTTGAGCTTCGGGATTTCTGACATCACTAGTTGACTAAGAGGCCGTCCTCGTATGTTGTAGTTCTGTATGGTTTGAGAAACAGGTAAAATTATAGACTGTACATCCCAAATATGTTTAATACACTTTGTATTATTTATTATTGACAGAAATGCAATAAAATCTACATAACTGTCTTCAGAGGCGTATAAAAACCTTACAAGAAGAAGCGTTTTGTTTGTATTACCTCAGAATGAATTATTTCTATCTACATACAATGCGGTCCCCTTACATGGGTTTCACCATTTTGTTTCTACAGTGGCCCTAAACGGACAAACTGCTCACGTTTCACAAATATGGTATCTCATTCGGCAAAGAATCAAAACGAAATCGTAGTCCTGTGTCAGCCACCTTAGTGCTTCAAAAGGGAGGGGTGAGCTGTGGGGTGAGCAGTTGGTTGCAATGAGGGATAGGAAGTCAACTCCAAAAGAGGCGATTCCTCAACTCTTAATTTCCCTAAAGTCGGAATCAACCACAAGACAGGATTCAACTATCGTCGACTCCTTTTCATCCTCCTGAGCCCGTTTTGAATGGCAGTAAATGGAGTCGAAGTGTGGATTCTATCGACTCCAAAAGTGGGAGTCGAGAATCGGAGTTGACTCCTAAAAACCCGGAACCGAGCACCCATAGTTGCAATTCAAATCCTGACCGCTAGATGCCGCTAAATTTTCACACACTGGACCTTTAATACTCACTCCAAAATTCTAACAATTTAAAACGGGGATATATTTTTATATATCTATTTATAGAATTTATAATTGTGTCAGACCTGTCACAGCAGCAGAAGAAGGAGCACGGTGAGGTCTCAATGCCGCGGAACTTTCCAGAACAGGCCGTGTCCGTGCATTCAGCGATGAACGCGTGCATGTCCGTGATATGGATGGGCTCCTGTGTTTGATGCTGGATGGAAATTAAAGTATATTGTTTAACACATACAAATGTCACATTTTGGTTATTTTATCAAGGAATATACATAGCTCATATAAAATAAAATAACAGATCATAAAAAATTCAATCCATAAATTTTGACTCTCTATCGCCATCTATGTTTGAAACGTAAAATTGCAGATTACTTTAGATAAATAACTTCACATCTGTTCATTTAGCAGATCCTTGATGGAAATCAACTTAGAGAGCAACATTTACACTGACATTTTCTGTTAAATCTCACACGACAATTCAATTTATAAATCATTATTATAATCTTTGTGTTTTCAAGCATCTCAACTCACTCCTACCTTGATGGTCTCATACGCTCCAGTGATAAGGGCGATAAAGAGCGACAGCACCATGTAAATGAACAGTGAGATGAACGTGTAAAGGTAAACCTGCACAAGAGGAGAGCAGCGTGTTTAATGCACTGAATCCTGTAGCTTCACCTTTGTGTGAGCATGTGAAATAAACTCACCTGACTGAAGACCCACACCAGATTACTGCTCTCCTGCATTTCACTGAACGTCACAAACATGTCATCTCCATTGATCAGAGAAAACAGACATTCAGACACCAGCGAGAGAGATCGAAACTGAGGGGAACAGAGAAATAAAGAGACAATTATAAATTCCACGTGCCAACAAATCATTTTTATCAGTATACTGTATATGTTTCCCATATTAAAATTATTATAGAAAATGGTGCGTTTGATTATATGTACATACTTTAACATGGTAGGGTCCAAGAACGATCCATCCGCAGAAGCAATATCCGAGGTAGATGACTGCCACACAGCAGCAGAAACGGATCACGTTAGGGAACGCAGCTCGTAAAGTGATGATGAGGATCTAAGAAGCCAGGATTAGGGTAAAGCTAAAACATCCAATTTATCAACAACACTCAAAAATATAATATATTGCAGTGACTTAAGCTTCAGTTAAAATAGTTTGTCACACAAAGAGAAAAAGGATTCAATGCAGATTTGATTGTGGTTAAATAGTTCACCCAAGTTTTTATTACATTTTAGTAAAATTTTGTTTAATGTATATGCCTTTCCTCCTTTAGTTAATCTGTAACTTTTAATACCGCTCGAAAAATCAGTGACTAGATGTCATGAAATATGACATCACAAGACAAAAAACGCATTAGATTTGAAGTGCTGACATAATTAGGGCTCTGATTTAATATGACAAAATAGGCTAAAAATATGAATGTTTACTCACAAATTTTTTGTTTATTTTCTAGAAAACTGAATTTAGATGTATATGCTGTTTGCAGCTTTAACAAGTTGGGACCTATATATATAATCAAAATATTATACATAATATATGTCTGTGTACTGCGCATAATAATTTTGTATTTATAAACATGTACATGTATTTATTTAAGAAAAATATAAAATATAGAAATTAATAAACATTTATGTAAAATTTTTTGGGTAAATATTTATAAATGTTCCTAAATATGAATACATGTATGTGTTTATATACAGTATACAACATGAATATGCACAGTACACAGACACATATTATGTAAACACAAAACTTTTATTTTGCATGTGATTAACCGTTTGACTGGCCTAAATAAACATAGTTCATGTTCGACAGAAGAAAGTAAGTTATATACATTTAGGATGAGATGAGGGTGAGTAAACTATGACTTTTTTGAAAGTGTCTTTTAAGAAGAAGTGTATTCAAAGTTTTTCCCCTCATTTTTAGGCTTGGAAGTTCAAATACAACAACTGTTATTTACTTGAATGTGTTTGTGTGTTCAATGATTTGTGTGTGGGTGTGTCTCTCACATTGTACTTCTGAAAGAAGGTGAGGTAGCGAATAACTCCGACCCAAACCAATAACGTTGAGGTTCCCAGGAGGATCCCGCACTCATCGTAGGACGAGAGGTTCTGAGTTAAATCACACAATGTATAAGATAACACACCTAATACCATTGTGTTTTTTTGTTAACATTCACGTATGGCTGGAAAACACTACAAGAACAGATTTTATTTAAACTAGACATCACACACTTGCAGACTTTTTGAAAGTTTGAAATAGAAACTAACTGATCAGATCTGCAGACTGGCAAAGACTTTCTGCAACAAGGCCAGGCTGAAAATCTGGGCAAAATCTGAGCAAAAGTCTTGTAGTGTATTTTAACCTTTACATAATGAGGATGTCATCAGCGCCTGCTTTACCTTCAGTTCGATCCCGATCTTGATTATTGAGCCCGTGATGGTGAGCACATCACTGATGATGAGCAGAATATACCAGCCGTTAATAAACTCCATCCGATCGCCCCAACAGACGTCACGTTTCAAAGAGCTCTTAAAATACTTCACAAACTCCTGAAGGGAATGGGAACATGGAAATATTATTATCGTGCTTCAACATAAAATCATTTAATAAACGTGTATTTGTTTGATATTTTACATTTTGAAGAATGATCCCTCTGATGATGGAGCGACTGCAGAGGACGAGAGAGAGAATGCACACCACAGCAATGATCACATCAAACCACACACGGGTGTAACTTTCAGCTGCATGAAATAAAAGAGAGAGGAGTAAGGTCGCACAAGCAATGCAGTACTGGCATGTAAAACTGCCCAACACATTTGATTAATTTATTAACTACTAAAATTGATCTTCTTTGGAGGTCTTACCGTGTCCAGACACACTTGGGTCTCTACATTCTTTTATGGAGGCTTTATTATCAAGACTGATCTTTACTTTACCACTGTGGGCTTTGTTATCCAGTAGAATCTGAACAGAAAATAGAACCACAAATATATGTATTTCTTAATAAAATATCTCATAAAATAAAGATTTTTTGCTGTCAGACTGAAAGTTTTTTACGATTTTATTTTATTTATAAATCATTACTAATGTTTATCATTTTTGTTTGTCTGTGGGTTTTGCCCAATTTTGTTGGCTTTTATTTTAGTATTAAACAGAGCTTTGCATTTATCTCATTAATCCAACAAAGCGTTGTCAGTATTTTTTCATTACTTTACTTTGGAGATCCGAGCTTTCAGTCAGACAGCGACAAGATATCTTTTATTTTTTATATAATTTTTCTATAATGTTGTAAACTGCGGTGAAGTTTTTGCTGCTAATGTTCTTGGTCAAAAACTGATTTGAGGTTTTTTTAACAAAAAAGTTACAGATTTACAGAGAAAATTTTGTGTGCAAACTCACTGTGATGAAGAAAGTGTAACAGTCTGGAATTTCGTTGTGTATGATGGTCTGAAGGTTTATAGCCTTCAGCTGGAACGTTATTGTGATGTTTATGAGCCTGGGGAAGATACATTATCATTAAATTATAATAAAATCTACTCACATTTCAAAATAAAAGTCCCATTTAACGTACTTGTGAAATTTGAGGGTTATATTCCTGTAATCCCGACCCAGGGCTGTGGGAATGGACAAAGGGTTGACTCCAATACAGTCTACAGAAAGACAAAAAGAGAAAAAAATGAACCTAGTTGAATCTCTGTGGCTCACAAGGTTATAAGACAACAATACAAAAACTGCATTAGAAAGTGATAGTAAAATAATCTGATGAGGAACTAAAACACAAAAAACTGAATCGAATAATAAATCAAAAAGAAGTTAAGCGCTCTGAAAGAAGTAAGAAAAACATTATAAAAACAATTGATCATTACTTACAAACAAACAAACTAAATGTAGTTTCAAACTGAACACATTTTACTTTGTGCACACATCAGAGAAATGAGCCTCACTTTTTTCTATTTCTCTGGCTAAACATCTGACTAAAACCAACCCTTGAAACAGGAACAGGTGCTTCACCTGTGACCACATGAGGATCAATGCTGAAAGTGTCGTTTGCTGGGTCGATCCGGCCCTTCCTATAATACTGCTGACAGAGAGACAGTGCGCTTCCATTCACGCCGACATCATACACGTACGCATATCGACCCACCGTCGTGTCAGTTAAAGTCAGATACTGAGAAAAAAAATGAACAGAATCAACAGGAATGAGACAAGCTCAAAATGTGCTTGTTGTCTTAAAGGAACGGGATCATTATGTACCAAACATCATATAAATAACAGTGTTTGTGTTCCCCAAAATGACACATTACCTGTTCTATTGTGTAGAATATATGGTCATAAACATCACGCTGCCTGTAAACCGCCAGCGTGTTGTCTGAGTCATCATAGTCTTTGAGGAACAGGTGTTTAAATGAGGCTGTGTTGTCCTCCTTAAACGTCACCACCATCTCATTGCTTAGACCAAAAAGCACCAGCTTCAGACAGAGAGAAAGAAAACAAGAGGCTTGCGTTATTTTGTTATGTCACGCGACGATAGTGCACAATATTAACAAATAAGAGTATCATTTTTTGCTGGGAAAATTATAAAAAAATATAGAACACAGAGTTACTGGTTAGTTATTTGATAACATTTTAGGCACTGCAACATGATTTAAAATGGAACAATGATTATCTGACTATCACTAACAAAGGATGTTTATGAGAACATGAACATTTTTCTGTAAACTTTACTTGTATAACCAAAACTTGCATACCAACACAGATCTGATTTTGACTAGTGTCTGAAATTACCTGTGCGGTTACTATAATAATCTTCAGTATCTGAAGGACTAATTTATAAGGTTTTCTGCCTTTGGCTTGATACTTTTGGCAGGGACTCATGAAGAAATATTTTAACTTCCTGCGTAATGCATCCTCTTCCGGGTCAGCGCCCATCCAGCCGCCTGTGGCCGGACTCGATATGGAGTCCCCATATTCACTCCTGCAGTCATTTGATCCGTAGTGTTTCACAGGAAACAGAAGTCTATTCTCTTCTGCAAAAAGAAAACAGAGCACTCGTGATGAATCAAATTTAAATATGTAAGTTGGTTTCTAAGCCAAAATAATACCCCGTGAATTATATTTAGATAGTTTTTACAAAACAGGTCTTGGGCATCATTTACTACAAAAGTAGGAAGAAGTGCTTTATAAATTTCCGTTCTGTTGAATCCAAAGAAGACATTTTGAAAAGTTTAGGAAACCAAACAATTCTGGGGCACTTTTGACTACCACTGTCATTCTTCATGGTAGTCAATGGTTGCCAAGAAATGTTTGGTTACAAGCATTCATCCAAATATCTTTCACTGTGTTCAACCAAACAAAGAAATGTATACAGATTTGGAACAACAGAGTGAGTAAATGATGACAGAATTTTACATTTTGGGTGAATTGTTCCTTTAAAAAGGGTCAAAGCTGAATTTCTCTGAACTTTGAACACGTTCAATGCGTGACATTTCTGTATCTGACATAAAGTTCGAAGCAATAAAGAGCGGCCTTTTCAGTAACCATCATTTACACATGACATGCAGATTTGAGAACACATAATTGTTTCACTTTCAGTTGCAAAAAATCCACACGGTGTGAAAGCTTTTCGGCTTCAAACAATGCAACATTATCCCCATCTGTTTTTATTTCTCACATAACAAAACTATCATTGCCAACAACGCAAATCCCGAATATGTGTTTCCTGCTGTCCTGAAAACTGTCAACCAAGCAATGCTCCGTTTCATCCTTATTCCTGCTCTCTTTTAAAAATTGAAGTGATAAAACTAGATGCTGACTTCTTCCAACAAACGCAACCATAACTTCATTAAATAAAAGCTGTGTTTTTTCATGCAGCTCACAGATATGAAATTGTGAGACTGACTTACCGCAAAGAGTCAGCTCTGTATTAATACGTCAGAGAACCTCTACCACAACATCGATGGATTAAAAGTGGCCTAAAATATAACAGGTAAACATTTCTAGGTGAACTAAAACTAGATCAATCACAGCTGACTTTAGATTTCTAAAGTGCCTCATTAATGCCATAAATCTCAATCTGGAGTGAAAGCACATGATTTGGATGGCCAAAGAAAGGGAAATACCAAAATGAGGCACTTAAATAAGATTAATGATGACAAACTCTGCGGGCTGGAAGATCTGATTTATTTATACTTCATAGACAAGCAGATTAAATGAACCCAACACTCATTATATGTTTCCCATTTTTCCGTTTGAGCTACATTGAACTCCATAAAGTGAGACTGAGAAAAGCCAATGTATGCTGTATTGTCCTTTTATCTCTCTTTAAACAAAATTATCATTGTTTTGATCATATCTGCATGTCTGCCTGTCTTCCGTTTCTAGATGTGTACCTCAAACACAACGAGACAAACACAACATATGTTTGTCATAAAACGAAAATGATTTTGATGCAGTGATAGGAATCGTGACAGAGATAAGAGCGGCGTCTCAAGCTGCTTACCAGGTTCGTATTGATACAATATTGAAAAAGTTCTGAATGTCTGGTTTATCAGGTAATCATATTTTGGCACTGTCCTGTACTGCCTTCGCACACGCTCTTGCTGTTATAAAAATAATCAAAGGTGTGAATATCATGGTATCACCCTATCGTGCATATCATCAGGTGAGGTCAGTCTGCCTTCTGTGTATGCATTGCACAAATCTACACAAACGCACCCTCCTCTACCTTTGGGGTGCAATAAGCCACAAGCCACAGCAAAAGACATACAGTAGAAGACATGTACATCTCAGACATGTGCGTTCTCAATAATTTAAGTCTCTCTACTTCATTGCCACCATGACCGGTATTGTTGAGTAATTGATTACATATCAACACATTAGAACGTCTGTCAGAATAAAGAATTCAACACCGCTGGGGTAGAAATAAACAAAAATAAAAACAAAACAACTGTGCCTCGTTTACTGAATGAAAGATTCAGTACGTAAAGAGGATTAAACAAAGTTTGAAGTTTGTAAAAGAATGCATGAGCTTTGTGAGTACATTCAAACAAAAGCAAGCCTGTGTATGTATTATTGTGTAATTAGATGAATATGCCAACTCAAGCGGATTTAAAAGAGGAAGGAAACTAAGTAATGTAATGTAAGCAGTAAGTGAAAGCCTGTTATAATGTTGACTTCTGGGATATGAAGACATGATGACTGACGATAACCGAACAGGAAGGCACGGTGTTATGGTTAAAATTTATTAACCACGATATTACCATTTGTATAACCAGTTTAACTACACATAGCACAGTTAAATTATAGATGCTATAGTGATAAGTGTGAAACCATACAATAAAAAATGAATAATAAAAGCGACACGTATGGTTACTAAATGAAACCACTGTTATTTTATTTTATGAATTATTTGTAGAAAAATGTAATTTACTAATATTTTACTTGTAGGTCAATTGCACAACATTAGAAATGCGAATAAAAAAATGATTTACAAAGCAACACTGTACGATCATCACTGGAAGCGCTTTGTTTTGAAAGCAGTTTATCGATCGATCACTCACCGGGGGAATCGCGATTCGGGACTTTATTCTGGTCCACTGCGGCCATGTCAGCGTATCAAAATCACAAGAAGAAGCGGTCGGCATTAAAAAACGTAGATTAATTCACAGCACAAGAAATATCTGAGTGATTGATGGAGGCGTTTAACTGTGATACACGAACGTGTCTCGGGTTCCTGCATGTTTACAGAATCAACTCGTGACGTGAGCTTGATTTCCGTACCGTCATGTGACAGAATCACGTGACTCTGAAGAGGCCGGTAAAACATTTAACGTGAGAGTCACGGTAGAGCTTTTTGTGCATTATTGTGGTATTATTCAAACTGGGCAAACGTTATGACGTCTTTGATGAAATATAAAGAAAATAGATATTAGCAAGATTCCGTAGAATGAACGAAGGAAATGAAACTTGTTCTGTTGAGCGTCATACGGTGTTTGCGCATGGGCAGTACCTCGATACTTGAAAGATTACAAATGTATAGACAACGATTTAAAAATAAAGCGGCCGGTATACACATTTAACATGATAGTCACGGTAGAGTTTTTTCTGCATTATTGTGGTATTATTCAAACTGGGCAAACGTTATGACGTCTTTGATGAAATATAAATAAAATAGATATTCGCAAGATGCCGTAGAATGAACGAAGGAAATGCAACAAGTTCTACTGAGCGTCATAGTGTGCGCATGCGCAGTACCTCGATACTTGAAATATTATAATTTACGTAACAAATGAAAAGACAACGATTTTAAAATACTAGTGTAATGGATTTAGTGGTTATAATGGATTTTTTAAACTATAATGGTCTCTGAGGTTCTTTACTGGTAATGTGTTGGGTTCTATTGGTGGGTTCAGTTAGCAACCAATAAAACAGCATCATTCATATCTATCGGAGTAAAACGCAAAACACGAATTTTTTTTAATGGTGAGGACCTGATGTTTCAAAGATATATTTGTAATGGAAACCATTTTAGTTCTTATGTTTAGCAGGGTTGGGAGAACTTTTATGAGTAATGAAACACATTTACAAGAAACTGTATGTGTCATGTAACAGTCATAACCAAATGTCATGATTATACTTACACAATGGGGTATGACTGAGACTAAAATGGCATTTAAGTGTTATTACAGTTTAGTTTAACACATTCTGCCAAGCACAACAGATACTTGCCTTGTAAATGAAAGTATTTCCACATTGTAGTTCAACATAATTACACATACAGTATCAACGAACAAACAAACCGTTACAATTGAACATTTCCACCGACTTTCCTCAACAAACCCAAACAAAGACCAACATATGCGCAATAAATGCTGTGGTAATGCTGGAAACAAACCATTCACAAGGCTCGTTTTTCTGATAAAACCTATTCTGTATTACTCTTTTGCATTTAAGCCGGTTTTCACTGGACACCGCCACCAGAACAGCATTTTGTATTGTCATAATGTACAATGATTCCAACGTTTCCACACAAATGCAGTGGCGGGCTGTCTAAACGACTGAATATTCTGGATGGGTACCGAAACACAAACGGGCCCATGGGCAAAATGATGAGATGAAGGAGCATCGAAAAGCTCCGCCCTTCTGGGTTCTGCTTTCGGTCCTCGGGAGAAAAAATTGTCAACACATGTTTCTAATTTTCAATAATACCAAGAAGTTAGTCTTTGGGTCGTGCATATTCGTATTTCCCAGCAGAGTGCGCGTGGCGGCACGTCATGTGTCAGACGGTCAGGGTATATTCTGGCAAACTGTTTCCCGATCACGTTTTGCAATCGGCAAAGCAGACTGTAGCACACGCCGTTTACCAACACACAATGGGTAATTCGCAAAGCCCAATGTTCCTTCTTGTTTTCGCAGCACGATCCCATATGAAGGAGTTTAAAGTACGAGGTGGAGAATCAGCGGCGTAGTTTGTGGGGGGGATGGGGGGGAGGTAACCCCCCCAATATTCAAATCCATCAGTTACAACCCCTCCAATATTTCAACATGAAAATCACAGTAGATCAAATGAAAAATAAGTAGAATCACTTTTTTTTGTGATGATAATTTTGTTCCTAATCAAATGAGTTTGTCATAATAAATTAGACAAAAAATACTCCCCCTCCATTGAACCAATTGGTAACGTCCAACCAAAGATTCGCACTTTCACCAAAACAACGCGAGTGGTGTTTGAATGGAAGAGCACGCGGGTAATTTAACGTACGCGCAAAATGAAGAGAAGCGCTGCACAGCGGACTATATTTAACTGCTGGTCCGAGAGGGATGCCAAACTAAATAAAGCATGTACTGAGAATGAGGTATGAGAATATTGTGTAATAATAGCTAAGTACACACGATATATGTTAGCTAGCTAATCCATTGCAATGTATTTAGCTATAACTATCAGTATAACAAATTACCAAAGCAGCCATCTGTTTTGTTAGTTCATTTTTCAATAGTTTCTGTAATTATCAATGACAAAAGTATTCACATTGATTTTTGTTTTCTTCCTAAAATAATCTGACTTTCGAACGAATTGGATGAATGAATAATTTAAGTAGCTCACTCATTAAAACAGTGAATCGCTGCCGCCTACTGGCGCTTTCAATACTTCATTTCTTTCTTTTTATATCTCTTCTATGTTAGAATTTTATGAATGAGGATTATACACGAATTTCATAACGTTATGAGGTGTATAATCTCTTAACAAGTTTTTTTTAACAGATTTGAGGTAAATATAGCAGCAGGGTAGAAAAGTCAAATTTTCCAATAACAATACACATTAAAAAATAAAAATAAAATAACAGGCAGCATACAACCCCAGATAGCACATACATCTGCAAGATGTCTGTTAAAGATCACTTCATCTGGAAAGCATCTGCTGTTTACTAACATCTGATAGACATCTATAAGATGTCAGTTTAACATACATTCTAAATCATTACATCTTAAAGACAGCTTCTAACAGGAAACGTCCTATAGACGTATTGCAGATGAGCAAACACTCTAAAAAATACGTCTTCAAGATGTAAACACACACATCAAATAGACGTCTCCGTGATGTTCGTGTGCTATCTGGGACGTTCAACCCCCCCCAATGTTCAAACCAAATCTACGCCCTTGTATCCACAGGTTATATATAACATCCATCACTCAAATGCAGTGAACAAACAAACAACTGAACTTCACGAACGTGTGATCTCTCTCTCTCTCTCCTGCTTACAAGTGTCAGTGCATGCTCCTTCTCCTGCTCTCATGTGGCCGCACCGCAAGTTTTTCCAGGAGAATTGTCCAATAAGGGACCCCGAGAAGTTGTTGCAAAACAGTTTTATATGTTCGAAAAAATCGCTGGGGGAGTGTATCGATCAAAGAAATACTATGTTATACGTTAAAACTCGTATTTTCACTAGTTGACCATGTTAAGCATGAGACGACAGCACATATAACATTGTAAAGAAGTCAGAATGCATGAGCAACTGTTGCACGGCCGCTTTAAAATGTGATAAAGAGTGTTGCGATCATTATGTGTATTTAGGTGTTCTCTGGGGGTTGAATGAACAAGCTGGATGTACTATTGTTATGCTTTCTTGATTTGTTTTGGTTTTATGTATCATTAATCTCTCACAGTATTGTGATCTATAGTATATCATTAGATAGATGTTTGCCCTAAGAGAACTTTCACTGTCCATGGTCCTGAACCCATCAAATTACTAGCATCAGAAATTGTCATTTTAATCTAAAGTAAATGCTACAACTCTTCATTGAACAATTATTTTTAATGTCAATTTATATACTGTTATATTGGTATAAATTCGAAGTGCATATTGAGGCACACTCTAACGGCTGATATTACCCACAACTCACCGCAGGGCAAGTGTTGTATCAAGTTTGATCATCAACTATCACTCTGCGTTCCCATTCCCCTACTTATACAAGCACTAATAGTAGGTACTGTTTTTGTGTGGAAATAGTAGGTACTTTTGAGTGCATGGCAAAATAGATCGCACAAACTGGGACGTACTAACAGGAAGTGGAAGTGGCTGTTGTTGCATAGACAAGATTGTGGCCAATAACCGTAACACAAATCAAAATACAGTTATTCTCTCCATCAAGGAATGTATCAATTCAATATTTAGTATGCAATGTTTACTGTATACTTACATTTGTTAATTTAGTGATGCATCAGTTATGTAATTTATTAATGCAGTGGGACCTCACTAAACTCTGCCTACTCTTGGTAAGTTGTGGGTTATATCAGCAATCAGAGTGTGCATCATTCTGCACTTCGAATTCCTACCGGAAGTAGTAGGCTATCCGGAAATCTTTGCAATACTACTTTAACATACTCCGATTTGGGACACACTTATTCTACTTTGAATACTATTGAGAAGTATATGTACAAAGTGGATTGGAACAAAGGGTCAGGAATTCCTAATGAGAAAAATCGTGGGCGTGGCTTTCGTCTTTTTCTACGATTTCATTGTACATACAAAAACAGCCGTTGCATTTTAAAATGAAACTGACAGCAGACTGACAGTTGAAGGGGAGGAGTTACCGGATGTTCCGCCCAAGCTGTCCAACATACGTCTTTTATGAGGGATAGTCATTACAGGAAGGAAGCGCATTCTCAGATTTTATCTAAAGATTATAAGGACACACACATTTTAAAAAGAGAATGACCCACGTACATTGAACAATTTACAATAAATGCAGCAATATTTCAGGAAAAAGTAGTCTTTGTAAGTTTGAATTTCACTGGGACTTTAAACAACAGGCTGCCAAATAAAAAAAAGAGCCAGAAAGATACAAATTTGAAGCTGTATGTGCTTTGTCATGGATCAGTAAAATGGGAGGTGTCCCGTTGTACCCAGAGAGGGAAATAGTGGAAGTAGCTAAGAGGTGTCACATCTCACATGTAAAACAAAATGGTTCGTATCAATGTGGGCATGTGATCTGAGTAACATAATGTGAAAAGTTCCGGAAATGAGTTATTTAAGGTCCTCCCATTTCGAGTCTGATATCATCATGCAACGGTATTTCTTGGCAAGTTTAACAATCACAGCTAGTTTGAATGGTTAGAGTTAGATTAAGGTGTTGGTTAGGGTAAAAGCTTCGTAAGACTCAAATCACCAAGGATTTAGTCAAAGCCTGCAAGCCACGCCCACCGATCTGACTAAAAAAAAATAAGGATTTAGAGAGAGCCCCAAGAACTCAGAAAACTGTGATCAAAATCGAGCAAAGAGCCAATGAGAACACATTTTATAGTTAATGATTCTGCCAAGGTGATTGAATCTGCCATAACCGGCTATCAAAAGAACACAGAGAACTCCTAATCAGTAGCTCTGTCCACTTTCCTTACTGACACACATTACTTCAATGGTGTGCAATAACTTAGAGACCTTTGATTATTCACTTTGAACAAAATGTGGGCAAAGCATCTGCTGCTATGATGGAGGGTGAAACAAATCTCACAGATGTGATTGTGAGTTTTGGGTCTGGGCCGTCAAGGGATAAAGTCTGCTATAACAGATAGTTAAAGTTTAATAATTGCGGAAGATTTGGCCATAATGGAATGTTCTGTCAAAAAAAAGGGAAACGAAGCAACACTCGATTCTTCGCACACATGATGCCTAAATGGCAAAGAAGTGTATTATTATACCGATTCATATCCTCTTTTACTTGCAAACTCTAAAAATGTCATATGGACAGAATTTTGTGTTGGTAAAAACACAGGCACCATAATACATGTTGATATTTTTCCGATGTTCTATTTTCAAGAGATAAGATTGTGCTTGCCTGTACAAATTTTTCATTTGATCTCAAACAGGCCGCCACCATGAAATAAGTTGCACAGTTGCACAGATTTCCTGATGTATGGGCAAAAGAAAAATTGAGGAGTTGCAAAAATTCAGCCACTTAGCATCCCAGAACCTATGCATGTTGCCAAACGTAGCTTTCCTTAAAAAAACTATGATGTAAAATGTTGTAGGAGTAACATAAACGTGGATTGCAGTTCTATGCTCATCCCTCACCAAATGAACATTAAAGATGTAAATATTGTGATTATTCTTCAATTGTCTCGTGGCCAGAGGAGGACAACCTAAGACAGGGCTTCATCGCCACTGGGCACCTGCCCAACAAGGGAGGTAAAATCAGTTTAAAGGGAGTGGATGTGATGCTTCTTTTGAGACCAATTATCAAATGGGGAAGCTGTAAGAAAGTACATACTGCCTCCAAACAGAATCCATTCCAGAAAAAAGGACTTGATATTCATCGAAACATTCTCACCTCACATTAAGGCAATTTTTGCAAAATGGTCAGCATGGATTACAGACACAAGTGTAAATGCATTATATCAGCGCATCATTTGGTTAAGAACACCTTGGGACAGTTTAACTTATGTTTTTGTATCATGGTTTGGCATATGCAGGGCTGGATGTTACATATAATGATTTTCAAAACATTGTGGTGGCCTAAGATAAAAAATTCTTGCATTGATTATTTTTTTAAAAGTTGTCTGTCTCAATGTGAATTCCCATTCAAAGCTTAAAATCCCATTGGGTCATGCTCCTTGGACACATTTGCAAATCGATTTCATAGGTCCATTGCCTCCAAGTGAGGGATTCACTTACATACTGGCGGTTGTTGATTTATTTCAAGGTGGGTGGAGGCGGAACAACAGTCAACATATTGCATGAAGTTTTTCCAGCACGGGTGGACGTTAAGAGCTGACTCAGATCACATGTTACACAATTCACTGGTAGGGTGGTGGAAAATGGAAACTCTAAATTTTCATAAAAACTTCTGTCTAGTGAATCAGTAGATTAAAAAATCGCACATGCTATGAACTAACTTAAAGCGTGTTGCAGTGGGGTAAATTGTGGTTTTAGCGGCTTTAATAAAGTTATTTGTGGAATGAAATCCAGCCTTTACAAAAGAACTCGGATCAGACCCTTCTGAGATAATGATGGGACATGCGTTACATGAGGTTTCCATAAGATGATCTTCTTCAACACAATTGAGCATCTGGTCCATTGGACGATGGTCTACAAAATTATCTTAAAGCACCGGATGATTGCTTAAGAGACACAAGAATTAGAGTCTGTGTCAAACATTCTGAAAAAGACATAAAAACAGTGTGACACGCTGCTCTGGCTGATATAAGGAATAGTGTCATGTTAAATAGTTTATGCTTAAGTTCCAAAATCTGATGGACCTTATCAAGTTTTATTAAAGCCTAATACTTCTGTTCTCCTGGACAGGGGTGCACTTGGCACAATAAGGATGCTGTTTCAATAACTGCATCTTCACTTATAATGAACGTAACATACTATTCAATTCTGTTTAACTTTATTAGTGTGCAGATGGTACATTCGTTTACAAAAACAATCAGATTTCCAAAAAGTGTGACCTTCATGCGAGTCTTAACAACTCTTACTTAATAATATCAGTAGAATAGAGTCCGTACTTATATGGCTCATCAATCACACCTGTGCATTTATGTTGTTATTAGAGCAGGGGAGGCAGATCTAATGAATTTGTTATGAACGCAATAAACATATATGAAAAACACAAATAATTACACTTAAATGTTGTAATATGTAGACTCAAGTTTTGACCATCATGACTTAAGACCAGAATCTACTATCTGCCATCAGGAGCTTTGTCACGAGCAATGACCGCCTCATCAAACTTAATCATAAGTGTGGTGCCCTTATGCCAGTGAACAGTAACTTTGGCCGGGAAGCCACTGTGGGTCAAAATAGCTTCCACGATGCCTCCGGTAAACGCCGCACAGTTCAAAGTGCTGTTCTCTTTGGGTACCGATATGTATGCGTTTATGAGTGGTTCCTTTTCAATGATGTAGTAAGTTTTGTCATCATCGTTGGCTTGTTCCAATTTGTCGGCTTCTTTGCCAAACAATGATTTCCATACATTCACCTATGGAGAAATAGATAGATTAAACACTACAGAATATATGAGCATTAAGATGAATAAATGATAAATATTAGGGGAAAATACCTTAATGAACAGAAGTATGTTTAAAACTTTGGTCTCTCTTTTTCCATTTTTCTCTCTCAGCACGAGGACATCCAGGAGACTGGCTCCAACGCCCTGCCCCATGTCAGCGAGTCGGGCCTGGAGCTCGGACACCGAGTACACTCGGCTCTGACAGTACTGCACTATTTCGGAGAAGAGCAGCGCGAAGGCGCTCACGCTCACCTCCGTCTTGGGTCGCGTGAGCGAGCGCTCCAGGATTGCAGATTTGCCTCGCGTGAAGCGAACCTCCATTCTGTGCACACTGAATCCGAATCACACGGGAATCTCGATTTAAATTAATTTCGCGTGAACCCTGAAAGATAAAGAGGTGTCTGTTATTAACCGAAGGATACAAGGCTGTACAGTCAAAATGTCATTTTGTTTCCGCACAATTTATTTAGTGGTTATATTAAGGGACATCGCGATCATTTAAGTATACGTTCAACGCTCAAATGTTATAGCTATACAAAACTAACTGATATTTTTAATGACAGACGCACATATTACACGTTATTTCATGTAATTCTCCGTTAGCGTTTACCTGATGTTTTGTATTTCAGTTCCGGATAGGTGAAGCCACGATTAGCACAAACGCATGCGAGCAAGTGAATCGTGACAGAATTTTTCAAAATAAGAGTAACTGGGGACCTATTAATGAGCTTAATTAAAATGCCGTACTTTCGCGTTTTGAAAGCTCAACTCTATATTTCATTAGTTGTGTTACTAAATATGTGGAGACGACACGCAAATAGTTCACAAATTGTTATTCAGCGTCAAATACTTTTATTCTGAAAAAGCAAATTCCAACTAATTTGCGGTTTGCTTAGTGGAAGTTCTAAAACTTGTCATTTGAAACACAGAATCATCGTTAGGTATGTATGGAGCACGTCTGTGTTACATAACGAAAACATTACTGTATTTAAAATCTGTTCTCTCTCTATATATATTTATATCTATTTGGTTTTAATGCTCAAGGTGCGTTACAAGTTCTACATTCATGATGTCACTAAATCAAATTGTACTAGGCGGATCTCCACGAATCGCTGTTACGTATTACATTTTACGTAATTTACTGTTTTTTTTCTAGACACTTTAATATCTCCAATGCAAGGTGTGAGAATTATTACTGCGCTGAAAGGTCTCAGGTCCTTTGCCACGACTACGATGAGGCGAGCAGGTAAAACTCTTTTTTACTAAATATTTATGTTGACTTTTAGTAACAGAAGTTGAACATTTTGAATTAGTGGGATAGACGTTTACTACAGTGATAGTAGTTGAGTATTTTTGGTAAGATTTAGATTGACTATGGTAATACAAATGGTCATCAAACTCTTTTGCATATTGAAACCACATTTCATTTTCATAAGGGTTGAGATATATATGTTTATGTTCATTGAGTAAAATGTGACAGATGACTGACTCATCCTGAAACTATCAGAGTTCCATGTGACTGTCCCGTGGGGAGAGATAAGAGGTCAGGTTTGGGGTCCCTCTCATGGCCGTCCGGTTCTCTGCTTGCATGGTTGGGCTGATAACAGCGGGACTTTTAATAGGCTCATTCCACTTCTTCCAAATGGTGTAGTATTCCTTTATAATTCTTTAAAATGATAAATATTCCTATTGATGCATTTGTGCTTGTAAGGAATGCCTGTGTTTCTTTTCTATATTTCTCTTCTTCATTCTCAGAGTGGAGATTTGTAGCCATTGATTTCCCGGGTCATGGTCTGTCCTCTCACAGGTCCGCTGGTTGTTTTTATCCCTTCACTTTGTATGTGGCAGACGTTCGGCGAGTTATTGAAGGTTTGAAGAAGCATTCTTACATATGAACTGTGGTAAATATATTAAATACATTGTGAACATTAATGGACGCAAATATGTTTTTTTTTGTCCGTGTATTTGCAGCTCTTCAATGGAAGCGATTCTCAATAATTGGACATAGTATGGGTGAGTCAAGTCTGTAAATGTCGAATTTTTTTTTATATATATTTTATTTACATTTTTCAAATTGAACAAACAAACAGGGCTCAGATAGAGCAATGACCAGTTATTACAGTCACATTTGATACAGCGGTAGGAGGAAAGGTTGTTGACACAGGAAGTCAACTAGTTTAGCTGTTTAGTTTAGCTCAACTAGTTTTGTATTTTAGCTTTTTCAAATTGAGTTAGGAATGGATTCCAAGAACGGGAAAAGGTGTCCGTTTGACTTGTGTGGAGTTTATCCATTTGTATTAAGGTCTCTTTTTTTCTGAGTGAATAATTCATGATGTTATGGTGTAGCTGTAGGACAGTTTGTCCTGTTGCCTGGGTCAGTGGGTTTCCTTTTTCAGTCCAATTTTGTTTAAAACAAACAAACAGTTATAGTGACAAGACAATAATGCTGCATCCCTCCCTCGTTTTTTCAAAGTTTGATATTTTATATGTTTTACCTGCACTGCAATTTTAATTTTCAACACAGCTTTGCGTCAGGAGGGGGGAACCAGTTCAATAAAATATAAAGAGCATAATAAAACAATATTTATCATGATATTTTTTATAAACAAAGGGTTATGTAATGCAATAAATTGATAATTATATATTTATAATAATGTTAAATATATACATAACACATTTATGCAAAATGTTAAAATTTATATATTTTTAATTTGAACAGGTTTGTTTTAGTTTTGTGCCACTTACTGTTGTTTGATATGTTTTAAACAGGTGGTAATGTGGCAGGAATGGTGAGTAGTGGTCATAATATAGATTGTAGATTATCATTTTGTGGAGTAATATCATTTCTTTCGGTTTTTCAGTTCAGTGCGTTGTATCCAGAGATGGTCGAAGCTTTAGTTCTTTTGGATTCTTACGGATTCTTCCCAACAGAACTGGTAACAGCATGATGATAAATCTTATCAAACACAAGGGAGATCAGCTCTGGCACTGATTCATATTTATCTGCTTCCCTTAGAATTCCATGTTGAATTACATAAAACAGGGTATAAATCAACAAGTTGAATATGAAACACAGTCGAATGAACGGACAGAGAAGGTGTACACATATGAGAAAGCCAAAGAAAGGTAAAAATATTATTTTGTGCAGTTGTTTAATACTGGTTGGAAGTGTCTCTATTATTGAATATATATATTTTTTATTAATATCTAATAGAAATGATCTGTAAATAAAAAAGGCTTAATAAAATTAACTAAAAATGCAAATGCACGATTCTATATTCATTATTCAAAATTTGGTAGCATCTAGTGGTTCAAATATGATTTTCAATGACGGTTGCCAATATCTAATAGATACTGTATAATTCTGCATATAACAATACACTGTAAATGCCAAATAAAAGTTACTGACAATAAATACAGTATCTCACAGAAATGGGAAAACCCCTCCCATTTTAGTAAATAATTTATTATAGCTTTCCATGTGACCACACTGTAGAAATGAAATTGCTGCAACATTAAGTAGTGAGTGTACAACTTGTATAACAGTGTGAATTTGCTGTCCCCTCAAAATAACTCAATACACAGCCAATAATGTCTAAACCTCTGGCAACAAAAGTGAGGACACCCAAAGTGGGTCCAAAGTGTCAATATTTTTATGGCCACCATTGTTTTCTAGCACCGCCTTAAACCTCTTGGGCATGAAGTTCACCAGAGCTTTACAGGTTGCCACTGGAGTCCACTGGAGTCCTCTTCCACTCCTCCATGATGACTGAGCTGGTGGATGTTAGAGACCTTGGGCTCCTCCACCTTCCGTTTGAGGACACTCCCACCACCATGCTTTACTTTAGGCAAGACACACTTGTCTTTGTGCTCTTCATATGGTTGCCCCCACATACGCTTGACACCATCTGAACCAAATAAGTTTATCTTGGTCTCATCAGACCACAGGACATGGTTCCAGTAATCCATTTCCTTAGTCTTCCTGTCTTCAGCAAACTGTTTGCAGGCTTTCTTTTGCATCGAGAGGCTTCCTTCTGGGACAACAGCCATGCAGACCAATTTAATGCAGTGTACTGCGTATGGTCAGAGCACAGACAGGATGACCTCCCACCCCTTCAACCTCTGCAGCAATGCTGACAACACTCATACGTCTATTTCCCAAAGAAAACCTCTGGATATGACGCTGAGCATGTGCACTCAACATCTTTGGCTGACCATGGCGAGGCCTGTTCTCAGTGGAACCTGTTCTGTTAAACCGCTGTATGATCTTGGCCACCGTGCTGCGGCTCAGTTTCAGGGTCTTGGCCATCTTCTTGAAGCCTAGGCCACCTGTATGTAGAGCAGCAATTCTTTTTTTCAGATCCTCAGAGAGTTCTTTGCCATGAGTTGCCAATGTGGAACTTCCAGTGACCAGTATGAGAGAGCAGCCTCGATATTTAACTTCATGAAAGGGCCTGCCCACCTGAGTTTGAATCAACCAATCAGAGTTGAGCAGGGAAGAGGTTCTTTGTTTGTATTATCTACACTTTCAGGAGAAGAACCAACCTAAATCCACGTCAGTTTGTTTGTGGTATGACTAAGACTGCCCAAATGTATACCCAAGTAAGGTGGCGTACCTGTCAGTACAATTGCTTTGGAACCCGATGTTCCAAATATGGTAAGAGGCGTTACATTTCCGTCACACGCTTGTAGTATTCGACCAATCACTACGCACTGGTTAACTGGCCAATCATTCCACACCTTGCTTTTAAGAGCGATGAGCTTTGTTAAAAACCGTGCGTTTCAGAGAGGCGAAGCAAAGAGGAGATACAAACATGCACGGTATGTGGAAAATAGAGCGTTTTTTAACCTTAAATCGTGTATACACAATGCATTATGTCTAAAGCAAACGATAATATTCGTTTTAACCATGATGACGACCCCTTTAATGGCTGTGTGTTGAGTTATTTTGAGGGGACAGTTCATTTACATTTAAACTCTTATGCAAGCTGTACACTTATATTGTAGCAAAGTATCATTTGTCCAGTGTAGTCACATGAAAATATATATTACAATATTTACTCAAATGTGAGGGGTGTACTCACTTCTGTGAGATACTGTATTATTTATTGCCTAATATATTGTCTGTTTCAGGTTGATGGTTGCGAACCCTTCTCTTTCTGAAGAGTCTACAGAGATTCTTTTAGAGCGAGCCATTCGGGAGGTTAAGGGAGGTAAGACATATAGCAGTCGGGGATTCAGATTTATAAAAATAACATCAACTGATCTCATGAAATGTTTTCTGGCTTCAAGTTTTGAAGCAAACAGTTTTCCTTTGTCTTTAAGGAGTGGTTTTTAACAGAGACTTCAGAATAAACTTGGTGAGCACTTGGAATATATTTTTGTCAGATATCAGTTTTTCATTTAGTGCAATACATTTGGGTTTAGCTTACATCACATTTATTATTGATTAGTTTGTATAATTGAAATTAAATATGCCATTAAAGGTGGGTTGTCCGATTTCCGAATTATGCTTGTTTAGACAAAATTCAGGCCGATTACCTAATCAACCTTTTAGCCAATCAGCAGTAAGGTGCACAGTGCACAAGATGAACATAAGTCAATCCGAGCGCTGCACAAGCGAAAGATAGGGGCAGGTGTGGGTCTGTTTTGGTGATTTCAACATCAAGGCTATGAGAAATCGGACACCCTGGCTTTAATTAAAAAATGAATAGCAAATCTGCCAATAATTCTTTAGTCATTTCTTTTCCACAAGGCCCCTGTTCTGTTTTAAATGGAACTAAGGGCAAAGCTTGTAAAGTAAATCATGTTGTTTGTGTTTGTGCCAGAGAAACATTGCGATGGTTACACCGGAACATTGTCTCTATATGCAGTCCCTAATTCAAGCCAGAGTGATGCTGTTATTGTAAGTCATTTGTGTTTTTGTTGTTATTCCACACAGTATTATTGCAAAAGTCATTAAAGAAAAACATTGTTTTCATGGCCCATTGCCTCTTACATTTAAATCTAAATATGGATGTGATTTATTTTCTCAGGGCAAGTGAGGGGATGAATAAACAATTCCCCCCACCTGACGGTGATGACCTTCAGAAGGGTTGGATGAAGCAGAAAGTGAGGATGAACACACAAATTTACTTAAAAGGAGTTGTTATAAAATAACAATGATGAATCTGTCATCATTTTTTTTGTCCTTGTGTTGATCAAAACCTGTATGTGATTCTTTCTTCTGTGGAATACAAATAAGATATTTTGAGAAATGTCTCAGTGGTCTTGTGTTCATACAGTGCAAGTCAATGGGGGTCAGTGTTGTTTGGTAACCAACGTTCTTTAAAATATTTATTTGTGTTTTGCAAAAGAAAGTCATACAGGTGGAGGAAGAATCATTGTATGTATATACATTTTTGATAATATTCCTGCTCTCTTTACTACATTCCCTTCAGAGCACCATTGTAGAAGTCGAAGGGGACCATCACGTTCATCTCAACAAGCCGGAGAAAGTGGCCCACGTAATCACTGATTTCCTCCAGTCCCTCACTCCTAAACAACAAGCCAAACTATAACACAAATACAGGCATGCACATCAGAAACATTCAAACTAATATATAATTCTTCTTAAGTATATTCACTGTAATTCTACATTGATTATATTTTGTCATATTTTTTAAGTGTTATGTAACAAATGAACAGATATTCATGTTCTAGATCCACGTGATTGTTTTCTCTTAAATTTCCATTTTAACAAGATGTTCAGTCACTGGTGATAGAAGTGTAGATGGTGTGCACCTGCACGCCTCGCAAATCTCTAAATTTACTCAGGTTTGGTAAAAATCGTATTGTATTATTTTTGGGGTTAACAAAAACTGTTTTCTTCCATACCGACTGAGACTAGTGTAATGAATGGATACAAATATTTTTTGCGGAGATCTTTCGCAAAGCGAGTTTACACTGCTTCAGTTTGAACCAACAGATTTGTGTCAGTTATGTTTTGTTGCTGTTGGTGTTTGTTGGGAGATTGTGAAAGACTTTTACGATTTCTAAAGTTCAAGAGTGTGACGAACAAGATTACGATAAAGTGCCTTTAACATTTTATGTTTTTCAGGGAATGTGAAGGGTTATTTTTTTGTTAAAATTTGTATTAATATTAAAAAACATGACGAGCCAAAACTTTTGTTTGTTGATGTATATAAATTGCTTATAGTGGTGTTGCTTAATACCATAAGCAAAAGTTCACCCAAGAATAAAAGTGTAATTTATTCAAAACATGTGTGTGACTCTTTCTTCTGTAAAACACAAAAGAAGAAATTGAGAAATGTCTCGGTGGTCTTCTGTCCATACATTGGAAGTCAATGGGGTCCAATGTTGTTTGGTTGCAAAGGTTCTTCAAAATATCTTCTTTTGTGTTTTGCTAAAGAAATACAGTCATACAGGTTAGGAATGACATGAGAGTGAATTAATGATGAAAGAATTGTCAATGTTGGGTTTTAATTCAGTCCAGAATTTCTCACCTCTAGGCAAACAAAGACTTGCATGTAGATACTGATGTGGCTTCTCTCATCTTTGAGGGGATGAATGAGTGTGTAACATTATTTTGGGAGGTGTCAATCATGTTAAACTATTTGTGGGTGACCCAGTTTGAACTGGAGCACTTCAGAATTATGATCCTTGAGGAATCCTTTACCGAAACACGAAAATTATATAATTTACTCACCATGTCACTTTAAACAGACCAATACGATTTTTGCGCTTCCTCACATCTGAATAGTTGTATATTTCACTCGTTTGCACTCTATCTGCCATTGTTTATCTTCTTTTTCTTTTATTAAATATCCCTGGTTTAAAAGTTGTATTTTACATGTATTTAATAATCTGTATTAATCCGTTTTTTATATATATTTTTATTCTGTGTAAGTGTTATTTGTATGCACCATGGGTCTGCGACCAACGCAATTTTAATCCTCCAAATGTATGTACATTTACATTTAAATTTAGTCATTTAGCAGAAGCTATTATCCAAAGCCACTTACAAAGAGTTTAAGGAGCAATAAGCGATATGTGATACAGGAGCAATTATACAATAGGTGCTCACACAAAGTTACTAGTTTCAACATAAGCTAGACCAGTATCTGTTGAGAGAAATAGAGAGGGTTGTTTTTTGTCTGTCAAGTATTCCCAGAAGAGATGGGTTCTAAGTAGTTTTTTGAATGTTGTAAGAGATGTCGATGACCGGACCGAGCTAGGAAGAATGTTCCACCAGGAAGGAGTTGTGAAGGAGAATGAGCGGGAAGGCAATACATGACACCGCTGGTTTGCTGAACGCAGGGATGTTGATGGAGGGCAGGAGGGTGTGAAAGTATGCTGGTGCAGATACACTAATTGTCCTGTAGGCAAGCATTAATGACTTGAATCTGAGACAGGCTTCAACCAGTAGCCAGTGGAGAGAGATGTAAAGGGATGTCACAAGAGGAATTTTGGGATGTCGGAAGACATGGCGTGCTGCCGCGTTCTGAACCAACTGAAGCGGTTTGATAGCCTTTGAAGGAAGACCAGCAAGGAGAGCATTGCAGTAGTCCCTTGAGATCGCAAGGGCCTGGACAAGGAGTTGTGCCGCATGCTCAGTGAGATAGGGTCTTACCTTTCTAATGTTGAATAAGGTATATCGGCATGAACTTGTATTCTTTGCAATGTGATCATTGAAGGACAACTGTTCATCAAATATGACTCTGAGGTTCCTGGCTGTTTTGTGTCATGGTTTCACCTCTCCTTGTCAGGTATTTCTTGGTGTAGAGGTGGAATCATACAGAATCCTTTGTTTCATGTGGGAGAGAGACAATTTCTTCTCTCTCTGGTCTTGTCATGGTTCCTACCCTCCTGTTTCCTAGTTTGTGTTAATTAGCTTTCCTTGAGTGTAATCCCTTGCACCTGCTTCCTCTTGTTATCTCTCCCTATAAAGAGTCCTCATGTTTCATTGTCTGGTGCGCGTTCATTGTACGTCTACCCTGTATGATGTCCCTTGTTTCATGTGTATGTATGTATGTATGTATGTATGTATGTATGTATGTATGTATGTATGTATGTATGTATGTATGTATGTATGTATGTATGTATGTATGTATGTATGTATGTATGTATGTATGTATGTATGTATGTATGTATGTATGTATGTATGTATGTATGTATGTATGTATGCATGTATGTATGTATGTATGTATGTATGTATGCATGTATGCATGTATGCATGTATGCATGTATGCATGTATGCATGTATGCATGTATGCATGTATGCATGTATGCATGTATGCATGTATGCATGTATGCATGTATGCATGCATGCATGCATGGTCTCTGGCATGTATCTTGCACCTTGTTCCAGTGTCTCAGTAAGTCAGTTAGTCAGTGTATCTTGTAGCCTTGTCTTGTTGTTTTCTTAGTCAGTGTTATTGTTCCTTGTCAAAGTTTTAGTTCATTGGATTCTGTTTTCCCCCTCGTGGGTTTTGTTTTACCTTTTTGTCTTGTTTATTGTAAAATAAATCCACGTTCACCCCTACCATCTCGTCCTGTGTCTGCCTGCAATTGGGTTCTTGCCTCCAGTTCATGACAGTTTTGGAAGGAGTGATTGTGGTATTGACAAGTTGGATGGTGAGATCGCGTTGCACTGTGGGGTGTGACGGAAATATGAGTACTGTACATGTGGCAGAATGGACAATAAAGCAGACTTAGACTTTGTCCCAAACCTGTTTGAGTTACATATTGCAACATACAAGGAGAAAGTCATACAGGAATGATGTCAGAAAACACATTACATTAAAATTTCCTTCCTCTAATCTCCAATAATCTCTCTGCCATTACCGTTGGACATGACCAGATTTATTTTACCAGGGATTGACGCAAAAGGGATACAGAACTAAAATTATGTAACTTCTGCTGTCACCCTTTCTATCGTCAGAGATGTCTCCATGGTTACCCCCCTCCCATCCGGAATGGGATGTCACAGCCTTGACCGGGAAAGAAGGAAAGCAAGGGTGTACAAAAAACCCTCATTCCATTACATCTAATAAAATACACACTTGTCAGTCCACCTATAGCTTTATTTATTGAGATTAATAAACAGACTACTTCTGTTCACTGTCACTTTAATAAACCCAAAGCTACAGTTGCCAATTCACAGACGATCACAGTAGGACAGCAGGTATGTGGGGAGACATGATGCATTCCTGCATGTGGAACTCTTATGACATGATATTGGAAAATTTCCTCATATCTTTTTTTGCAGGAACAAAGTGGATAGAGTTTGAGCATAACTGTAATGTTGCATGTCCATCAGATATGGATCATGGAATCCTTTATTCAATATTAGGTGTGTTTTCAAGGGATAGTTTACCCCAAAAGGAAAATTCCATCATCATTTACTCATTCTCTAGTTGTTCCAAATTCAAATAAATTTCTTTGTATAGTTGAGCACAGAGAAAGATATTTGGATGTATGTTTGTAACCAAACAGTACTTGGACCCCATTGACTTCCATAGTAGGAAAAATGACAATGGTAGTCAAAAGTGTCCCAGAACTCTTTTCTTTCCTACATTCTTTAAAATATCTACTTCAACAACTGTAAATGATTAAATGTTGATTAAATGATTAATATGTTTGGGTTAACTTTTCCATTAAGAAAGAAGTGATACTGTCCCATCCATCTGTCTCTTCTATACTTTCTTTGTTCAATATTTCATAGACAACGCAATGCCTTTGATGTTTCTGGATTGGTCCGTCCAAGTCTATCTGCTGGTGTCTGTCCTCTTGCTAGCCTGTCTGTTTTTTCTGGAACCGGATCTTCAGGATACTCACAAATGGAGCAACAAGTCACTGATGTGGAGAGGATGATATCAAGGCTTTACTGTGACAGGACACGTGTTGATGATCGATGAGACATTTATGCCAAAACATCATGATGCCATTTCAATTTAAATCCATTCACTGGGTTTTTGATTTGCAAAGAACAGGAATTTCAGCATGTAGTTCATATGTGGAACGCAGTTGTTTGGGACAAACTCATGTGAATTTCAAGGTCATGATGGTCATGTTTAAGATCACATTTTAGAACATGTCTGAATCATTTGGAGAAGCCATGGAGTCACGACCTTACTCAAAAATGATTTTCTCACCCTCATGTCATTCCAATCCTGTATGACTTCTTTTTGTCTGCAAAAATCAAAAGAAGAAATTTTGGAGAATTTTGGTAACCGAACAACACTGGTCCATTGGAAACGAAACATCAGAGACATTGCTCGAAATATCTTATTTTGTATTCCACAAATGAGAAAGTCAATATACAGGTTCTGAATGAAATAAGGGTAAATTTATGACGAAAATGTTATTTTTGAGTGAACTATCTCTTTTATGTACATTTAATGTCAAATTGCTAATAATGTATAATTTTGCAGTTACTGATCTAAAAAACTGCCAAGTATAGTATATTGAAAAGCTGTTCAAGTGAATACCAGTTTCATGTTCATCTTTGTATACTGTTTCAACGGTTTAATTAGCGGACTAGCATAGTCATTCAAAACCCTGGAAAGTCTGTAATGCCCTATAGTGTTGCATACTATAATTATACTGAAATTACTTTCATCCACTAAATACAATGTCTCTTTAAAGGTCTAGTGTGTTATTTTTTTGGAGGATCTATTTACAAAAATGCTACATTATATGTGTTCAAATGTGTATAAAGACCTTACATAATGAAGCTTTATGTTTTTATATCCTTTGAATGAGCTTTTTCTATCTTCATACACAGCGGGTCCCCTTACTTGGTATTCTCCGTGTTGTTTCTGCAGTATCCCTAAATGGACGAACTTCTCTACAGAGCGTGTTTCGTTATACATTATCTTCTTTGGCAAAGAAGCAAAAACGTGACGACATCTCAGTTCTGCGTCAGCCGTCATAGTGCTTCGAAAGGGAGGGGTGGAGTGAGCCGTTGGATGCAATTCGAAATCTCACCCCTACAGTGGAGCTGTACAATGTAGCAAGGGAAAAGAGGAATTATGGCTGCTATTTCGTATGAATTTTAGGATGGGAATCATACAAGAATGAATGCTTATATTGAAGCCCCACCCCTAAACCTCATCATCATTGGCTCAAAAGTAGATGATTTAAAAAAAAAAATAGTCACAAATTGGGTTTGTTGTTACATCGTGTTAAACCTGATTGGCTGGATAAACATCTACTTTGACAATCATAGTCATCACTTTCATTTAAATGATACATTTTTGAAAAATGCACAACTTTATCATCAATAATAGCATGTCTATAGTTCCACAGGGAAATGGATCAAGGCTGTAAACAAATGTAATAAATTTGAAGTGCATAAGTGGAGATATTTCTTTCTTTATATGTCACTCCATATTAGAGTTTCAGAATCTCTGTTATTTAGCAGAGAGAATTGAAGAGAGTGGGTGAATGAGACAGTGGAGCTTCAGATGAGAAGAATGGAGAGAATTTCTCGATTTCCCACCACTTCCTGACGCACTTTTCCCTCTTCATTCCAGCCCCGGCTCTCTTCTTCTGTAAACAGGCTCAGAGGTCAGTAAATATACAGAAATATCATTACAAATGATCTATTGAATTGTAAATGCTAATAAATTAGTACATTTATCTCACTAATTTCATATTTATAGATCAATGAAAATCTACCATCAATGAACATGTATTTTGTGTTGCATGCTTACACTTTTTTCTTCATCTCACAGTCTGTGTTGCAAGCTGCAATGAACCCAAAGGAGGCAGATCCTTCTGAACACGTTTCACCTGCAGGATCCCCAACTCCAACAAGACTTTCCCTCGACACACCTTCTCTTTCCTCAACAGGACCATCGCCAAGTCTTAGCCCTTCTTCTCCATCTCGTATTTTACTGGTTTCTATGTCCACCTCACCGTCTCGCCTCAGTCCAACCTCTCATTTCGTTTCTTCTTATTCTCCCGTTCGCTTGTCTCCTTGTCCCACACCTGACCTACCTCCATCCCCCAATCGTCTGTCCCCCTGTCATCAGCCTCTTTCTTCATCTGTCGTCTTGAAAAAGCCCATCCAGATTCCTTCTTTCAGTCAAACTGGGAAAACCCTGGAACACCAGAAGGAGATTCACACTTCTCCACCTTGGTATGTTTTCAGTGTACTTGCAATATCTGTTATATTATAATAATATTATCATTATAATAATATGTTATATTATCTGATATTTTAATTTATATATGAATACATTTATGAATTTTGCAGTACGTTATTTTATTTGTTTTAAAACCCATGGCCTTTATATGGCTGATGCAATTAATATATTTTTAATATATTTATTTTATATTTAAAATGTTTATATTTATTATTATTTTATTTTATCAACAGTAATATTGTTGAAGTTCTGTGTTAGCATTTCATTCTTTTCCGCTAACTCCTCTGGGCCCATAGCACCATCAAAACTGTGGATACTTGTCTGGATGTTCCACATCCGAATTCGGACAAAACCATTTCTCACATGGAGCCAACCAAAAACGAAAGTTCAACTGCATCAGTTTACAAAAGCGAACCGTTGTATTCCCTTGATATGCATGATAAACAATGGTCGGATGGTAAATTATCTCAATTCAAACCAATTTCGTCCCCTGAGAGACGTGCTAGATCAATCCCCATAACCAACACGAGAAATCACATCAAGCAAACTGGCCAAAAACCGGATCAACTTTTCAGACCTCAACAACAGGACGCACCTAATAACCTGAATTCAAAAGTCACTGGAGTTACCAAGTCTACAAAGTTTGAAAGCTCAATCCCTCACATGTTAAAACATGTCGAAAAAATAAGACCACAGACTTCAGCGAGCGTCCAAAAGAAGCGTCCGGACCCCACTCTCGTTCGGATCCGGCTCGGCTTGATTAAAACAGGGAGGATTGTAAACGCGAGCGCCCGGATCTCTCATCTTGAGAAGAAGACAAGCAGGGAAGAGAACAAACCAAAAATTCAACGTCCAACTACAGTGGAAAGGCTCCCACTTCCTGTTTATTCAAAGATGAGATCCAACTTGATGTGTCAGAGCCGTGTAAGACATCAACTCCACAAGAAAAAACTACCGCAAGCTTCGACGGAACCAAAGAGTCAACCCTCAAAACAACTGAAACCTACAAATTCAACCACAAACCAAGATTCTCTAGTGATTCCTTCAACCTCACCTATGAGACAAAACTCTTGTCAATCAAGCAGTAATGACAACCTTACGTCCAAATCTAAGATCACAGGATTACATTCAGACACTTCCGTCCCTTCATCCTGTTTTACATCAGGTCAGTGCGGCCGGATAAGCTGCTTCCAGTTCCCTTTGAAGAGCCACAGATCATCCACCGAATGCGATCAAATGAGCCGAATCTGTAGACCTGTGATCAAAAGAACATCTGAGGCGTCTTACAGTAGACCATCATACCTTAAATCTCCTCAAGCATGGGTAAAAGTTTCATCTGCCGCCAACCAAACCGCAGGGGGTAATGAAAGAGAGCTGAGCAACTTATCCCAAAATAGATGCAACCATACAGATTCAGATTCTTCAAAATCTTCTTCGAGCGAGGCAACCTTGCAAGACAATAATAGATGCTCACGAATACACAGAGGTTCACGCTTAAACAAAAAGCATTTTGCTGGTTGTCGGATTAAATATGTTGGGGAAGAAAAACGGCTGGCAGCTGTTCAGCCGGACCCCCCTGAACTTCTAGGTGAATCTACAGAGGTCCCAAACACACACACCAACTCTGAAATGAATGAATGGATTTCCCAGAATCCAAAATCCTTATGTAACACAGATATCATCAAGAGTAAAGTATCTGAACAGATGCTTCAACAGCACAACGCTGCAGATTGTGAGAGATTTCCAGGAACACACTCTGTGCGGTTACGAGAGCAAGAAGACCACCCGTCATTACCGCCATCTGTAGTCATAGAAATGAGGAGAGGATCTGAGGCGGAATGCGTGTCTGCAGGTGAGAGGAAAAACAAATGACTTTCATTACAGGACAAAAGCTAACATTCCAAATGTCATGTGTTATTTGGAGTAAAGGCAAATGTCGTAGTATGTATGTTAACAACATAATCATGTCAAATGTAATGTATCAGGAAGGTGTGCTATTATTAACATTAAACAAAGAATCGACGACTTACAATGAGGGCGAAGAACACAGTTAAACGCTTTGATAGAATAGTTGAGCTTTATAGGGAGGGCAAAACTGATCTATAAACACATTTTATTCTGAATAAAAAGCACAAAAACATTTACAATTCTTTATGATCTGAGTGGAGTACAAAAACAATCCCTCTCTAGTTACTTTTCACTTTGTTAGGATTTTTTATTGTCAAGCATTGAAACTGAGTTGGAAATGCAAATGTTATTGTGGGTTTTCATACTGAAAAATGCAGATCAGTGTTTTTTTTGCTGTGTTTCCTGCCCTTCTCAATGTGGTGGTGATGTTGATGGATGATTTAATGGTCAATGCAGCGTCCAGCTTGGAACATCTTAAGCATTTTGATTAGATTTGAGTAGGTTAACATTACAATAATTTAAAGTTGTATATATTAAAAAATATACACATAACTAAATGTAATTGTATTTATAATAATTATGTAACATAAATTCTTATATTTAAAATAATAGAATACAAAAAACCTATTAAGAAAACATAAAAGAAAATAATAGAATTAAAAATATTATTTTTCTATTACAAATAGAAACATGTTTTTTATGTTTTGCGATGGAATGCAGCATCTCTTGTTTTCAAATATATTTTTCCTCCTTACCACCATGTCTCTTCTGCAACTCAATAGTATAAAAAGATTAATATGAAGAGTATTATTTTAACTTTCAACAAGAAAAGAAGAGGTTATTATCAGTGTTGGGTAAGTTACTCTGAAAAAGTAATTAATTACTAATTACTCATTACATATTCAATAGTGTAATTAGATTACTGTACAAATTACTCTGTCCAAAAAGTATTTAGTTACTCATTACTTTCTATATCCTACATCAACCTTGATTAGTAAAGTAATTCAAGGATAGACATGAAACGGCTTATTTAATTCATTCAAATAAAAAATATTATTAACTGACCAAAGTATTACAAATGTGAGAATTATACATTAAAGGACAGATTTTAAAGTTAGACTTTGAATTTTGATGTCAATACACTATTGCACATGCATGTATTGCACAAAATATTTAGTTTAATTACATCAAAAGTAACTGTAATGAAATTACAGTAGAAATAAGAGTAATCCCTTACTTTACTTTTTTAAGGGGAAAGTAATTAAAATAAAGTAACTAATTACTTAGTAACTAGTTACACCCAACATTGGTTATTATACACTCTAAGAAATGGTATAGAACTAAGAGTGATTCCTGGCTCATAATCATATGAGCTTATAGTGCTTTATGGCATCATGTTTTGGTGCTTCAGTGGATCTTTGGGATGACTGAGGTGCTATATAGAACCACCGAAGAACCATACAGGGGCTTAAGAGGTTCTTTATATATAGGCTCTTTATATATGCTATATAGAACCTCGGTCACCCCAAAGAACCTCTGAAGAACCACTGAAGCAACAGGATATGGTTCTATATTTTACTAAAAGTGGTTCCCCTATGATTATGAGCAAAGAACCACTTTAAGTGCTATATAGCACCATTATTTTTAAATGTTTAATAACCCAAAATTTTCATATTGAAAAATGACCTCCGTGTGGCATGATGATTAGCCTATGACGTCAGCTCACAAAATGGCAAATGCACTCTCAAGACAAGCTGCTTCTGAAAGAGCGTGTTGTACTTCAGTGCTACTCCATATAGCCTATAATAAGTTAGACATGCACCCCTGAAATCCAGAAATTGGTAATAATACAAGGATTTGTTTAACATACACCACAATAAACACGACAAATGAAAAACTGAGCAGAAAGAGAGGGGGAGATCGGCGGTATGTGTTATCATCCAGCGCAGCCCCGTCTGAACAACGAGATAAACAGTCATAAGTCACACAGACACTCGACGGCGCTTCAGGCGATTCAAATGACGCAAATACTCCACATTACACAGACCGGCGAGGGTCTCCAAAGCCGTCAAATGTGAGTACGTTGTGATGGTAAAATGTGTAGTGCAAAATAACCGTTGGTTAACTAATACGGGTTAATTTTGCACTGCCAAGTCGCGTTCTCAACTACGTAATAAAGGCCTGATGTCTTGTTTTGAGTGAAATTTGATGTGCAGCAAAAATATTTATAGTCTGGAGAGTCTCTACAACAGGTGGCTGGAGTTTGAGATTAAAATTAATGAAAAAAACTGGTTAAATTAAAAATATATAGTTACTTTACATTAAGATGCACTGTCGTACGATGGCAAATGTTATGTATGCCTACACACATTTCGCGCTCGTTTAAAATAAAAAATAAAATTGTTTAATTAAAATTATTTATAATTTTAACATATGTCCAGAAATGTGGTTACTCAAAATGCCTCTACATTTTTAAAGTGACAATCTGGCTCGACGGTCAAAAACTACTCTGCGACCTGAATCCCCAAATTTAGTTCGTCCCTCGCACTGCGCATGCGCGCTGCATCAGCCAGTCTCCTCGTTAGTTTCCGTGGTAACGGCAGAAAGGGTGGAGGAAAGAATGAGGGGCATCGAGCTGTGAACAGAAAGGCTAGAGACGGAGTGAAAGAAAGCGGACACATGATCATTTCCCAACGCTAGCATACTTATTCTTTGATACGTTGCGAAACGGCGTGGAAGAAAAAATAAAACATCCTGCGATCTATAAGCATACAACAACAAAAATAGGTAGGTGGGAGGATGTTCTTACATTGCTTCTTGCCTGGGATGTAAATAAATAGGACAAAAGGAGCATGTGTGTATGCGCATGCATCATTCGCAATTTGCGTTTCATTTGGAGAAATAGTGTTCGTACGGTGCGATGTCGCCATGGGATGCGTTTAAAAAGAGCGTCTTGGCGCGTGGGAATGGTCGATCCCCCGAGTGATAAATCGGATAAAAAGATTTGCTGAGTGGCTTCTGCTAATTCATTATTTGTTTGTTTTTTTATCTGGGTAGCATATGGTTTTAATATGGGCCGATAAGTTGAGCTACATTGGGAAAACTGAGGGCTATTTTTGGAACACATAAAATGAAAAATAAGTGCACACATGCAGTATGCATGCAGTTATTTGTACACATAATATCACATTATGCATAACAATCTTTGTATTTACTTCTACAGTTTATTCAGCTGTTTTTGAACATACAGTTGTTTACATAGAAAACTGAGCATTCGTACATTTATTTAGTATATCAATATATTAAACGGATACCATGTGTTCTTCCATGCAGACATGTCAGAAATTGTTCCCCCTGAAGTGAGACCCAAACCTGCCGTCCCAGCGAAGCCACCTCATGTGGCCCCACCTTCCGGCGTTCCTTTTCTGCCTTCACCCCAAGGAACGGGGGGTGAGGGTCAAGGGTCGGGTCGTGGTTCAGCGTTGCTCGGATACATCGGTATAGACACCATCATTGAGCAGATGCGCAAGAAAACAATGAAGACGGGCTTCGACTTCAACATCATGGTGGTTGGTGGGTATAGGAGCCATCAAGTTTCTGTTGACTTTATTTCATTAATTTGAGTTTTCATTGGTCTCTTTCTCTCTCTATCAGGTCAGAGCGGTCTAGGTAAATCCACTCTAGTGAACACTCTGTTTAAGTCACAAGTTAGCAGGAGGAGCTCGAGCTGGAGTCGTGATGAGAAGATCCCAAAGACTGTCGAGATAAAGTGTGTGTCTCACGGTAAGGCATACTGATCATGTGACTTCTAAACATAAGGCGGCGGAATATGTTAACGTTTGCTGTTATAATCAATACACCAGAGCCTGACACTGTGCTCAAGCATTTGTTCCGAAACATAAAGTTGATTGGGATCCCGTATACAGAGAATCAAAATGTCATGCCTTTTATAGTCAATTAATCTTTAGTGCAATAAGGCCTTAATGTGTTTCATGAATTTGTACTAGATCTTTAGGTGTTAGGGTGTAAAACAAAGTACAGTCCAGTGACTGGCGTGTGTTGTGCCAAGTGATGTGAAGAGGCTGCGTGGAAAATCTCAGATGATGACTTTATGTATGAGAACAGTTGACAACAGCTGGCAAGCTAAATAGTATGTGATGTAAATGGAGGTTAGAAATGTTGTAAGTCATGTGAAAGATTATTTTCAATCATAATAACATTGTGTATTAATCTGACTTGAAGGGACAGTTCGCACAAAACTGAAAATTCTGTCATCCCTTCGCTTACTCACCCTTCTGTCACAGTAAATTTGTATGACTTAGTGTTTTTCTAACGAATAAGATGTTAGGCAGAATATCTGTGAGTTCTGTTATACAACATGAAGTGGAGGATTTATACTAGCAGGCTCCAAAAAGGAACCAAAAGTACCATGAAATAGTTTGTCTAGTAATTGAAAAAAAGATGGAAATATAGTGCTTTGTGTAAGAACAAAACTAGTGATGGCAAACCTAACCTGTATTCATTTACAATATTGTACAGGATGTGTCTTTAATTCTCCTTTTATAACTTTTATGCCTAAAAAATCACTGCTATCTTTGCGATTTGTTATTGTGATTTATGTTGATTTTTGTAGTGATTGAGGAGGGTGGAGTGAAGATGAAGTTAACTGTTGTTGACACGCCAGGTTTTGGGGACCAGATCAACAATGATAACTGGTGAGTATTATGTGATTTATCTGTAAAAGTTAAAATAGGAAGGGAACCTTCGGCTATTTTTAGCAATTTTCCATCTGAAAATGTTCCAAAATGCTACTGCATCACAGTTTACTAGTTTGATTACATCCCGCTTGCATTTTATTGCCACATCACTGTATCATATTGCCCACCATCAGTTATTTGCACCGAATATACTTTTTGATTCATTCAATTTCTTTTTCGACACCACTCCTTACGATTTTTCATTTGTCTCTGTTTGTATGATGTTTAGTGACTTAGCATATGAAAACATAATAAAATAATCTGTCAACATGCTACAATATTTTTTGTATCTCTAGCTGGGAGCCCATATCCAAATACATCAATGAACAATACGAGAAGTTTTTGAAGGAAGAAGTCAACATTGCTCGCAAAAAACGCATCCCAGACACCAGAGTTCACTGCTGCCTGTACTTCATATCTGCAACTGGACACTCGTGAGTTATTTGGGTTTCGTTTTTTAATATATTTATCTGACTTTTATTTTTTCTTGTTATGTCTTTTCTTCTATATATTTCTCTCTCTCTATATTTCTCTCTATCTCTCTCTCTCTCTATCTATCTATATATATATATATATATACACTCACCTAAAGGATTATTAGGAACACCTGTTCAATTTCTCATTAATGCAATTATGGTGGTGGTGTTATGGTGTGGGGGATGTTTTTTTGGCACACTTTAGGCCCCTTAGTGCCAATTGGGCATCGTTTAAATGCCACGGCCTACCTGAGCATTGTTAAAAAGTGTTTTTGGATGAACCTTCCCTTAAAGCCTGTATTTCTTTCTAAATATTTGACTAAATTGTAAGAGTCAAGAGACCTCAAGCACCTCCTATTTCCACCTAATAAAATCTTCTCCTATGCGTCTATTAATCACATCACTTCTTCCCTTACTTTTCACAGGCTCCGCCAGCTGGATATTGAGTTCATGAAAAATCTGAGTCGTGTGGTCAACCTCATTCCTGTCATCGCGAAATCAGACACGCTTACTCCTGAAGAGAAAACTGAATTCAAACAGAGGGTGAGAAAAAAAGCAAATGAGCAATAAACGCCAGTGATCATAATATATCATTCAAGTGACTGTCAAAGATGCCAAAGCATGTTTGACCTTTGCAATTCAATTCAGATTATCTCATACAGATTCACTACATCTCCATGATTTCTTACAGGTGAGGAAAGAACTGGAGGTCTGTGGGATCGAGTGTTATCCACAGAAAGAGTTTGATGAAGACATGGAAGATAAGAGTGATAATGATAAGATCAGGGTAAGAGATCTATGTATCCTCTCTGTCTTATACTCTCTCACTTGTCATATCTTTCATGTTATTCTTTATCTCTCCATCTCTCTCATCTCATCTTTCATATGATTTATGTCCCATTAAACCTGTGTGTTTCAGGAGGCCATGCCCTTTGCCGTGGTGGGAAGTGACAAAGAATACCAGTTCAACGGGAAACGTGTTTTGGGAAGGAAGACGGCCTGGGGAATGGTGGAGGGTGAGTGAGTCTTGATTTTTTTAAAGATATTTCTGTGTTTTCTTTCAATCTGTCAGACCATATTTGATTATCATTCATTTCTGATGTAGTGTTAAATGATCCAAATGACATTTTAAAATGTAAAAAGGCACACCATGCAAAAAATGTGCTGCTATTTTTGTCCCTCTAGTTGAAAACCCAAACCACTGCGAATTCTCCTTACTCCGTGATTTCATGATCAGGTGAGGTAAAACCTTTTTCATTACCATAAAACCTTTTCATTTATGAAATTTCTAAAACATAATCATCGTGTGCTCAGGTCTCACCTCCAGGACCTGAAGGAAGTCACTCATAACATCCACTACGAGACGTACCGAGCCAAGAGGCTAAACGATAACGGAGGTCTGCATCCCATCTCCTCTTCCGGCAACGACACGCAAGAGAGCAACCTGTGAGGAGAAAGCAAGAAATTGTAGTTTTACCTTGTAATAATTCAGCTGTGCATGCTATGAAGATTTCATTGCTGTGGAGGTTTTGTCCGCATACTCCTTTTAACTCCCTGTGGAATCTGTCCGCACCTGTGGTCGCACAACCCTGGAAATTTAGAAAAAGCCTTCCCCAGTTGTTCAGCTCAGTTAGTGAGCGAGATTGCTCGTGATAATCTTTGCGCAGGTCTCACATGAAGATGAACGGTCCTGCCTATTCTCTCAACCTTTTTTCTAAAATGTGTTGGTCAGGACCTCTGTTACACACTTTGCTCGGTTTAGATATAGTTTTGTAGGTCATCACGTGGTGGATCCCACTGCCACTGCAGTCCGCAGCTTACTCTATGGCCCTTGTTTATTAAAACATTTAGCACATTGCAAGAATACACACATCTTCTCAAGTGTTAAATAAGTGTTAAAGGTTTTCATATCTTTGGCCCTGTGAGAGTACAGCAGCGTTTCTCTACATATTCTAGATTCTCTATTTTCTTTACTCTTGCTGCATAAATCTGCCAAAGCAAGTCTCAGAGGACTCTGAATTGACCGATAAAGGACAGCGTATTCCTACGGATCATTCCAAACAGGTACAACAGAGCTACCACGATTGACGGCGGCTAATGTGATTTCATAGCTTCACTAAAGTGGCCAAATAAAATTCAGGACGACACTGAAAGCACACTGATTAAAATGATCTGTGCCTTTCGAAAATTTGTGGCTTTGAGGTTTCCGCCACATTCTGTACGGACACCCCGTGTATGTATGCGTGAATGAGTACAAAAGTTGCATTCATTTCTCAGTCTGTCTGTTGTTATTTTCTAACCCTCTTAACTTAGCATCCCCAGTGTATTTTTCATGTGTGCCAATTTGTCCACTTGTGTGTATTTACTTCTACGTTCCATAGCATCTCCTACGTGATCTCTGCACATATTGATAGATTATCAATGTAGAAACTCAAATCTGCACATACATGTTAACACTGACCTTAAATCGGTTCCCCACTCATCTTTGCCATATCAAGTTTTATTAATGATGGTGAGGAATAACAAACCATCTATGAACAAAAGAATTATGAAACATTATTTATATTGTATTTATGTTTTATTTATTGTAATACTTGTTTTAATTTAATAAACCTGTTTGCCATAATTGTCTTTACGGTCATATCTGATTTATGCAAAATGAGCCTATTATTATATATTATATTTGTGTTGTATTTCTAATTTATTCAGGTTGGGTGTGTAAATGTTGACAGAAATTTTAGTTTTGGGTTAACCATCTCTTTAAGAAAGAAAGGATGAAATATAAATAAAAGTTATTTTCACACGTTTTGCCTGAGGAGGGCGCTATATAACAATAGAATAAGTTACTTTAATATATAAAATCTCCACAGCGTGGCGCGATGTGACTCTGAACACGAGATCAGTCCTCTCTGTTCACACAGCGGTTTAGCTTCGAATTCCCCGATGTCTTCTCAAAACACGTTGCAACTTGGTTTCACGTGATAGGGAAAACCTAAAAACACCCTTTAAAATCTCGGTTACTCACACGTTGCGGTTATGTTGATTATATTGCGTCGTGTTGCACTCATTTATGACGTATGTACGTTTTACTCCCTGCACTGTGGTGTTGCAGTTAAAGCGCGTCACTCGGTGCATTAGGCGTTGTTACCTGACGTGTCTGTTACTGGATCGTCATTTTTAGCGTTTTTTTAGATTATACTGAAATATCGTCGTCTTTGTTCCTGACAGTCGTTTCAGGTGCTTGTAGTTGACTTGGAAAAAGAGGAGGGGCTTCTGCTCTGTGCTCAAAACAAGTGATTCCTTGGTTCACACCGTGTGTTGGTTTAGATTAGTCTACTTTCCGAGTTTTTTGTCACTCTTAACGAATGCAAGTGTGACTCTCAGTCCTGTAGAACAATTTTGACTCACTGGAGAGAGAACTGGGTTTTCCAAATGGGACTAATAAGCAATTTAATCGTCAATTTTATTCCTTAACTGTAATACATTTATAAACCCGAATTATACTCATTCTCAGAAATAGATTTTATATTAGAGTAATTGAAATTGGGATAAATCGTGTCTCATATTTGAGCGCTCCCCAACCGTTTGCTGGTGGTACTGCAGACAGACATTTCAAAGAGAGAAGCAGTTTGCATTAAAAGCGACATGACAACAAAATGGCTGATCTCAGTGCTTAAGGGAAAATGCATGCACTCCACACAATCCTTACTTTTCCGCTTGATTTACTTTATGACAATTAATAAACCATGTAAATGATTGTGAAAATTATGATTTACAGAAGTGATTCTAAGCTGATTTGTGTATGACAGCATAAGGAACAACATATTGTGTACATAATAAGCCAAAAAAACGTATGCATTTTGTTATTTTAATAACCTGTTTTCTGTTTTGTCGTGTATGTTCCATGTGCGATTTGGAGGATATTTTTACAAACCCGAGTAGACGCAAACTCCTCCCACGGGTCACAGTTCCCATCCCCCCTCACGTTGAATCTCCTTCCTTCTCTGTCACCCTAGACATGTGACGTACTAAGGTGGTTAAATTAAACATTTTAACGGACTGTACGATTACACTTCATGTATCTGACATTGACACATTTTTTCATGTATGTGCAAGGATGGGGGGTTCGGTTACGTTATATGAGTGGCAGTAAACGTCCTTTCATGTGTAAGATGTTTAATAGACTCTAGGGTGAGACTACTGCGTGTAGTAACTCGCTTGATAGCTGTAATGCGGTAATATAAGCATATACAAGATCAATATATCATTTATATTTTAAATATTTACATTTTTTAATCCACAGGTATGAGGGTGAAATCTCCAAGCCAGGCTTTTGTTAAGTTTACTATATTCTTTCCACTCTAAATGTGATCATATACCGAAGCCAACAAATATAAATAAACGATGTTAACAAACATAAACGATCGAAACGGTGGCCAGAGTGTAAACAACGTTATTACACTCATGACGCTACAATCAAAAGCTTTATGTAAATATAAGATTACATGAGTGACTACACAAGTAATTCTAGACTGCGTTTATAAGAAATACATGCATAAATACATGAACATTTATAGACTGCATTTTTTAACAAGGCACGGCGTGCGATCGTTTCTGAAAACGTTGAAGAGCTGGTGTGGTGGGAGGTACTTATCCGATCTGTACCGCGAAACACGTGGCTCCTCCCCCTGTTGTTCTACAACCGGAGAGAAGCGAGGAGAGCGCGAATCACCAAGTACACAGTAGAAGTGCTGTCAGCGCCGTTTCACTGTAGCCTACAGTCAGTCTCCTTGTGCCGTGGTTTGTATGACTGTGTCTGATTCCGTCGCGTGCTCACGATCAAGTCGTTGCCAACAGAAACCGCGGACGCGCAGAATTTAAAGGTGCACAAAAACAAACAGATTCCCGTGTAGACGAATTTTTGGAGATACCGGTTGTTAGGCTCTCTGACCGTTCAAAACACTGGGTGAGTTGACAGGCTTTTCCCTAAAAAACGTAACGAATGTCCCACTATGGGCTATGTCGCTTTTTTACTTTTAACAGTCTAATGTTGTTTAATTTTAAAACTAAATGGGGAATGTATCAGATTTCAGTGTGATAATTATTTGTTTGTTTTTCTAAAGATACTAAATCATTGTGCTTTTACGTTAGCAGGGAGTGAATTTCTATTTCTGAGTGATGTTTATGCAGTTTTTTGTGTTGTTTTAAAAAACTAACTGATTCCTCATTACAACGTTAACTTTGTATTTAATTACACTGTCTAAAATGTAATTGCGTTACTCATTACTACAGCTGCATCAACCTTGACCACATGGACGGTAGACTCTTTAAATACTTACATTTTTAAATATCTAAATATGATCTTAAACTTGACAGCACCTGTAACAACCAATGCAGATGTTTTCATATGAATTTTAACAAAATAGATTAAAGTATTTCTAGTGACTGTTAAACTCACCGCAATTCAGGTTTAGATCTAAGTAACTGTAATGAATTTACTTTAAAATGGAGAATAATCCCTTACTTTAATTTTATAGGGGAAAGGAATTTAAATACTGCACTAAGTAACCGTTTAATCCACTACACCCGACACTGAATTTAAATAACATTAACTCTTTAACTCCATAGCCAGCAGGACCATAACTTAAAATAACCAAACTTTTGATGGCCATCAGAATATTTTCTTCAATGTGTATATGAACATACAGTTTATCAGATGAAAGTATTGGGCCATTTCTTTCATTCTTTAACAGAATAATCCGTTTTATTGTGTTTTCATTTGTTCTTTACATCATCTCCTGAATGTTGGTTAGTTTCTGTAAAAAATACAATATTTTTTAACAAAAAGCTGGGCACATTGCGTTTTTGGATGTAGAATGATGATTAAACCTGAGTATGTGCTGTTTTTGGATCTGTATATGCTGTACCCTTTCAGAAGATTAGTAAAATTGTCTTTTACGGTATAACATTGAAAACGTGGACTGCTGGAGAATTCGTTCAATGGCGAAGAAGTGTTAATTACTTTTTTCAACAATTCGATTTTTATAAAATTCTTAAAGAGTAAATATTTTGTGTTTTTTAAAGGTCTGATGAACTCTGCTTGTTTATTGTTTTACACTGTTATATGAGGTCTACTTATGACGTATGTGTGTTTTTTACATCCAAAAACATCAAAATCAAGACATAATAGGCTAATCTCTCCCCAGGTGTATTTGGAGCCTTCTGTGAATTTGGTTAGAGACGTAACGTTAGGTTACACATTAGCATCATTCACAGTTTTCGCACTACATAAGCGTTATTTGGAGATCTCCTGTGATTTATAAATTACCACCCCACATCAGTATTTCATGTGACGCATGCGCACAGGATGATTTCACTCAAATTTACTGACTTATTTCCCGAATGTGATGGCAAGGCTTTGCGTATAGTTTGTATAGCCTATACTTGTAATGCATTGTATGATATATGACCGGACCTGTCAGCATTTGAGACAAGTGATCCCGAACCAGACAAAAGATCTCCACGATAATGGGTATCAAATTTTATGAGAGTTTCCATGATAAATAAACAAACTGGAGACTCCTGATAACTTCTGGATATCACCCAGCACCCAAAATAATACCAAAACACTTCAAAGCAGCCTCTTATATTCGTAAATGAACCTTGACAAATTATATATGTGACCATCAAATCACAGAGATGGCGATTCGCACGAGCTAAAGATCACAGACAACCTCTGAAACAAATGACTAGAGGTCCTCAGGTATTACTAATCTCGTGCGAACAGTGCTCAGGGCAGATCAAGCGATCTCTAACAAAGCAATAGTGACGCATAGTACAAAAATGTTTTACTCGCATAAGATTGCTGCGCCATTCCTATCGGATCCAATATTGAAGGCACAGCACTGCTTTTTAATCTTCAACAAATTCAGTGTCGACTTGTGACTTGTTCACAAAGTAATCCTCGGAGAAATGAAACGAACAAACGCTTCAACCCTGCATTCCTAATATCGGAATCCGAAAGGAAGGTTATGCAGCGACTGTATTCTTCCACAACCAGGGATGGCACAATATTTATCTATCTTTAACTTTTGTTTTGTTTATTGCTTGCTAGATCTATCTGGTTCCGCGCCACTGGTTCTGTCATGCGCAAACCAGTGGGCAAGCTAGAGAAGTAGTCGTTGATATTTTTCTGTGGAGAGTGTGTTCGACCTATCAATGTCGTCATTGATAGGTGCATTCCAGAACCTGGCGTTCCCTGGGCATGTTGTCAATAACAGATGTAATCTCAATAACAAGGGCATTTTCAGTTCTGACACTTATATGATGTTCGCATTATTACGATTCTCGCTTATATAACGAAAGCTTGTGTTAAAATTGTGATTTTAATTCATGCCTCCTTTTAAGGTCCTAATTTGGTTTATGGAGAGTCCAACAACAAGTTTAATTTACATTCACAGTGTAAAAACACTTACATTTTTTAAATAATAGGTAGTTATTATAACCCTACTTCTTGATTGACTCTCAAATGATTTAAACTAGATTAGACTAGAGAACCACAGTGTAGTATGTTAACTTCAACTTTCTTAAAAGCATCACTTTCTGGATAAGCTAGTAACCACAGAGATTTACTTATTTCCAAGCTGTTTATGTGTGTAAGTATGCCTAAAGGGATATCAGATTTAGGGTATGTTGACACATGTGTTCTTCTGTGATACTAATCCAATATGTGTGGAAGCACTGATATACATTTAAAAAATGTTGTTTGCTTGTTCTCATTTTGGTTTGGTTTGGTTTGTTTATGTTGCCCAAATGGGTTGGGGCCCGTTTCAATAAGGAAGTTCAAGCAGCACCGATTTAAAACCTGAACTCTGAGTTGATTTACTCAGCGAATCGCAACTCTGAGTTTTCAGTTTCAGACCAGCTGATTTGAGTTAGTTCAATCCACTCTGAGTAAGTTCACTCTAGGTTATGCGTGTGCAGCATGGCGATGAAAAGACATCATCAATTGAGTGAAGATAGCACGATTCACCATGGGAACGGCACGCGACAAAAGCACGTGTCCATTTGTCGCCAATCGAATTGAAGGTACTGTTACAAGCGTACGGTGAATATGAGCACATATTTAGAAAAAAAAAATTCACTTGTTAATGCGCAAGTTTATATGTCGATCACTTTTATATTTATTTTGTTGAAACTGTGAAAATGGGAATTATATTTAACGCTCACGCTCTCTCTCTCGCTCTGTATCTCGCGCGCGCTCTCGCTCTCTCTCTCTCTCTCTCTCTCTCTCTCTCTCTCTCTCTCTCTCTCTCTCTCTCGCTCTCATGTATGTGCAATCCTTCTGCAATAAAAAGATCTCGGCACAAGCTGAATATGAAATACAAGAAGATCTTTCAGGAAAGTTTAAAGAAATAAAATGCTCTTGCTAGTAGGATGCCTGTTTGGGAAATGTTAAATATACGACTTAAACTGGCCTTAAAAGTTAAGATAGAACGTCCAAACGGGGCCTCACAATTCTCTCCCGACATAAATGTAACTTTCTGCGAATTAATGCAGCTTCCTCATCTATGGGTTCCTGAATAAACGGCCATGACATTTTAATGTCTGTGTGACTAAATTGAGCGCTATTAGCAAGATGAATCAATAAACAAATGGCGTATGCAATTTCAACACCGCTCGCGCTTCGAAAAGGGGGCGGAGATTGTAACAAACCCTGGGTTTGTGGAATAAAACCTGCTCCCGACCAGGTTAGGTTCATGGAGTATGTTACTCTGGTTACTCACTAGGAGTATAAGATGCCTCGATTTCTGAAATGGGCTTGACTTACCTCCGCGGTCGCAGGTTTGACATACCTCGCTTTCTGAAACCAAAAACCCTGAGTATTCCGTTTTCTGGGGTTGACTTACTCTGAGTTTGCACTTACCCTGCTTTCTGAAATGGGCCCCTGGACTGGACATAACACTGCCTTAACTAATGGCATGAGTTAGGAATAAATCTGTGTTGCCATACAATGGGAAATTTTCAGGATTATTACAAATGGGGAAAAACACTTCACTGTACCAGATTAGATGGAATGCATTTAGCCATTAATACTAAATATTCATACACATAGAAAATTGATGTAGACATAATATGTATAGAATATTGAATGTCCACTAGCTACTACCTGTAATGTGATGATGTGGATATGTTAAGCATCTACTATTGAAGCAGATGGAAAACTATATCTATATGAAAATACTAGCCGGTTGTTTTGTTTTATATTAGTCAGTTGCTTCCTGTTTACATGGGTGGTTCTTTTCTGAAATTAAACAACAATAACGCAATGTTACATGAAACCAACAAAATGGTTTCCCTTCCTTACTGATGAATTGACTCTTCATTTCAAATGTCAGTGAAAGAATCACAAACCTGCGTAAAAGTTTTATCATGATGATTCCGACAACTTTTATCTGTGGCCTGATTCCTGCATACTCTGGTTATACCTAACATTTGGGAAAAATAAAACTGATTTCATTCTACAGATTTGATCAAGTGTGATCTTTCAATCAATATTAAAAGTCTTCGTTAGGCATTTGATGTGGTTTCCTTTAAAGTTCATATCATAATTTCAAAGACAATCTTTTAAACGATTTGTTGTCATTTTGTTCAATTTCAAATTGAATATGAAATAGAATTGTAAACAGTGCATATGTTTAACACTAGAAAGGTATTCAACTGAAATCTTGCTCCTAAAAAATACTAAAAACACAACAAAACCAAAACCACAAAAGTAATATAGTTGTAAGATTTGTTCATGGATTTTACCACATTCCTTTGAACTATAAAGTTCTCATGGTTCAATAGTTTTTAGCTTTGGCTTTCATGGGCTGCAACGCTAAATCTCTTATTTGAAATAAGATATGCTTAACAATCTTCTTTAAATTTAAAAAGCTTACAGCTCTTGTGGTTCTTCATTAAATATTGGTGATCATCATACAACTAAAATGTAACTATTGGGCAAAATGCCAGTTGGCAATGTTTTTATTGAAAAACAAACACCGGCAAATTAAGGAAACTGTAAACGGAACTCGTTTAAAATGAAAATGGGATATTTTGGGCCTCGTTCATACGTTAATATGCACAGGGCAGGGTGTAGAAAATATAGGCTTCAGGGTGGTATGGATTATTGTGACATTTGTGTTTGATGTTCACAATTCTCAGTGAGGTTGACCATTTATCTTTAGTACATTTATCTGGATTTGTGGGTTTGGATTTGAATGGCACAGTTATGTCTGATTGGTAACATCACTGGGTTGAGAGAATTGTGTGGACATGCTGGGCTCCAGAAGTTTGAAGACAGGTGTAATGTGATCTAATGAGGCCTGTTTATGCTGCTGGTATATGTATCTGATTGGATCCGTCTTGTCTAATTGGAACCTTTACCGCCACCGAAGGAACTTTTTTAGGGATGTGTTTTCTTGCAATATCTATCCACAATCCGTCCATTAAGCCGAATGGTCCGTTTCAAAAGGATAAAGGACTCCTGCTAAATAACTCAGACCCAGAACTAAGATGCCGACTACTTGTTCACCATCTTTAATAACCACTTTCTTTTTTTAAATATCATAGATTTATATTGTTTTTCTTTTGGGTGCAGCTGTAAGCATAGTCTATTCTTACGATACATAAAGATCACCTATTCGTCCACGCTCCACCCCTAAAGATCTCTTGAAATGGTTTTGCCCCGTTCTGTCTGTAATTTTCCACTTGGTCATTGACGTTCACTGTGCTCATGAGGGGGGAGGGGATGACTGTGCTTGTGAATAACAGGGTAACTGTGCCACATTGCGTGTCCTGTCGTAGATCTTAAGTGTTATGTATTTTTCATCAAAAAATTAAATGGCGAAATGCATCGAAGTGACCCTTGTTAAAATTTCATGTCTATATATAACTCTGTTTTTTCATAAATAGTGAAAACACAGACTGTTATCCCCAAGGGAAATGTGCCTGTAATGTTTTCAGTACAGTTTCTTATCAAATTACATAGAAATGGAACAAGGAATGAGTTGGAAAAGAGCTTCTTATAGCCTGAGTGACAAAAGGGGCTGAACTGGCTGAAACCGGTTGTGGCAGCACAGCTTTACTTCCTGATTGAACAGTGGAACTGTGAACAACAGCTAAGATTTCATGTTGCTAGCTGTTTAGAGTTGCTTAAGTGGCGCATTATCTGTACACATTTTCACAAAATGTAAAATACAAATACTATTTTAGTATTAAGTGAATTATACCAATTTCGCAGGTTTCACAAGAATAAATTCTGTGCTGATTAATGACGATTCATTTGAGAGGTTTTAGTGTAGGGTTTAATGAGAGAATATTTTCCAAACTATTTTATTAGAATAATGAGCTTAAAATCAGCTGTTTCTGCTGTTGGCAATCTTTTTAAGAGCTCTGATATCAACAAGGCAAAATGTATTAACTTAAATGGTGGTAGAGGTATAATTGTTTTTGCACACTATTGGGCAGTGTGAATTTAGCTCATTAATCATAGGGGGTTCACCCAAATTAATTTTTTCTTTATTCACACAAAAAGAACATCTGTAAATTCCAGATACTGTCGTGTGACTTGGTTTGGCCATTGATATTGGCTCTTTTCATGTGAGAGCCAAAATCGTTTTGACATCACGATATCTGATTCTGAACTAGAACCGTATCATCATGGTGATGGTGCTCCATAGCCTCTCGCATTCTGGAGAGTGATTTCTGGGCTGGGTCAGAATGATACATCTTAGTTGGTTTTTACTTGCCAGATGACTATCGAAAGAGGATTTTCTCTCAAAATGGGTGGTGTTGAATTTTCATTTTTACGCCACCTTATGACATGTTGTTTGTTTTTTTCTAAGATGCAGCAGCAGAGGCTTGTTCATTCAGGATATGTAATGTCATGATAGCATTTGTGAGAACCATTGTCTCCCATTCTCTTATTAAGAAATTTAAAAAACGATTGAGGATTGAGAAAAATAATCTACTTTGTCATACTACTGAAAACCAGGCAATAAAAAAAGAAAATTTTGATTCACACTTGATGAGTATGATATTGTGATATTCTGAATGTTTTCGACGCCATACCACAGCGGTTAGACAACACCTAAAATCTCCTGCAATATGTATGGTACGGTCTTATTGCTGGCACCCCTCCCCCACACCCGCTCTCAATGTCATGTGGCGGCTCATGATTGGCTCATGTGATAACAGAGCTAGTAAGTCTCATACTTTCCTGCAAGGCTAGCATGGTTGTTTTGTGTGTTAGCAGGTCAACTACTTTTTGTTCTTCTGTGTGTGTTTTATTGTTGAACTGTTTATTGTTGTTGACCTGAGCTCTATCACCTTGTCACCTTGCCAAACATTGTTCTACCACACTTTTAAATAAAATAATTTAATTTTTCGATTGAAAATTAACTGTTAAAATATTTTACATTGTGTTTTATTCACACAATACCTCCTATTCTTTTAAAGTGTCACACACCTTTCCTTTAAATAAGGCTTGTACCAAAGTGTTCAAGTATACTTGGATTCACAATTGAGCAGATCGTCCAGCGTGTGTGACATACACGACAAACAGTTACAAATGCTAGTCATCTAGAAGCATGTAGCCATCACCGATTCTCTCTAGTGTGAACCCACACAAATTGCGATTAGTTGCAGACTAAATGGTTTGTAATCTGTCTGACCAGTTGTCAAGTGTGCATACTAGTCAGGAAGGCAACAGTGACAAACAGACAATACAATTGTTCGAGATTTGAAAATGTTTAAGAGGCGAGTGACGCCTGGAGTAGCGTATGCCAAAAACTGCTCCCAAAATCTCAAACATGGTCTCATCCCTTATGGCTCTTTCCCTTGTTCAGCAAGCATGTTAAGAATAAAGTCTCCTGTTGTATTTGAGAGGTTTTTCTTTACAGAAGTCTTGCACAAGTAATCTGGAGTGTAACTACATTTGGAAAGGCTACTTTTTTCATTTGACATACCTAGACAATGAACCTCAATGGAATGAGCTTTAGTGCACTTGGCATTGTTTGTTACATGTTCAATGTGTCCCATGAACTGTAGTTTAAAAACAAGTAGACAGAATGAGTATTTATCCTGTTACTGCGCCTGCTCTGGCGATACACGTTGCTGTCTCCTCCCCTCTGTTCTGGTAATGGTTTGTTCTATACTCTAGGGTGATTTTCCATTGTCTGCTCGGCTCTTGTTACTTGATAGCAAGATGGTGGAGCAATACTGCACTGTGACTTTGCTTGTGAATGTATTTAAGATAGCAGAGATGACCTGAAAATATCAAACTATTCCAAACAATTTCACAGCATTTCTATTTTAAAGTAAATAATATTTGAATTATTGTCATTAATTAAAATTACTCAAATTAATTATAAAAAATTTATAAAATGACTATGAAACACAGTCTGTTTATTGCAGTTAGGTCTAATTATATACGAAACGCTTTTGGTCAAGCGTATATAGCTTAAGTAACTAGCACCCCTACAAAATCCATGGTACGATCTTAGTCCTTCCCCTCCCCCATCTGACTCTGTTTTAGTGCTTTGCTCCTGATTGTACAAAGGCTAGAACAGGCTTGTAAATATCTCCTCCAAGCAGAAGTTGGCCTGCATTTGAGGAAAGCAGTGTAAGGTCACTAACGGTTCTCTGTCCTTTTTACATTTGTTGCTATGTTTTCATCAGAATACTTTTATAAGTATATCAAATACTAGTATGTTTGCGATTTGTTAGCATTTGCAGCCACATGCTAGCATTTCTTTCTATGTAGCTATGTAATGTTTTGTATTGACTGGTGTGTTGTATATGTGCTCAAAACTTTGGACTGAATTTTAACCAGTTGGCTCTTGGCAGATATAATATGGTTCTTGGAACTGTTCCCCTCAGGAGAGTTTGGGTTTACCATACCTGGTGGTGATTTACACGGATTCTTAGGACCTTGATGAGATGTTTTGTGATAGACTAAACTTTGAAATAAACCTTGAGCAAAGCAGGATCTCCTATTGGATTGAGCAGCATTTTTTTTGAGCTAACATGGTTTGACCAACTTTTGTAAGATGACACTGTTGGAAATTACTTTAGCCTTTCAATTAAATTGATAAATGTGTGTGTGGGGGGAGTTGCTGTGAGTCTCACACATCAGACACAAGATGTCAAATGTAAGGACTACCTGCGTGAGTTAAGGAAAGGACCAGCCCTTAAAAGTGCCGACGCATTCTCAGACATGAGTGCTCGGCCAACTTAATATTTTTAGTAAGCTTAAATGTGACAACTCTTACTAATTTGCTCGACTAAGGCCCGTTTCACATTTCGCGTCTAAAACCGGGTGGAAAACGCGAGCTCCACCGGGTTCTCCTTTTTTCAAAAGCGCCTGATCTTTCCGCTCTCCCTGGCGTCTGCTGTCTCGGAACAACCATGGGCCACGATAGCTGTTGAGACGAGGAGGTATAAAGAAAGGATATATGGATTATATGCACTGAAAATACCTTGCAATTACTCTGCTACTAGATTTAGTAATGCTGATCTTCTGTGTCTCCATTTTCATTAAGTTTGTCTGTATTGGCTGATTTGTTCTTGTCACACGACCTGCGGTGCGCTTGCACCTTTCTGAGAAGTTCAGATTTTTACATCGAGATGCGGCGCCGACGCTCCTGAAAAAAAAGTGTGTTGCCCCCTATTTCCGCATGGCTGACGCGAAATGTGAATCGGGCCTTAATTGACTAGTTGCAACACTTTATGTTGTGAATTCTTGTGTAATGACGCATAAGCCAGAACTTACATAACCTAAAACGTTACTGTTCACAGACATGCATAGTATGTTTGGGGACATTGTTTTCCCCAATGATATTAAGAAGAACGCTTCAGTTACATAGTTGATTCAAAGGGAGTATGGGGACATGTCTGCGTCTCTCTCATCTGATGGGTATTAACAACCCCAGAGATTCATATAGCCCTGGTGATTCCCCAGAAAGATGAAGTACGTTTCATATTGTCACGGTAGACAGCAGGACAGGTTTCTGTGGTCTTGAATCTGGAACTTGACTCTGACCAATGAGCTACTTGTCACTCCGAAAACGCACTTGTTAAAATTCCCTCTTCGCTTTTCAATTGGTGTCAGACCACTGTAGGGGACCTGATTTCAGCAACTAGCGTCATTAGGTGTGATGCTCCAGTGGTGTTGTTTCTAGTTGGTTAGTGAGCCGCAAAACGCTCTTTGAGCACAAGGGCAAGCCAGAAGATTGAAGCTGGAACTTCAGCGCAGGAGGACTATACTTGATATCTCAATTGAATTCTTGACGTGGTAATCCAGAGGACATGGAAGAATGAAAGACACCTCATATCTGTGTCATATCACAGCAGATTAGTTTGTGTGAAAAAAGAAGCGTGAACAACACACTGTCTGCTGTTGAGCTTGTGCAACCTTAGAACCTGAACCTCAGAATACAGAAAAAACATGAGTATAATCTGGAGGGTAAAAAAGACAATCTTAATAGTTCGATACCAAGGCTTTGTTTGATTTGTTTTACTTGATTCTTTTGAACAATGCAACTGCAGTGGTTCGGTTTGCCATCTGTCAAGCTGGTGGCCATTTTGTGTCACTGCAATGAAGCTTCATGAGTATGAAATGGCAGAGTGGGGGAGGTGCTCTTAAAGAGACCTCGCTGTAAAACTGACTCGAAGCTGCAGTGTGCACAGTTTACGTCTGCTGTTCTGTGTTGGATTTAAGTTATTCCAGGTGTTTTTGTCAGTTTTAGTTCCTTAGATGTGTTCTATATCTTCTGCGTGTAGAGCAGATTTGAGAGTCCTAAAAATACATTAGTCAAGATTGTTTGAAAAACAATATAACTGAAGCTCAATCATCTGTTAAATATTACATTAATTTGATAGACGATGCGCTGGTTAGTTTTCAGACACAGAACTACAAGAGAAATCTTCGACCCACAGCTAAATCTGGTCTCAGCTAGTTCTAGCCAGTTTCTGCCTGTCATGTCTATGAGAAGCCTACTGTGCACATAGTAGCGTTGGAGCACAAACTTGTTTTCAAGCGGTTGTTGTATTAGAGGTTGTTTAATGAACAACAACCTTCTCAGTGTTAATTCTGCTCAGGTTTTTAATTATTTAATTGTTATTTATTTATCTCTTATAATGTTTGTTCTACCCTGGAATTTATTGAATGGTATATTCCGGCCGTCTACATTTCTACTAGGTTCTCTCCGTTCTTAGTTTTACAGATATGTTTCATTGTAATATGCCATTTTAATTTTAGAAGTGCATCTGTATATTCATACGTAGATGCAATATATCAATAATCATAAGCATTCCATAGTGCTGATTTTACACACCACAACAGCATAAAGCTAAAGCAGTCCTAAATGTCAGCTAAAACTGATAAGAAACAACAACGCTACAAACAATATGCTATTGCTCTCCATAACCTAAAACATGCATTCGGTCTTGTCCTAATTTTATTGCATTTCATCCTTACTGTATTTACATTGTATTGTTGCTCATCAACCTAGCAGTATAACGCCATGTTTTATTTTATTGAAAGTGTTTGGCATGAAAAATAGAAGAAATATATTTATTCCGTCAGTTTTGTATCTGTCGTTTATACAGTTCATACTCTCCGATACATACTGTTTCACAGTGTTAAAATTAATAATAGGCTGTTTGTAATTTTTCTTATTCGCGCATTAAGCACAAACACAGTGGTTGCCTAGGGCATAAAGTGAACCCACTAAAGTAATATGACATCAATAATAGATGCATATTAAAAGGTAATCTAATCCCCACCAGTTTTCATTGGTCAGAACTAGGCCTATGTTTCTTCCTGAGCTACCTACATCATAATTGTTACATCATAATACCAGTGAGGGAATTATATGACATCCGTTATAAAAATAACTCAATTTAGTGACCATGACCGAGTGAATCATTAGACCGAAACACAAATGAAGATATTTGAAAGAATGTCAGTAACCAAACAGATCTCACCCCCATTCACTGCCATATTAAAGAAAAGAAATACTATGGGAGTCAATGGGAGTCTATCTACATATTTATTTTATTTTACATTCAGTTTAAACTTAGAAAGTAGACTAAAAACCAAGGAAACAAGCTGAATTACTGTTTTATTCTAGTAGCGCTGTAGATTCAGAGACTGAAAATGATCGTGCCTTAAAAATGTATAGAGATTGTTTTTGTTGGAACTGATTACTACTTTCTAATGAAATTTACATATGAATTTTTGAGTCAGTGTTGATTCGTGCTACTCAGAATTCGCTCCTGCCGCTGGCGTTCAGATGATTAAAATTTTACTCCTGTGACCAACAGTCTGACTAGCGCCTTGAGTCTGTCCTCTGCATTGAAAGCTAGTGCTATTCAGGAATTCGCGATCCTGTTCACGCTGCTGAATTCAAGATTTCAGAGCTCAATTAAATCTGCTTACACAACAGAAGACTATATTTGAATTCCTAAATCCACACAATCAATTAGATTGTAAAAGGGTCCCTGCTTATTGTGACCTAAATTTTGTGGGGTAGGAGTGTGTTCTGACTTCAATGGAATTCCTCCACACATTTCTAAAGATTTCTTTTCTTTTTCTCATTTAAGTTCTTGATTTTGTGTTTGCTTTAGTGTGTAGAACTGCAAAATGTATTAAAATGGCTGTGCAGTGGTCCACTCTAGCTTGGCTCAGTTTGTCTGGTGGTGGTCATACAGGTTGTTCCGGTAACTGAAACAGACTACTTTATTGCGTTTCTCTGTTTTTGTAAGATGGGCTAGTGAGATTTGTTAACGTTTTTCATAAACAGGGCTTCACAGTCCATACTAAATTCTCCCCCCCTCAATGTACTCTTTATGTGCCCCTGTGAAAGTAGTGGTTGTGTTTCTCTCATGACTAAGAACATGGTAAGAACCGTTATACAGGTGCATCTGTCCAATCAGTTGTATTTTCAGAAAAACAATTCAGAAGTCATTGACAGGCTCCGCTAGGTGGACCTCAGATGAAAACTTAGATACTAGAACATGAACACTGTTTTTTGTGGGATTGGCTGTTCCAGTCCTCGCGACCGTGCACAGGATTAGTAGTATAAAAAATATATGGATCTTAACTATAAATGTTAGCATGCTCCCCTCTTCATTCTTATAATGGTATGCTCCATGCTCCCAGTTATTTTCCACTGTCTGCTCTGCTGTGCGTGGAGCTACTGCAGTATGTCATTGCTCCAAAGTAAATTTGGTATCCTTAAGAACTACTTTAATAAGCTGAGATCGAACGAAAATTCAGTTCCAGCTCAGTTTTAATGCATTATCACTTTCATGGTTATATAAGAAAAGCAATTTGTTTAGATAAAAAAACGACAGTTGTTTATATCTTGTATGTTTACTGGTAATTTTTAGTGTTAATTATTTAAATGTGTTTGTTAAAAACAAAAAAAACTATTGTAGAAACCCTGCAAAAATCCATGGTACATTCCTAGTCCTGCCCCTCCCCCCTCAACTCGGGTTAAGTGCTTGGCAGTTGATTACAGAAGGGCTAGTCAGCGTTGCTAATTCCTCCTTCGAGCAGAAGGTGGCCTCCATCTGAAGATAGCAGTGTAAGGACACAGTCTTTGTTCTTTTTCTGTCATTTCCTTAGAATTTTATTTGAAACTGTGGTTTATATAACTCTGACTTACTAAATTAACAAAAAGTAATAAAATCTCAGTTAGTGGGGTGTTTGCGAAATGTCTGCATTAACATGAAAGCATTAGCATTTTTGAAAGATGCTCGTTAAACTATCTAACAATTTAACTATCTGGCATTTTGTTAGAATACGCCAAAAATATTTTGTGTAAGATAGATGCTTAATAAATGCTGTTGCAGGGGGTATTTCTTCATTTTTTAGTAGGTTTGTCTTCCAGCAGATTTTAGGTCCTGCCCTCTTCTAACTCACCTGTCTGTAATTTACAAGTGATCCTGAGCTCCTTGATTAGCATTAAGAGATAAACCCTGTGTCTCAATCAGCTCCCTTGTTCCCGAGGTCGTGAATCAGTATAACGTGTTCACGGATTCGGGCACTGGTAAGGACCCTGGCTCACTTCACATTGTGACACACTGTTCACTTCTTTTCCTGTGACATGTCTGCTTAAGCGCCTTGTGATACTTCACAGCTGGTATTAATCAACAACCTGCAAAACCGACATCTCTCTGACTTTATTTTTTAACTACTGGTTGAAGGACATTTGAGAAGGACTTTCATCATTCTGTTACATAGCAGTGCACAAATTTTGTCCATTATTAAAATTAACTGTTAAGGAAATGGTGTTGCCTACCTGTCTAGCAACGTTTGTTTATACATGACACAAAATGGCGTTTCATGAAGTTCAATCAATTGGCCCCTTTAATTTCAGTTAAAGGAAAACTTGTGATGTGATTTCCGGTAAGGGTACATGGGGAGCATCGATTCGTTCCTTGTTTTTTGCGGTGCTGGAATGTCAAGGGAACGAACGTTACAGTGCACTGGAAGGATTTTGCGAATGAGACAGCACTTAAAATGGCTGACTCCCTGGTCAGTGACCTGACTGATAAACAAGGGAACTGATTGAGACAGCCAAAGATTTTGTAGGATTGAGCACACCTGTGTTGAATATGCTTGTTAATAGACCAGACAAGGTATTATAAGATGCGCCTGAAAAGTATATCGTACAGACAGAAATGGAAACTTAACAGGAGTACCTGGACGAATTTTGAGTAGAATTTATTGTTGAAGGCATCAGACAGTTTTTAATAATGAACTTGACTATGATTAATTATTAATTGAAAATGTAATAATCAAATCGTATTCAATCTTTGTTAATCATTATCAATTTATTTTTCAGAAGCAGAATCTGCTGATCTTTTAGCAGCGGGCCGATCATTCCACAAATGTGGTATGATCTTCCTTTTTTGGGATGGCACTACAAGACGTTGTTTGTTCGCAGAACGTAGGGATCTGGCTGGTACATAAGTCTGTATTAGCGAGTGTAGATAAGGGGGTGCCGAACCAGTGGTGGTCCTGTAGGCCAAGAGCAGAGCTTTGAATTTGATGCGAGCGACTATAGGGAGCCAATGTAACTTAATGGAGAGGGGTGTAATGTGTGCTCTATTCCGTTCATTGAAGACCACTCTTGCCGCTGCATTCTGGATCATCTGTAGTGGTTTGGTTGTACAGGCTGGGAGTCCAGCCAGTAGCGAATGCTCCTCGAAATTTGACTTTATCCGTTAAACAGATGTCAAACTGGGGTTCCAGTGTTGAGGGTGAGGAGTGCCTTTATAGGTAACGCAAATAGCCTTGAAAGACATAGTTTGATGATCAGCTCACACCTGACTATGTTTTTGTCAGTTTGTGTTCACAGCAAGGGCTCTCGCAATCCACATTCAGTTGATCTTGTTGAAGTTGCACAACCCTAGTGATAGAACCGTATAAAACAGAAAATCAACAGAAGTAATTCTACAAGGGGTAATAATGCTAGACCGAGCCTTGGTGTAAGGAACCAGAGAGTTGAACAGGAAGAAACATGCTGGATTGGAAGAAGTGCAAGCAAGAGACATAAATGTTCAACATGTGACACTGAACAATTTGTTTAGAACTTTTATTGTCTTTTCATGTTTAATACATATCATTGGTGTGCCTGCAGTTGTTTGGCAGCAGTCCAGTTGGTGGCCATTTTGTGTTATTGCAACACATAGCTGCTGGTATGAAATGGCAGAGTGGGGGGAGGTGCTCTCAAAGAGACCTCGCTGAAAAACGGACTCCCAGTTGAACCAGGCGTGTGTTGATTACCTTTGTGTCGTGTTTGATTTGAATCATCCGAGTATTCTTAGATTAAAGTATTTTTGGCTTTTATTGCCTGAAATGTTTTTCATTTCATTTACTTGTGCAGCACTTGAGTGAGTTTTAAAAGTAATATTTTTTGCGCGAAAACATTAATCAGTTCATCATAAAATTACCCTAGTGGTTTAAAAAAATGGTTAGGTTTTGGATACGTTATACTTTTTTTTTGATGCAACAAGTTCAGACTGACATGTGAGAAAAGCCTCTAACATGTAACTCGCAGCTAAACTTGCATGGCTGGTTTCAGCCAGTTTTTGCCGGTTGTGTTTGAGATTAGTTGTCTATGCATACAATCACTATGTTTGTTTTCAAGATGGATTTATCCAACATAAGCTGCGCTTTAATACTGAATATTAACAACAGACCAGAAAAATACAAACCTGGTGTGGTGTAAAAAAAATACAAATACATTGTGACAGTCATTTCAATGTCAAATGTCCCAATTTACCTGAATTCCCTCTCGATATAGTATCTAGCTAAAGCTAGTACAGATTGATTGAGAATCTCTACATTCTGATTCATCCTGTTGTCGTTTCTATAAGTACTCCTCTAACTGTTTGCAGTAATTTTACATCTCATTTTGCAACCTGATTTTATATTCTAGGACTTTTATCATTCTTGTCACAGACACATTTTATCTTGACATGCTAGATTGTTATAGCGTCACAAAACCTCCCCTTTCAGCTACATTCTACCTCACTGTTGTTTTTTAAAAATGCATTTAAAATGGGCGTGAACTGTGAGAAGAAGAGCCGTTAAAAAACGGAGAAAGTTACGGCATGGAGACATGTGCTCCAATCACAAGGCTCCAATGATAAGGTGAAATGTCTTCTCTATGGTCAAAAAAACACAGTCTCGTGAATACTAATGAGACACCGTCGTCACATCTCTTGGCGTTAGCTAGATGAGGATTTTAAACCCGAAGGCAGAATAACGCTTGTTTCGTGGCGCTTTAAGGAGGCCAACAATAACACTATAGCTCGTGTGCCTTATTCGTAGTAGACCAATCACAGCAGACTAGACTGTTTTATCAATCAGATCAGAGTAGGTAAAGGAGGGGATTAGACTGATGATTCGCCGAATGAATCATGTGAGAGTTTCCTATTATGACAAAATAATAGTGATTTTACACATTCTATGTACGTAAACTTGTTGGACGCTGCATAAACTAAAATAGGACCTTAAAATTCAACCCTCATTTACTCTTTAACTTACTATGCCGTGTAACCCAGTTAATTGAGAACGTAGAGTTAGATGTGACGTTAACTACAATCACTTTTGTTAATTAATTAGATTTTTCGATAACTGGAGCTCCATTTATTTTTAAGTTTGTTTTCATGTTCTGTAGAAAGGGTATGTATGTTTCTCAATACATAGCGTTATGCTATGTATTGAGAAACGGTGCATCGCTGCATTTGATTAGCAGCGCTGGAATGTCCGGCTACGTGTTTATTCAGACTACGCACATGGGCCTGGAGAGAGACAACTGAAAATGTTCAAGCCATTGAATATTTGGTTCCTGTTTGTATGAGATTGAGAGCAGTTAGCTCAAATGAATTAGAATTTTTGTCTTGAGCATGGCTGAGATTTCATATTGAGTGCTTTTATTGATAATGGACTGAATTTGCTCTACGTTGACCAATCTGACCAGCAGTTTGAAAACTTGTTTCCTATTAATTGCCAGTTAGTTGTGTGAATTGGTGAACAATTTCCAGCTGTTGTGCTGAAGGTTGGCCCAGGCCTCGGTTCAGAGAAAAAAAAACGCTACACACATCAGTACCTATCATTACGCTGTAATTAAATACATTTGTGCGTTTTCTCAGGAGACATGTTATTATTTTATTTGAAGGATGTTTAATGAAAGTTGCATCTCTACACCCCTGCTTGTAGTAATAGTACAATCCTTGGCTATATTTATTCTGTCATTTTGACTGCACAATATGCAGCAGTGGGGGAGGGATGAGCGTTCTGACTCATTTTCTTTCTCCTTAACTAGAACTCGAGAATTTTTTTCTTTCCTAAAGAACTATTTGTTAAGGATTTGTTTTTAATTTCATACTTTTTTTGATAATAAATTCAGCCTATATACAAGGAGAGGGATTTGAAGTGCTAGGGTTTAACCTTGTTTATGTAAATGTGATCTTGCAGGCATTTAACACTTTTGTGTTACTCTGTAACCTCTGGTTAGGTATGAAACCCGAGTAGTTAACCTATGTTAGGATGGTTTAACTAGTTAGGCTATCCCCTGCTCAGTTCTTCTAATGGTACGGTCTATGCCTTCCGGTAATTTTCCATTGTCTGCTCTGCTGTGATACTTGGTAGAAAGAGGGTGGAGTTACACTGCAATGTAACTCTGCTCCATGGTTAATATGTTAAAACCTAGTTTAGTTTTTCACAGTTCTCTGCTTTCAATCTGCCTCATACCATTTACACAGAATTAAAAGTAGTTTTGAATTTTTTTAATAAATCATAAAATTAATAGATTCGGGTTAAGAAAAACAAATATATTTTCCCCTGTATGTGTATAGTGCTCATTATGCAGGATCAAGTTCATGTGTTGTTAATTTATTAGAGTTAAGGGGGCACCCCTCTGAAATCAATGGTATAGTCCTAGCCCAGCCCCTCCCCCACCACGTTCCAGTTTTAGTGCTAGGCAGTTGATCGCACCAGAGGCACGCTTGCAAATCTCTCCTCCAAGCAGAAGGTGGCCTGCGTTTGAGGAAAGCAGTGTAAGGTCACAGCTCTCTGTCTCTCTCCTTTCTCTGTTTGTTCTTTTGTATTGCATCCACTTTTTGAAAATGTGCTTTATTTTTTCGGTAGTAAATGTAACTAAATGTAAAACCGAAGACAATTTAACAGGAAAGTGCGGGACAAGGCCTTTTTAGCTACGTAACTTGATATTGCGGAATGCCTAACATATATGCTAAAATGCATGTAAGTGATTACTTCAGGCTTGAACAAGGTGAACAGAGGCCCAACCTGCCTCGCACTCACCTGTTAGTAATCCACGAGTGCTCCTGAGGACTGTGATTGGCTTGTTCAGGTGTGCTTGATTTAACCTGAAGCTAGTGGGATTAAGCTATTGTCTTGTGTTAGCACTGTGATGCTTTGGCCTTCCTTTCCCGCCTTTTCTCACGTAGTGTTTTCTGAACCTGCAGCTGTTGAAAAATGACAATTTGTCATTTTCATTTGTAATTTTCTTTAAAAATGAATAGACAGAGAACTCTTGGTGAGAAGCGCCTGCTGCCTGCACGGGTTGAAGACGTGTGCGTCTTCCAGAGGTAGCCTTAGAAGCACTTGATAAATACTCCAGACAACACCATGATGAAGGAAAACCAGAAGACAGATGATCGATTAGTTTAGAGGAACCACAGGAGAAACACACACCTGATGTGAAATTCGACGATGGATCGGGAGTCAAAACTACGAATGTTGAAAGTAAATAATCCACGGCAATAAAGACCATGTGGGGTCTTATAGCTGGATTGGACTTTGATGAAAGGAACCATTACGAGTTGGACACTGGTAGTTGGAGACTAAGGATAACACAAGATCAAGACGCTTAATTGGTCCTTTACGTTGAATTTACATAAATGATGCAGCTGCAGTTGTTTGGCTTGTCAGCAGTCGAGCTGGTGGCCATTTTGTGTTATTGCAGTGCAGATCTGAGAGCATGAAATGGCAGAAGGGGGGAGGGGCTTTTACAGAGACCCCACTGTGAAACTGCACACTTCTGTCACTTCTGTTGTGCAGTGATTCTTACCCAGTAAATGGATTTTTCAGCTCCGTTGACTGAAATTTTCCATTTCATGCATTTCTGTTGGAGTTGTTTTGGGGATTTGTATGTAATTTCATTACACAAACAATTGAAAAGGTATAAATAGAAAATCCAACATAGATTCCTTTTGAAATTAACTTTATAGCTTGATCCAGTAGTCGCATGCATGCTTTTTTGAAAAATAATTATAGACACGTGAGCAAAAGTAATGACGCGTAATCCACAGCTTAACCGGTTCCAGCCAGTTTGAGCTTGTCTTGTATGCGAGTAGCTGGCTGTGCATACTGTAGCAGTGCCATAGCAAAGCTGTTTTAATAAAGCGTTGTTGTGTTGGAAACTATGATGGATTTGGGTTATGCTTGATGTGCTTATTTGACAAACGGACTTAGTCCTTTACTAGACGTTTTTTTAGTTGTGTGCTCATTTAGAAGAACAGGAAAGGATCTTAGCGTATCTGTCTGCAGTTTATGGAAGCTGTTTATGGAAATACATTAACATGCAGCATTAACAGATCAGGATAGTAGAAAGCTGGTGAAGAGTATAATGCGTAACTTTAATTTGGTGCAAAGCAACGGAGAGCAATGGTTGAAATACTATAGTTCCTAATGTTAAATTACGAATGGAGCAATAGATCAAATTTTAACACTTCAACCTTATTTTACATTCATAGGATACAGCTTTTCATCGCCCTCGCTGTAGCTGCTATATTATGCCTGTTCTACTTTATTCCCATATGATTATTATATTAACAATCCTCGCTCCATATGAGGGAAATGGTTTATTTAAATTAAAATTGTTTTTACTGCCCAAATAGGACCTTCACCAGGCATTACAATGATTAAACGCAACCATGAAAAAACAATGAATTCCTAACTATATAAAACACTTTAGTTAAATTAATGCCCAATTTTGGTTTGCCGCAGTTTTTCTCATATTTGTTCAATCAGTGATGGTTTAGCCATGCAACATCATTCAGGCACTCTTCACAACTACATACGACCACCCAGGCAGGGTGCGGAAGGAGTGTATTTTTTTTAGTATTAACTTCTTAGTTATCGTGAATAAAAAAGCAAGTTATAGAGCCAATCAGAGCAATATCTCTGGTTTCACACTGAATCGACTGAAAATTGTGCAGAATACACAGCAAAAAGCAGGCTGACCAATGCCAAAAGAAGTTAGATGATGGCTGATGGTCAACTGTTGTCTTGGTGTGTTCCAGACGTAAGGTGTAACGGCTGTTCTGGTCACTGAAGACTCATCTTGTCTTTGTCTGTTTTTGTGTTTGTACATTTCAATGTGAAAGTGGTAACCAAACACACACTGACAGTCTGTTGGCATAAACAGACCATGAGTCCTTGGGCATTGAGGAATTTGGTGGGAATTTTGGTTGGCTGCAGAATGCAAACGACTGCCAATGCAGTTTTACCAGATAAGACCATAAAATAATAATGAGAGCATGCACATCTTTTTCTGCTGTATTTTTCTTATCGGCTGCACTAAAAGCAAACAAATGCAGCAACACAATGGTTCTTGTAAGATGAATCACTGACAAACATTCTTTAAATCATAAGTCTGACAGATCTTTTAATGAACTTGTGTTTTAGTGATGTGTGGTTCTTAAACTAACCACATGACTCGCTAAACAGTTTCAAAATGGAGTGAATTATACCGATGTTGAACTGGAATTCTCCTTGAAGCTGCTTCAGGCATTTCCATGACCTGAAATATTAATACATTTGTCGTCTGTCATCTTTTCACATTTAAACTAGCAGTATGATGTGAATTCGGATGGGACTTGCTTTATTGTCTTGAGCCAGATGTAGCGGAATGTCGTTTTGGTGTTGTCCTCCAATTTTATTGACGTGCACGGCAGGAAGTGACAGAAGAGGAATGGAGAAGGATGAATGGGTTTGGGAAGTGTCCCAGTTACCTGCATGAGCGCTTCAGCGAAATTTGTCTAGCGGTTAATTCACATGCAACCAGACAGATGTTGAAGGTCATTTATTCTTCTTAGTCTTTTAGAGGTCTTGTTTGACATCTGTCCCTTATGACTTCATGCATTTAAAGCATAACTTTGTGGTGAGTTATTAGTTTACTTCGCATAGTCACAAACAATGTTTATGATAGCGACTAAGAATCTTGATAAGAATCAATAAAATTCTTAGATCATGCTACAAATGTCTGACATCATACATTGGAAATGACCCCTTTGTTGTCCATACTGTAGTTAACACACATTGAAGATAAACATGGATCTAGTTGACCTTTACCTTTGTTACAAAGTGGTGTGTGTGCAATAGCACTGGAACTACCACAGCGGTGTTGTTGTGCTGTACGAGTTATTCTTTAAAGTCATGAATGTTTGGAACAACAAAAATAAATTGTCATTTTTAATAACAGTTGGAAGAATGAAGTAGAGCAGATGATTTTCCTTTGCTCCATCTTGTGTTGAGATGTGGTAGTGCACGTGAGTCACACCCTGTTTTTGTTAAAATGGTATGGTCTGCATCGCAGTAATTTTCCACCCTGTTTACTCAGTGCCTGTTATGCAGCAGTGGGGGAGGGGCCTGTTTTGCTTTTCAGCACATGTTAGTTTTCCTCTATTACTACATAATTGTGATTTTCCTGTGTTCTATTATATCTTCTGTTCTTTTTAAGAGAGCATTTATGAATTATTTCATGTTTTGGAACACTTTTGTGCAATTGAAAATTTTAGCAGATGCTGTTCTGTTATTAAGCCCCAAAGTTTGATTGTGGGTTAAAATGCCATTTTATTTTTAAATAACACCGTTTAATTGGCTGTAACACTACAGTTGTTTGGTAGCTACACGGTTTTGTCTAGTTACAGCTATCCTTTAACAAAGAATGTGCTCCACCTCTCCACGTGAGCACCCCTCCCCCACCAGTTCTCTCTGTCTCTCTCCGTCTCGCTCTCTCTTTATCTCTTAGGAGTGTGCACTTGAGCTAGGCATGCTCGCGTTTTTGCGCTCGATTCTAATGAAGGCCTACTTCTGAAGAGTAAACTTCAACATTGTTATTGAGCTGTTTTTGTTTTTTGAAGACTTTTACATTTTTTGCTGTTTACCTTTAGGTAAATTACTGGCCTTGTGTTGTGTTTTTGAAGATTCGATTTACCCTTTTTGTTAACTTAACGTTTTAAGGAATTTTCGTGTTTTCACACATTCGCGGAAGTGAGTAGTATAGCAAATGGCCTTTAATTATTTTTTCGCATTATTACTTTTACGTTTTGTCTAGTGGCGGATTGTGAGACCTGTAGGACTAGAATCGTCAATCTGGTTGTCGACACTAGTGACTTCGGGTTTTCGACGATTTTTTACGGGGGGATTTTGTATCAGAAAGTGTAGATTAAACAACTGTCGATACTGTCTTGGAATATTTGTGATATCGTTTGGTTATCTTAGTTGTTCTGTTTTAGTTGTTCTGTTTTAGCAGTTACCAAAGAATTAATCAAAAAGTTGCTATCGCGCGGATCCGAAAGAATTGTCTTTTTGTTTATTAATCGAACATTTATCTTCGGAGAGGGAGATGTGGTGTCTTAGCTTGGTTATTTTCATGATGAAACATGGACCATGTTTGGAATTGTGGGAGATAGCATGAGATCACAGTCTCTGTACTGTGCACTACAGCTCTGGCAACCATTTTGACTTTGTGCAGCTAGCGGCAACCTCAGCGTCTGTGCATGCAGTCAGGGTGGGGGAGGGGTGCCCTGCTGCTGCTGTGCGCAATGATCAACAAGAGGAGCTTACTCCTGACTAGCAGCCATTTTTGTAGAATGAACACCCTTTGTGTGCACACTTGTCAGAGGACATTGAGGCATGCAAAAGCAAATTCTCTCCCTCTTTAGGATTTCACACAAATTTTTTGAGTGTTGCCAATGTAAACGGTGTGTTGAAATATAATTTAATTGTTTTTGAATATTCCTAATAGATTACTAAATTAGTTTAGTTTGCCGTCGGTCTTCGTGTCAGTAGAGTGAATAAAAGATGTGAGTTTTCCTCATGAATGCAGAAAATGCATCGTTGCATGCTACACCTCTCGTCGTCTCTCCTGTGTGGAGTCAGGTTACACCTGGTGAAACACCTTGGAAAATAGTTTTTATGTCTGGGGAATAGTTAAAACTGTAAAACTTACAACCCCTTTGGGTAAAAAGGTGTGCAGTGGTTGTCATGGATACATGGCCTTGTGGGATGAGCTGCTGTTCAGCAGGTTTAGGTGTTGCGTGTTGTCCAGAAGGACCTGAATTTGTTATAAATAGGAAAGGAGTCAGATCATTAACGCCAGATAAGCTGCGGTTTAAGTAGACGAAAGAAAAGTAGAGATGAGGAAAAGTACGGTAATTTGAGTAAACGTGACCAATTGACAGTGTACATGTGTACTGAATATTGTGTTCTGTGTGTTTGACTAGAATTGAATTGATAGATTATGGATTATTTTCTAAAGTATTGTGTTGTCTTGTTAAACATTACTAGTTAAATAATCGATAACATGGGGAATGTGCGAATAACAGACACAGTTATGAAGACCGCTGTAATAAAAATAAATACAAATAATAAATCTGTTGTATAATTAACCACTAAAAAATTATGAAAAGTCACATTTAGGTCAATTCATGTGCGAAATCAAAATTTGTGCTTTAATATATTTTTCTTTGTTTTTAGGACCATCAAACAACTTGCTGCCAAATCCATGAACAGAACAATACGAGACATCACAGAAACCTGGTAAGACTTACTAATATCATTTACAATTATTATTTTTTTCATCTTAACACTCTAACGGAATTTGAGCTCTTCAAGTACAATAGTAGCTTTGAAAGCCTGCATTATATAATGCACTCTTCTTGTCGCTAGCAGAGGCTGTTGTCTGCTGCTTTTATTGGCTGAGAATTGCAGCCAATCACAGCGAAGGGGGGAGGACACGATGTCAGGTCTCCCTCCCGGAGTTCTGAAATCAGATGCACTGCTGACTCTTACCAGCTCACTAGTTATGTCAGCTGAACTGGGGAAGGTTTTTGGTTTTGTCAGGTTTTGAATCCTGGTGGCTTGTGGACTTGTTAGTCACAGAGGTATTGGCTCAGATTGATGTTGCTCAATGGGGTCTGGGAGTTACAGGACTGTGTGGCTGCACTGCTTTACAAAAAAGAAAATCTTGACAAACGGTTAACATGTTAAAATGTGACCAGCGTTATGGTTTCGTTACAGTTAGAGGAAGGTTTTGTGATCGAGGCCAAAAGAAAATTCTAGAATTGGAAATGGGTTTTGAGATGACACGGTGACACCTAGTGGTTGCTCTTGATAGAACCCTTTTATACTTGGAGTCAAGTCAGAATAATCGCATGTGTTGAGTATTGGGAGTTAAAATCTTCTGAATCTGTTTAAAAACTTAACACTTGATTTGTGTGGGTTTTTTTTCTCCCTCAGGTAAAAATGGAAGTTGCCGTACCAGAGGAGCCTCAGAAGAAAATCTTCCGTGCGCGCAAAACGATGAAGACGAGCGATCGGAATCAGCTGGAATCATTGCACAGCACCTTGGCTCCGCCCAGCTCCGCCTCTTATACATCTTCCACCTCGCCACCCCTGGTGAACGGCATCCACGAGAAGGAGAAAGTAAAGGAGAACGACTTGAATCATAAAGAGAAGGACTCGCTGACACCTGCACCTCAATCATCTGAATCTTCCACATCTCCATTTCTTTCTGTCTCTATTTCTCGAACTCCCGCTCCACCCAACGTGCAGTCTACCTCACCTTCTTCTTCAGTCAAGAACGGTCCAGAGAAGAAGAGGTTTGAAAAAACAAAGGACGAGAAAGGAGAGACCGAGAGCAAAGGGGATGTTAAAGTAGACAGTAAAGAAGTGAGTCTAAGATGAAGGTGAAGAAATGTTACGATAAACCTCTTATTTTCATAAACTTACTCAGACTTGTTTTTCTTCACACAGGCTTGTAAATCAAAGCATTCCAGTTCTTTGGCAACGCCATTAAAAAAGGAAAACCTCAACGATGGAGATACGGAGAAGACGCGTGGTGAGGAGATGATGGATATGGATGACGCTCTTGTGACCACAGCCTCTTTTGGTGACGGTTCAGAAGAGAAAAAGGACACGAGCAATAAAAGTATCTCCTCTTCTCTCTCTGCTTCTCCTTCTTCTGGGCTAGACTGCGACCCAGAGGTTAAAGAGGGATTTCTGTGTCTGAGCGAAGAGGATGACATCCAGGCAGAGAAGGATGACAAGAGCCACAAAAGTGAGGAGAAGATGAATGTTGATACCATGAAGAAGGAACAGAAAGATGAGAAGGGCATTTCTGAGAAGACCGGAGGTGAGAACCTAGAGACCCAATTTTGGAACAGCAGCTAATAGGAGTAGATGTTTCCACAGACATCTCGGAATAAATTAATGTCCAGTCGTGTGCTCAAGCATGAGAAGGATAATCCGCAACTAGAAGGATTGTGTAACATTTTTTAATATATATTAACATAGTTTGATTTTATTTACAAACTTTATCATCCGCAAGTAATCAGACATCACATTTTTCTCAAATAGCCCTAAAATATTAGTTATTTTTACTTAGATCTCAATGTGCTCCTGTATGTAGATTTAAACGTGTCTTTAGAACATGTTATCTCGGTTAAGATTGTCACAGACATCGCCTTAAAATCTAAACTTTTGGGTCGCTTTTGTTTGACAGCCGACAACAGCACTTCTGTTGGTACCAAGAGATCCTTATCAGAGGGCAAAGAGGAAAATGACAATGAAACCAAAACAGAACGAGATGGCAAGCGAGCGAGGCTGGACGGCGAGGAGCTGGAGGCTCAACTAGAGCTGAAAATTACGGCCAATGGCGGGAGCCGACATAAACTGGAGAAAGTGCGTTATTTTTCCACTTTCAATTGGCGATAACCACAGACAACGCGTTTGTCATTGTGTATTAATGAGCTTGGACGCCTGTTTATCCTCCTCCCATCAGATGGTACAGCAGTTGGTAGAGGAACGATTACGGGTGCTGCAGTTGACAGTGTTTGACCGAAGCATAAAAGAGCTGAAGGAGAAAGTGGAGAAGATTGACTCTGCAAACAAACAGCAGAATGCTTTGCAACATATTAACACACTACAAGTGAGTTCTGAATGCAATCATTTGTTTTTGCCATTGTTATTCTGTGCACGTATGAAAGCCCCTATGGTCAACAGTTTAAAAAATCATATTGGTCTAGAGTTAATTTTCTTTTTTCGCTTTAGGCCAAGATTGCTCGGCTAGCTAAAAAGTTTGGGGCTGCTAACCAAGCCTCGGAGAACTCGAAGAGAACTCAAGAGGTAAGACTGCACACCACTTGTGTGATTTGGTTTAAACTGTGTGACTGTAAAACTACAGTTCATTTCAATGGTATTTTCGTTTATCAGGCTTATTCTGCCATTGCTCAGGCCACCAATGCAGCCAACACGAACCAGACTTCACTGCAACGGTAAGCATTGCAGTATTTTATAAACACCATGAGTTTAAACTAGTAATGTGGTTGCGTTTGGAAGGATGGAGATTACACTACACCAGCGAATGTGAATGTGTAGTATTCATGTTTCACACTGCTTCCCATCACCTCCAAGGGGCCATTCACACAGAATGCATTTTTCCATTCCAATTCGCTTTATTCCATTCCAGTGCGTTTGACAAACGTGCATGACCATTACGCTCGCATCTCGTGTCTTTTGCAGCGCCTCGCACATGAGCGCCATGTTTTTTAGACACCGTGTCAAATAAAGAAAAATCAACATTTACAAGCAGGGGTACTCATCAATGTCAGCTCCAAAAAAGTGAACCAATCAGAAGATTGGTCATGGGGCAACGGTTGCGAGCTTCTGTTTACAGTAACATGTTGGCATGACAAGGCAACTTGGCGGAGATGTCTCCAGACCCTCACGTTCTACGCTACACTTTAAAAAAGGAACATTCCAGTGCTGCATCTCAGATTTTAAGACGCATTTCTTGTGGATGGCCCCTTACTCTTACCTGTTCACAAAAAGTTTGTATAGTCGCCCAATCTGTTACCTGTTGCTTACCTCTATATCACCATCTCTGTTTAAATCAAAATTCACATGTTACTTTACTTTTCTGAATATGATTAAGTCAATAGATGCCAAATCAACAGCTCAACTTAAATATTTTATTATATAAACTGTTGCAAAACCTTATATTGAATTGCTCAATAACTTTTACACAACGCTTTAATCAGAGGCATGATTATTTTTAATTACTATTAGTAATTCATATCCACTTTTTATATTTTTTTTACAGTACTGTTAAAACCACGGTGGATCCTAAACTATCAGGTGCAGGCACAGGTGAGCTTTTTTAAACTAATAGTTTCTATGGTCATATGTTTTATCAGGTTTTTTGTTTATTACACCTGTGTTTTCTCCCCAGCTATCCTAGCACAGCCCAAACCTCTGTCCACTCCAACTACCCCAACCTCCTCCGCACTGGCCTCGTCTGCGCCCATTTTACAGATCATCTCCACGACGACAAGCTCTACTCCCTCCTCCACCTCTATGACTGGCCAGTCTCAGCCAGGAACTCTTTTATTAAAGACGGGTCCCAACACAGGGGTCATGACTACCACATCGGTAACATCAGGTGGCCAGCCCATGTCTATTCAGCCGCTTTTAATTCAGCTGCCTTTAGCTATGGCAAATGGGCAGAGCGGGGCATTAGTCAATGCTGCTGGTGGCGTTGGTTTAATACCGGTGTCGTCGCTGTCTACGGTTAACAATTTGAATAAGGCAAAGACGACTACACCTGCTACCACTTTCATTCTTCAGAAGGCATCGGGCACCCTCGCTTCGTCTTGCTCCGTACTGTCGACTCTGTCAACTCCGGTGATGTCATTGGCGAGAGCCGTGTATCCGGGTGGCACAGGGACTGTTAGTTCACCCAACACTGGGATATCTGTGACATCAGCCAGAACGCCTATACAGTGTGCTGCTGTCGTGGGAGTGTCTACTGCCGTGTCTTCTCCAGGGACGACCGGTCCAGCGGCGACAGGTTCAGCGGCGGCTGCGGCGGGTCCTCCACCAGCCTCTGCTCTGGCCTCAAAGACTGGTATGACACATTCTGCTTTAGGTTTTTATGTATTGATAATAACTGTAAAACTGATATTCGCTAGTTGCGCAAGATGGCGCCAGTGAGCCTTCGCCAGAGTCGGCAAAGTAATTTCTGGTTGTATTACACTGTATGGGAAAAGGAGGATTTTTGGCTGGAAAATATGGGTGTTTTTTTAAATAAGAAGAAAGTAATATGTCAGTGAAATGACAAATCTTCTTTACATTGCTGAGCACTTTGTTTGAAGCCATGTAGGCTTCAAAATAAATTCCTCTGTTGTAAAACGTATTACATTAACATTCAAAAGTATGCGAGTAAATATGGCACAGGGCTCTTGCTCCAATGTCATCTAACATCGCCATTAGTTTATAAAAACTTTTCTTGATTGGACTGTTAAAAACTTTTTTTTATACCAGTGTTATACATTTTTGTAAACCTTAAGCAATAAAATGATTGATAAAACAGTCATAAAACATAACAGTTATGTTACACTCGCTTAATGTTAACTTTTTAAATGAATCTAAGAGAGCTTTCAGAGAACCTTAGCTCAAAGTTCTCAGTAATTTCTTAGTAGCCTAAATTTTTCCCTCTTGTTTTTAACAGATAACCAAGCCTCGACCAAAACAACATCTCAGGTAAACATGTCCTATAGTATACAACAAGACGATACAAATTGTACCTCCAACAATTTTTTTGTATAGATTTATAAAATTTGTTAAACACATCTCATTATCTATTTACAGCCTGTCCGTCCCAAAGGTTCTGTGATAGACCTGACTGAAGATGATGATGATGTTCAAGGTAAAAATATCACTAAACCCCTCATCTTTCTACCATCAAATGAATGTTAAGTCTTGTTAGAATTTCCCTGCTCAAACAAATTATTTACAAATAAACTTCTTAAATTGGATTACCTCAACAATGTTCCCTTTGTTTTTGCAAATTTGGTTTGTAATACATTTACTCTTTATGGATTTTCAACAGTGACCGGCGTGCAGAAAGCCACAATTTCTCCTATCACTCCCCAGCGCGCATCATCTTTAGCAAGCTCAACCCCTAACGCTGGTGTTCGAACCGCACAGCGCACCTCTGTGGTGAGTGCATGATCAATTTTTTCTATTTTCACTCAGGCAGTTGTTTGTATTTCCTTTTGTAGTGTTCTGTATGTAGTTCTCATGCATGTAATATTTTTTTTTTATGGTGCCTCTCATTGTACCTTTGGTTCCTTTTTCCAGGACTCTCCCTCGCTATCCCGTCCAAGCTCTTCCACCTCTCTTCCTCCATTACCCTTAGCACCATCTCCACCCGCACGTCTCCCACCAGAGGCCGCGCACACATCCCCTCCACAGCAGCCTCAGCTCAAACTTGCCCGTGTCCAGAGCCAAAACGGCATCGTGCTCTCCTGGTGCGTCGCTGAAACGGACCGCAACTGCGCGGCCGTGGATACCTATCACCTGTACGCCTATCACCAGGACAACCAAGGGGCGGCAGCGAGCTCTGGCCCCTCTGCTCAGTCGCTGTGGAAGAAGATTGGAGAAGTGAAAGCACTGCCTTTACCCATGGCGTGCACCTTGACCCAGTTTGTGTCGGGGTCAACATATTATTTTGCCGTCAGGGCGAAAGATGTGTACGGCCGCTTCGGGCCATTCTGCGAACCGCAGTGCACTGATGTCATTAATCCAGCTTCATCCTAAACTTATTCCGTGGCAGATGTGGTGTAGTCCGAAGGACACTCGATGACGGATTTGTAATTGTTACAGAATTAAATTCGCAGACCACTGGTTTAGTCTGGCCCTTCGTGTTGTTAGAAATGGTAGGGAATTCAAATAGGTTGTCTAATGCAAATGGAACTACAGATACTTAACGCATACGGACACGCACACACTATTTGTTTCTACTTTATTTTGCAATAAGGAGGGAATTTGCAGACTTCAATTGTGCTTGACATTGTATTTTCCTTGTGCAAAATGTACAGAGTTAAATATTTCTCTTTTTTTTAAGGTGATTTTTTTTTTTTTAATAAAACAATTTTCAATACATTGCACAGATGTTTCATGGCACGACCCAGCCATTAGTTACAGGATGAGAAAGTAAAGGTGATCAAGGTTTTGTAATGTTTTTGTCTGGTACCCAGACACTCCAAAAATAACACTCAATAAAAGTATTGATATATTTAAAAATGACTGCAGTGTGAATTAATAAAAGACACATCTGAGCATGTCAATAAAAGATAAATCTCAGCTATTCATCAAACTATGCAGATTTTGTGTTAGTTTAGTTCTTTGAGGTTACAGAGCACTGACATAACCCTAAGAGTCCATCTGTGACCAAGCAGTTTGAGAAGGAGGAAAAAATTGGACAAAGTTCAGAAGCACAAATTCACTTTTAATAGCACCACCTTGTGGCTGACTTTCACATCGTTGATGCAACTAGTACGTTCAAGCTCAAACCAGTGTGCAACATTTTGCTACGGTTTCCGGGTTGAACAGCAGGTTTCCTGGAAACGGTGTGCTGGGTTTTGGCTTGAAGGGATACAGCCACCTCCACTGGGCATGCACACTTCTTTTGAGATATGTTTTCTCTTGTTTGGTGATTGTGTCAACAACATCAGCCCAATCAGGAGCAACAGCTTGGTATACGCAACAGTGGAAGATGGTAGAAAACATGTTTTACAGGGGTCATATGGCGTCAAAACGTGTTTTTCTGTGTCTTTGGTGTGCTATAAGTTGCTCATGCATGTATTAGACACGTAAAGTTGAAAAATGAAAGTGTCGGAACAAAAGATGCATTCTATCTTGAAGCGAATTCTCACCCAGACCTGCCTGAAACACCTCGTTTAACCACACCCCCATAAATCTACATCAGTTCATGGTAAGATTTGACCAGAGCCATTGATAGAGATAGTCGCGTCTTCTACTAACCCTAACCCTTCAATAGTACCCGGAAATTACTATTTACGCGACTAAAAAGACCAACTGTGGTAAACTTCTAACCAATTTAAAGACTAAAGCCATTTAATAAATATAGAGAAATGAAAGAAATAAAGCATTTAAAGAGAAATCATAACTTCCTGGAACTATCTGAAGGCTCGATGAATCACGTCACAGTAAAGTGTTTTGGACTTCCGTTGGTAGAACTCTCTCTATCAATGGCTCTGGATTTTGCAAGTAAGATGGGCTCTGGAAGTAAGATGGGCGTACCTGTCAGGACAATTACGTTGGAACCTGATGGTTCAAAAATGGCAAGAGGTGTTACACTTCCGTCACACGCTTGCAGTATTGGACCTACCACTACGCACTGGTTAACTGACCAACTGGCTCACTAGACAGAGCGATGAGCTTTGTAAAAATTCTGTGCGTTTCAGAGAGGCAGGGCAAAATGGAGATACAATAATGCACGGTATGTGGAAAATACAGCTTTTATGAACCTTGAATTGTGTATACACATTGCATTACAGCTAAAACAAACGAAAATATTAATTTCAGCTGTGTCATATCACCCCTTTAAACCCCTTAGGCTCCGAAGAAAGTCGTGCGGAGTGACACGAAAAAATGGGGATATTCATGTCCGTGAACACAAATGAATAGATTCCAAATTTCGTATCTATGAAGGTTACGAATCTATGAAGGTTCTATTTCTAGGCCACAAACTGCCCTGAAACTGGATTGTAGAAGCAGAGATCTCAATATTTCTGCAAACAATAAAAGATTACATATTTTTAACGTGCCACAATACAAGGTGTCAACCATTCAGCGCATCCTCTTTCTCAGTAAGGAATTCAACCCTGTCTCCATGACAGCGCAACTGACTACAGTCCACGCTCAGTCAGTGTTGAACTGGCTGGAACAATTCAGGCAGTCAGCCGTCCCCCTGAAACAATTTCAGAGGCTCCAGGGACACATGGCATCCACGGCGGGGGTGATACACCTCGGGTTGATGCACATGAGACCGCTCCAACACTGGCTACAGATTCGAGTTCCCCGGAGTTCCCTCATTAAGCCTCTCTGCCAATGCACCCTAATCCCTTGGTCTTCAATGACCTTTCTACGGACAGGCAGGTCACGATGTGTGTCATGGTGACGACAGACGCCTCCCTGCAGGGTTGGGGTGCAGTGTGCAACAGGCACGCAGTGTTGGGGCGATGGACGGGCCCCCGCCTGCGCTGGCATTTCAATTACCTGGAGTTGTTGGTTGTGCTACTCGCACTGAAGAGGCTACAACCTTTTGTGCAGGACAAGCACCTGCATGTCCGGTTGGACAGCACAACTGCCGTAGCGCATATTCACTCGCGGCAGTTAAAACGACTTGCCCGACGCCTCCTCCTTTTGAGTCAGCAGGTGATCCGGTCCCTGCAAGCCACACATATCTTAGGCGACCTGAACCAGACAGTTTCCCTGGACACCACCCATTTCCTGCTTTGGTAATCTCTATTCGAGGCCCCCCTCAGCATTGATGCTCAAGTGCACAGCTGGCTGCGGGACAAACGGAAGTATGCCTTCCCCCCAGTGAGCTTCATTGCACAGACCCTGTACAAGATCAGGGAAGAGGAGCATCAAGTGTTACTAGTTGCACTGTACTGGCCCAACCGGACTTGGGTCTCGAAGCTAATGCTCCTGACGACAATTTCCCCCTGGCCGATTCCCCTGATGAAGGACATGCTTTCTCAGGGGAAGGGCACGTTATGGCATCCCAGGCCAGACCTCTGGAACCTCCATGTCTGGCCCCTGGACAGGACGAGGATATCCTGAGTGGCCTACCCCCTACGGTGGTTGAGATCATCACTCAGGCTCTGGCCCCGGCCACTAGTCGGCTATGCGCCTATAAGTGGCGCCTCTTCTCGGTGTTCTCGAAGAGAAGACCCACTGCGTTGCTCGATCGGGAACTTGCTGTCCATTCTACAAGAGACACTTGAGACTTCTCCCCTTCCACACTGAAAGTATATGTAGCAGCTATTGCCGCTTATCACAACTCAGTTGCTGGAAAGTCTCTGGGACATCACGACCTGGTCATCAGGTTCCTAAGGGGCGTGGGATGGCGAAATCCGCCTCGTCCGCGCTCCATGTCCTCTTGGGACCTTAACGGGGTCCTGCCAGGCCTCAAGCGGGCCCCCTTCGAGCCACTCGGAGACACCGCTCTTCCTCATCTCACGATGATGACTGTGCCCCTGATAGCGCTCGCCTCCATCAAGAGGGAAGGGGACCTACAAGCATTCTATGTGTCCCCTGATTGCCTAGAATTCGTGCCCGGTGATTCTCACATTATCCTGTGACCCCGGCCTGGCTACATGCCCAAGGTTCCCACCACTCCCTTTTGGGACCAGGTGGTGAACTTGCAAGCGCTCCCCACCAGGGAGGAAGACCTAAACCCTCCACCTCCATGTTGTGTCCAGTACTCGCACTGCACCTCTACAGTGGAAGGGGAGGGCTGGCTACAAACAGAGAGTGGCGCACTGGATTGTGGACGCCTTCATGACGGCGTACCAATCGCAAGTTTGTCTGTGTCCAATAGCAGTGAGAGCTCACTCCACCCGGGGTATAGCGCCCTCGTGGGCACTGGCTCAGGGCGCCTCTCTGGCAGACATCTGCAGAGCCACTGGTTGGGCTACGCCCATCACCTTAGCAAGGTTCTGCAACGTCTGGCCAGTACTTGATATGAATCATGAGACTTTTTGCTCGGGTCTCCGGAGATGTAGAAACCTGCTTTTTATCTCATAATTAGAAACACAACATTAATTAACGTTATATGTTTAGACTTGCTAAGTGTGTCCCAGCGGGTTAAAAATACTAAATGCTCACTTGGGATCTTCATGCCCACTAGATCACTAGGGCCAAAAACAGGAAATGCGTCATGAAAGTAGTCAAGTCCACAAGTGGGGGTATTTATCCCATCATGCATCTTGCAGAAAGCTTTCCAGTGCATGTTATACTAATACTTTTTAAAGAGCACGTTCCCTGCGATCCCACTCTTCAACCTTTAGTTAGTGTGTAAAGTTGCTGTTAGAGCATAAATAATACCTGCAAAATGATAAAGCTCAAAGTTCAGTGCAAAGCAAGATATTGTCTTTAATAGAATTCACTTTTCAAGGACAACAGAGAACAGTTGGATCTGACTACAGCCCTTTACTTCCCGGGTACATGATGCCACTGTTCCGAGTGCTTTTAATAACCTCGACCCACAGGAATACGCCAAAAAAGGGGCAAGGTCTACCTTAGAGATGCGGAAGAGTCACTGGAGTAGTGCATTCTAAGATAACCAACGGTCATATAACAGCTTCCATGACTTTAACATCGGCTGTAAAAGCTGTTACGTGTAATACACTGATATAGTGTGTGTGTGTGTGTGCACACTTACCTCTTAAACATTTCTATGAAATATCCATTGAAGTCCTGCTTGCTAATGTCTCCTAGTCAATCTGCTTTTTTTATTATCCCACTCAGGTACAATATAAAAAAGAAAAACTAACACTTCTGTTATTCGTCTTAATTATATAACCACAAGAACACTAGGGCCAAAAACAGGAAATACATCATGCAAGTGGTCAAGTGCAAACACCACAAGTGGGTGTATTTGTATGCAGCCATTGCTCTCGCTAATGCCCAACACTCTTGCTCACTCGTCGAGTTGACTTCTGAAGGCTGCTTCCTATAGAGGGTATGCACGTGTCGTCACTTTCCCATGTGAACACGTCGGAACGCGCCTGCTTGAATGGTAAAACACAGGGCAAAATTAATGGTTACAGCATCAGTTAACGCAAAATTTGAGTGTCTAAGAACACTTTATTCCTTTGTAAGTCATAAGGTAGTCGTAAAGATCACCGTCGAGTTCAGCTGCTTGTAGTTTCAGCAAATAATTGCATGTTTTAGTCCCGTTTTTTTGTTCCTCCTATTGAATGCAGCCATTTTGCCTTAGTTTTACCACCCAAGGGAGCGTGTCCCGCCATGTTCACGTCCTTTTTTTATAATGCTTTATTGAACATTTTGTTATAACAACACAATGTTACAACATAAACATAACATAACATTAAGAAACACTTAGACTAATGAAAAGAGAGAGAAAAGAGAAAATAAAACATTACCATGGCTCAAAACAAACAAGACAAAAAAAACATAGGAGTGGGAATTACACACAAAAAAAACTTTAACGCTTAAATAAGTTGAATAGTTCTTTGTGCCTTCATATTAGAAGAAAACATAATTGTCTTTAAATACAGTTTCATCTCTTGAAGAAAGACAACAAAGATAGGTTTGCAATTAGAAGATTTACATTTATGTATATCAAATTGACATAGAGAAAGAATAAGGTTGATTATAAAACAAAAATTTTGGGCTCATAAAAAACATTCAAAATAGTATTTGAAATAAACGAACCAACATGTTTCCAAAGTTACTGAATACAGTTCCACGACCAAAACAATGGAGTAAACGATTCAGTGTCATTCTGACAAAACTACATTTGGTGTCAAAGTTCGACCCAAATTTTTTCTTTAAAAATGTTTTGGTAGGGTAAATGTTAGGGAGTAGTTTAAAGGATAGTTCTTTGACTTTGTTTGAGAGAAGATATTTTTGATGCATGGACCATATCATATTCCAGTTAAGATGATCAAAAAGGCTGTTCCAGTATAAAACAGCAGAAGGGGCTAAGGCATTGCTTTCAATAAGTAAAGCTCTTATCTTAAGATTTATTCTTTTTTTACTAATAAAACATAGCTTACCAGTATGTGTCGCTATGGGCTCAGGAAAAGAGACAACTTTGGAATAATTTCTAAAAAGCATGCGTATGTCAGATGGAATAGCATTCATAACAATGGCAAACTCTTTAGGAGCTACTGGTATATTATATTTAGAGAGAAATTCTGAATACCTAAAAAGCATACCTTCCTTTGTCATGGTTCCACTATCATGTCATGTTTTATTCTTGTCTCAAGTGGAGCCATGGCATAGCCTGATCGTTTCATGTGGGGAGAGATGGTCTTGTCGGTTAAGGGCTTCCATACTCTCCTCGAGTCGCGTGATCATTCCTACCCTCCTGTTTCCTTGTTTGTGTTAATTAGTTAACACAAGTGTGTAAAAAGTTATGTTTGTACATAAGGGTCCAAGCCAGAAGAGCCTTTTTGTGAAAATGAGATAGCTTGAGGGGGAGTTTTGAATATCATAATTGCACAGTAAAACAAATTTTATGCCACCAAATTGTGAAAATGCAAATTGGGGGAATAGATTCCAAATAGAGGTAGGATTATTGAGAATTCGACTGAGGGAGCCCGTTTATTTTAATTTGAATTATATATTGTACTGAAATCAATAAAGTTGAATTCACCCTTATCGTGAGAATTTATTAACACAGATTTCTTCAAATAATAAGGTTTGTTTTTCCATAGGAAATTGTATAGCGTTCCATCGATTAAACATTTTCTTTGTTTTAGCTATAAATGGTTTAAAATTCGTGGATCACCTGAGGTATCTTTAATTATCTGAAAAACGCGTCTGCAAATTCGCTGGTTGTGCGCGGTAAACATGACGTCATAGCGGTGTTGGCGGAAGTTCGCTTTGAGTGCGCGCGACTTCATTTCGCGTGGCGGAGTGCACGGCCTTTTTTGTAACTGCGCGCGCGACAACGCATACGAAAACGAACGAGGGGGTTACGAGTCTTCCCGAGCAGGCGCGTCTATACATGCATCTCAATGACTAATCCACGCCGAACAATGCAGACTCTTTATCCGATACGTTTTAAATTACATATGTAATATTTAATATGCAAGCACTTCTCATGAAAGATATACCTATGGTGTAGAGACCATGTTTTGGGGGGACTGATCATAGTTTTAACAGAAACATCATATAACTAATGTGACTGTATGAGACAATAGTAAATTTGTGGCCACTATGATTTATACCACAAATACAAAAGTAAACCATCGTAAACTGCGTTGTTCAAGCAAACCACTTCTTCTCCACGTTAATACGTGCTGGTTAGTTGAGTCGATTACTCTGAGTCGACATCTGTTGTTTCACAGAACAGCACATCGGCATTATTGACTATATACGCCTCCCGTGCAGTAACGGAGACTCGCAGAGCCGAGCAAGGCGAATATATAAATATAGTTTCGGACTTTGGAGGCGAGACAATGCCAGACTTCTCCGGTCCATTGGTCCACTTTAACATGCACTCACCCACATTCTCTGAACTGTATCTTAACCTTTGTACAGAAACGTCATCATTTGGCAATAACATACTTTTTCAGTTTTAAACTTGGGTTACATGTATGTATGCCCTTGGCGTTGTATCTAAATATTTGTCATCTTAACAGGAAATTTAAAAAAAAATAGTTGGGTATATTCAGAAATGCTTATCTATGGTTAATCATTTTTCTGAAATTGTTATAAAATGAGCATTCATAAATGGCTACAACTGTATAATTCAAAGCACAAGTTGTTATAAATTACAATAGCCTATTTTGCACTCTATAAAATGTAATTTAAATAATTTTTTTTTTTACTTTATTTGTTTTGAAAATATTAAAACCGGTTATACCAGTAAGCATTGCCAATTTTATTAGATAACTCAAATTAAATGACCACACGAGACATTTAATTCTATTAATAGATATTTTTTGTAAATAGATCATACATAAAATGTAATTTCAACTTTATAATATAGCATCAATTTTGTTGACAGATGTATGAAATCCAAACGTCACTTGTTAAAATACTTACACATAGCTAAGACTAGGTAATACACTAATCATTAGGTAAAACAGGTAGGCTAATCTGTAGGTGCTTGAGTGCATGTTAAAAGTGACCAATCAAAGGTTCGTGAAAATCTGCAATTGTCGCGCCTCCAAAGTCACAGAAGTCAGATCGACGAGCGGACAAGGGTTGAGCAGTTGCGAGACCATTGAGAGAATTGCGCGCGCGGGCTCGTCAAAGCATCCGCTCGCGGACTGCGTTTTTACATGCGGAGTGTGTCTACACTCGTGGAACTGCGCACAAAAATCACGCGCGTGTGTTGTTTTCATGCGCGCGAGATTAGGGCGGAAGTCATCCGTGCATAGAGCCCATTAACGCAAAAGCTCTGTACGATATAACAACAAACATGCAAGCATGCAGCGCTGGATCGGCACCAATCAACTACCTCAGAGATGACGTATAGAGGGTATGAATGTGTCGTCACTTTACCACTCCTGAGCGCCCCCCCCTCGTGGGTGGCACAACAATCGGCGAAATGGAACCCTCGACCTAAAGCCTATGCATTTTCCCCGTAGACTTTTGTAAGATATCGCAAAAAATAAGCTCTCTGATTAACAAAGATTTTTGATGTGGAGATGGTGGTCTAGTGGGTTAAACCATTGAACTGGTAATCAAAAAGGTTGCTGGTTCGATCCCAGCAGCCACCACCAGTATGTCCTTGAGCAAGAGACTTTACTCCATGTTGCTCCAGGGGGATTGTCCCTGTAATAAGTGCACTGTAAGTCGCTTTGGATAAAAGCGTCTGCCAAATGACTAAATGTATTTGTAAATGTACATGTGATGTTTACACGTTTTTTCTATCAACACCACATTTGTTAATTTTGAAACCGAATACAATCAGCAGAAGTAAAAAGTACAAAACTACACTTAAGATTGCACGATATCAATTTCACCACCACCAAGATTTTCAACATCAGATTCAAGTCACTAATGCTTGCCTACAGGACTATCACCGGATCTGCACCGGCATACTTTCACGCCCTCTTACACCCATCAAGATCCTTGCGTTCAGCAAACGGGCGGCGTCTTGTATTGCCTTCTCATAAGGGCAGTAAATCACTGTCCCGCTCATTCTCCTTCTCAACTCCTTCCTGGTGGAACATTCTTCCTAACCCGGTCCGGTCAGCCACATCTCTAACAACATTCAAAAAACTGCTAAAAAGCCATCTCTTCTATGAATACTTGACAGACAAATGAAAAATAAAATAAAAAATAACCGTCTCTCATTCTCTCAACAGGTAGTGGTCTAGCTTTTGTTGAAAACAAGTAACTATTGTAATATTGCAACTGTATGACATATCGCTTGCTCCCTGATCTCTTTGTATGTCGGTTTAGATAAAAGTGTCTGCTAAATGACTAAATGTAAACAACCAAAAAGATCTCAACCCTCATTGACTACTGTATTAGGAAAAATTTTAACGCAGAGGAAGACATTTTGAAGAATTTTGAAAGCAAACGGTTCTGGGGCACTTCTGACTACCATTGTTTTTTCCTCCTATGGGAGTCAATGGGGAGTTGAGATAAATGTTTGGTTATTAGCATTATTCCAAATATATTTCCCTGTGTTAATCAACAAAGACGTGTATACAGATTTGGAACAACTCGAAGGTCAGTAAATGAAGACACAATTTTTATTTTTGGTATCCCTTAAACCCCCGAATAGGATTTCGCTGATTCTGGATTAGATTCTGATTTTTTGGAGTCGATTCCGATACCAATTCCTGGTTTGGGAAACGAAGAATCAATTCTATGAATCGATTCCTAGCTGCTGTTTTCGATTCCTGCTCAATTCACGGTTTTACTACAGATTTGTATTTGTAATTACAAAATGAACTGCAAAACAATTTTGTAAGCTGTCACTTTATACATGTATCAATCCTTAACCGTTTCTATAGCAAAAACATTTAATAGTAAATATGTTGATCTTTTCCTGCAATTCCAATGGCACTCTCCAATAATTAATATTATCTTATTCTTTCTCATTGTTTTCCTTTACTAGCTGTTTTAAAAATAAAGCACAGGCCAAATAACCATTAAATATTTTTAAAGTTATTAAACAGTTTACACAAATGTACTTGCGGAATATAGATAGACAGATCGATAATCCGTAAATTGTATTAAAATATGTAAGAATACTCTGTAAGTGTAAATGACCGACTGGTCTCCAGAGATCAGGTTATGAGTAGCTCTAGTTTTCTAGACTCAAACACGTGTTGTTTGCTATTGCTCTTTAATCTTCTAATTAAATGTTAAATGCAAGTTGTGTTGAAAAAGCTCTGTCCAGTTTTAACAGCTTAAAACAGACGTCCAATTAAATATAAGAGCGTCACTTGCAACTCCCTTCACTCACTTACTGAGCTCATCGGAAGAGAGTAAGAGAACACGGTCTGTTCACAGTCGTCCGGACAAACGTACTTACTGTATATAATTAGTTCAGTTTTGGATGTAATTATATATGCATTGTGTGTGCTGTGCTTATGTCTTTATGCATTCGGATTAATCAATGTCATGCCACGGCTCTAGACTTCATCCATTAGTTTTTTCTGAAGTCTGAACTGTTTTAGACAAGAAACTAGTAGGCTTGTTCGACTTGATGCAGCGCCGCAATAACGCTTTGGTTTCGAATCTCGCGTGACTTTGATGTCATCCCGCCTGTATGATCTTTGCGGCGTCGGTTCAAACAAACCTTGTGATTAGGCTTGATCGCGTTGACCGATACTAGCCTGCCACTGCCTGGCGAGATCCGCCGGTTTTTTTGCATTAAGATCAGTGCAATAAACATTTTCTGTGATACAAAATAAAATTTGTGAGTATAATCGTAACAGAGTGTTTCAGAATAAACACGCAACACATAGACGAGAAAATTCTGCCCATTGAGAATAAAGTGTGTCGTCATCAAGGATTTCGCAGCTGATTTCGAGCAACTGAAGAGCCTGACCTGAGCAGGTTGACTCGTTTTGCTCTCGCGGCACTTCATGGCACATGTACATTCGGAACAATTGTCTAACCAGAATGCATTGCTGTTGTCAGGCGGCTGCAGATTCTTGCGCCGCCGCATGAAGTCGAACAGTCCCATTAAACCAGGGTTCTCAAACTCAGTTCCTGGAGGGCCGCAGCTCCGCACAGTTAAGCTCCAACCCTAATCCAACACACCTGATTCAGCTAATCAACATCTTCAGGACTAGAAACTTCCAAGCAGGTGTGGTTTAGAGCTGGTTGGAGCTAAAATGTTCAGAGCTGCGGCCCTCCAGGAACTGAGTTTGAGATGCCTGAATTAAACTGACCGCTTACATCGGCTAAGGGGCGGGGCTTTTGAAGGCTCCTAAAGAAGAATCGATTCCGACTCTCAATTCTTAACGCCTTGGAATTGAGGAATCGATTCTTTTTGGAATCGAATCCCAACCCTAGCTGCATAGGCTTAGTTGTAAGAATCACAACGGCCTGTTGCTCGTTACTTGTCGCTGTTGGTGGGTCGAAAGTTGATTTACATCGAGGAGACATGCTTGTATCACCTGTCACGTTAGCTTGTCATGTCTAGTTAGTTAAGTATGTCAGTGGTTTACACTTTTATAATTGAACTGAAGGGAATTAAATGCGGCTCGTTTGCGATATGGTTTACCACTGATGTCACACAACTTGCAGACGATGACATCCCGATGTCCTCACAATATTTTTAGATCTATAAAATGAACTTAAGTTTGAATCACCAATACATGTGCATGTAATAAAAACAAACGTTTTAGAAATGTGTTAATTAATTTTTTTCGGATACTAGTTCGCATAACGTCCCAAAACGCATGTGTTTATATCCCTACTGAACAAAGTAATAAAAGTCATATTTTTAGACCTATCGTTACGTAAACAATGATTATATTCGTTCCACTTTGGGAGACAGTGGAAAAGGAAAAGGGGCACTTGCATTTTCATTCGGAACTGACTGGACTGGCGCGCGCACGATAAGTCTGAGGTAAGTTAACTTTGAGACGAATTATATTGTTATTATCATGAAAGGTGGGTTTTTATAATAGAAAGAAGAGGTACATGGACATGCTAACAATGTCGAAAAGAAATCTTTGTGAGTGTACCTACATGTATTCCCTGTTTTGGTCACATAGGGGCAGTGTTACATAATTTTTTCTTTGTAAACCGACACAGTCCAAATATGATATGGTAGCGCATTTCTAGCCTCGAAAGGATTAACTAACCAACCTGTTGTTTTATTAGTGTAAAGGTTAAGTTTCCACGCGTTAGAGCACAATAGTAGCTATTTGTATCACCATAGTTGTAATATAAATGCAAGGTTTAAAAACTAGATTTATTGTAGTGAGACCATAGTAAGTTTCTAGATATTTGTGCCTTTTCACGTAAAAAACTGACTGTTACACTGGCGTGTAAGCCTGTGGGAATGAATGACAAGACAAATACATTATTAAGATGCACTTTATTCTCCATTTCTTTATTTCTGATTGTAAGAAATATGTTTTAATTAAGGTTTATTATTACTGTGTAAACCCCGAGTCCATTATTCATTGCTCAATTTTTGTGTAGTTTTTTGTGACATTGAAAGAAAAAAGTGATTATGCAGGTGCTTGTTGGGACGTGATATGAACACATTGTGCAGGAAGTTCTGCAGGCATCACTGTTGAGTTAACTGGTCTGCCATCACTTCAATTTTATTTTTCTCCAAATTACCTTTAGTTTTGAGCCGGTCTTTGATATTTCCATCCATGTTGCAGGTGGACACACTGTACGGCTCCAAAGTAACTTGTGTCCCCACCCTCAACATTTGCTTAATAGGACTAGGTGTTATATTGCCACTATTTCAGCACAGTTTAATCACCTAATAGGACATTTCTGAAGCCTTATAAATGACAGGAATATGAATAAGGAATGGTGAGGTTTCACTGGGATCCTCAGGTAGGCATCATCTATGTTACGGGGACAAATGATTAAAGAAGTACATAGCATAAGACGTTATCATAAAAATGGAAACATTAAAAAAGTATAATACAATGACGATTAATATAATTATTAATTTCTCATTAAAGTGATAAATGCTCATCACATACTATTGAGATGCTGCTGTGGGGTCATGTTTCCTTTTAATGGTGTCATTTTTTTCTGTCATATTCTCTTTTATTTAATGACCGGTATGAAAATAGACCAAGGGGCAGACAGGTTTAAAAAGAAGCAGAGGACAATGATAAAAAGAACAAGCAGCTCAAGCCAAGAATCCAGAGTAAGGGACCCATGAGAAAGGCAGAGAGCGCAGACCGAAAACTGAGGCCGATGACAGATCGAGTGAAAGCACACCAATACTGACACAGTGTTAAGTGTACTTCTCTCTTTCCCCTTCAGTTGTTCATTAATCCTATAGAGGGACCCCTCTCATGCTGCTTTCTCTGCTTCACTTCTGCTCCTCCACAGCTCGCAGTCCACATGGGAGGGGTGAGAAAATGAGCGAGAGAGAGAGAGAGAACAGTCTCGATGTGTGGAATTCTTGGGCAGACATTGCAACCGTTACACCTCTTCCTACTGTTCTGCCTCAATCACTGTCGGTGGAAAAGGGCTATTACTTATTGCAAACGGAGGATTCCTTCTTCACAAGCCAGAAGAAAGGGAGAGAAAGAAAGAAAGTCTGTGAGAGCGAGAAAGAAATAACTAAAGCAACAGCTGGACAGAGGAAACAAACTGACAGCCTTTTCTGCTTTAAAAGAAAGGAAAGAAAACGGAAGGCACTGGAGTATTTGTTTTTTTCTTTCGTTTTGTTTTTTTCTTTTTTCTAATCGTGGTGCTGGGAGGCACTTCATCCTTTCATTTGTTCGCTCTATCCATCATTTGCCTCCTGATCTATTTCTCCATCTATATGGTGTATAATTTTGTCTATTTATGACAAGACAGGAGAAAAGAGAAAGAAGGGGCAAGTTTTTTTTGTCTTTTTACTCTTTTTCACATTAGCCTGTGTGTAACCCCTTCATTCCTTCACCTGTCCCTCCTTTCCATCACTCCTCTGATCCTCCCCTCCTCCTTGCTCCCATCCGTCCCTTCCTCCTAATCCCTCCGTCGCCGAAGTGTGATGCTCCCCGAATGAAAGTTTATTGGAATTGTGAAAGAGATGCAAAAACCATCTCCACACCTCCTTATGAGTTTTTAATTATTATTTTTTCTTTCTCTCTTTTTTTAAAGCAGTTCTTTTTGTCCTCCACCATCTCTCCTTATGCATCACTCTTTTTTCCCTGGATGCTTTAATATTCCTCTAGGTAGGTTTAACGGCTCGTTTAGTGTCCGTCCGATTTGTTTGTCTGTGTGTGCGTGTGTACTTGTGTGTTCCTTTTTTACATGTACATAAAACACACATACACACAAACACATACACGCACACACACACACATGCATTGAACTAATATGCACCAGGCTACAAGAATTTCAGTTTCATATCGCTTTTCCATTTTTTCCTTTGTCAAAGCCTGTCCTTGAAAAATACGGTTGTTTCTTGACATTGTTGTTTTTGTGAGAGGCAACTACACTCTAAACCTTAACCATTTGGTCATGGGATGCCCATCTGAAAGAATCCCTCCTTGTATATCGTCCGTGTCCATTGCAAGCTTTAGTGTTTTGTGTTTTCTTTAGAAAAAAGCTAATATCTGACATTCTCTATTTTTGCTTAGATGGGTGAGGTTGATGTGACTTGTTAATTTGCGGCTCTTGGACAGATTTAAAACGTCCTATTTGTGGTGTCAGCCAGTTCGGTCCCTTATGTCGAAACACGGAAACTAAAAAATAGACAATACTTCAGTATTTCCTATAAATATCCATTAGAAAGCGCAGTGATTTTGTTTCAATGCAGGGGTTATTTTTCCCCGTCTCACCTGCTCACCAGCTCGAGTCCATTTGCACTTTTATGGATCACTCCTTGGTTTTATTGAGTGTTTAATTTTCTTCTGTCACTCTACACTGTTTCTCACGTTCTGCCTCGATTTATCTGTTCATCTAACACCTTTCAGACAAGCCCCCTGGTCCTCGAATCACCACCTTAATCTTTCTCTTGGTCTTCGGTCTTTCCTGGTTTTGGGGTCTCTGTGTTGACGTCTATGGCTACAAGCTTGTCACAGAATGCAAACTTTTTTCTCCCCACTTTCAGTTATTTATGTCCCTTAAAATTAATGAAAAACATGTCTTCATTTAGTTTTTGAGTCATCTAATATCGTATTTTAGATATATAATGTTAAATGAAAATATTTATTTGGGTTTTCCTGCCTTCTATATATATTTAGATTGATTTGCTGTCAAGACATAACTTAAGTTGGAAGGAAATTTGAACATCACATTATTTCATCTATATTGAGATTTTCCACTCTGTGCATCATGTTCTCTTGTTGAAATCCCAATTCAAAATTTTGTTATTCAGCTACTTTTTTATATGCTGTATGTGATTTTGTAAATCCCAAATTCAACTTTTTTCTTCCTTTTTTTCTTAAATATGGACAAGGCAAACAAACACCCCCATGCCTATTGATTGGCAAAATGGACATATTGAAGGAAGGCGACCATCTTGTCTTTTGTTTTTGAACGTTTGCGCTCGCCACCACTGTCTTGTGTCACATTTTTTAAAACATTATCCAAATACTTGTGATGAAATTCCACAAGACAGTTAGACAGGTAAGTAACACATAAACATTTGTGTACATTTGTAAGTGTTACTATGTGTGCATTTGTGAAACATGGCTGTCTCTTCCATGGTTCGAAGTAGGCTATCACATTTATTATTTAAAACATATCAATCAAGCAACCCCCCAACCCCTGACCATTGTTGATACGGTATTGAGCATTGTGCATTGTGCTTTAGATCAATAGAAAGAAATCACAAGGGCAAAAAAGATCTCACAGTTTTCCAAAAAACATCAAATTTGATTTATTTTTAGCTTTGTTAAGCATTATTTGTCAGCACATGTATTTGAGACATTGTTCTTTGCTTTTCTCTTCCTGTAGTGTCACAATCCAGAGAAGACGTGCATGGATTTCTGAACCAATGATTTTTTGAAAGCAGATGATATCTGGCGCTCCTCCTGTCCTTGATTTTTCCTCTCCTGTCCTCCCACCGCTGGACTCCAGAGTTTGTGGACGTGTTTGCCAATGAAAATTAACTTTTTGGCTTACGCAGAATTACGCTCAATCATCATTTGCCACCTTTTGATTTATCTTTGATTTGTAGCTGATGTAGGCCTAACGTTGCCCCGGTCCATTTTAATATTTTATAGATTTTGCTTCAGGTTTGATTTTGAACAGATGAACTGTTCCTTTGTTGACTGAACATCACATAGGTCAAGCGTTTTTAATCTTTTCTTTATTTTGCAAAATTTATTTCTCCAATTGTGAGCCAGGCATCATTTTGACTTAATAGTTGTGATTCAGCGTAAAACTGCCTCGGCTCGATCATCCAGTCTGGATTTACAGTGGGGATCAACCACAGTCTTTATCTGACAGTCGTCTGTCACACCAGCCTACCCGAATCCTCAGTCTACTTCAACGGTCAGGCACATCTCCATCCAGGGCTATGAGAGGAAGAGATAAGACCAAGCTCACATCATCATGCTGGAGTTGAGGAGAGAGAATGGGAGTTGGGCTGGCAATGTTCAAGGTAAGAAATTCATTAGTTTTTTATCTTTTGGTTTTTACGCACACTATTTCCTATCTTCTTTATGTTGTCTGTCACATGCCTAACAATATGTCTTTTTTATTCCGGTTTGTATAATTTTGTTGACTTAATAACTGTTTGTGTATGTGTGGCTATGTTTGGAATCTACATACTGTTACTGTTGCTTTAATATGTATACTGCGCACAGTATGGAAATTTTTCTGTATGCATGAGCAACACAATAGAGCTCATGAATACTGGAATACTGTATCCCATGATGTGATGCGCTCAGCTCCATTCTTAGTGTGATGAATGAATTGAAGGGTGTAGAATTGAAACTTGATCTGACTCTCGGATGTTGAAAATTGTTCACAAAAATTATAATGAGAACTGCTTTAATTTTAAGGGGATAGTTCACCCTAAAATGGAAATTCCTGTTTACATTTCTTAGTACTGTTGAACCCAATAGAAGTCATTTTAAAGAATGTAAGAATCTGTACAGTTCTACAATAGCAGTTTTCCCTACTATGGTAGTCAATAGTGCCCTAGTCTTTCAAACTGAAGGTCTGGAACTTATCACATCTTTCTTTGGCCAAGTCCAAACGCGTTTTGTGTAGCGTCATGTTTAGAGGCGTAGAAATGTCCTCGCCATAACAGACTGGTGTTCATTCACAAACCTGTCAAAAGTTAAAAGCAACAAAATGATTAGAAGTTTAAGCCGTGAACCTTGTATACTTTTAAGATAAAGCGTTTAGTCTATCGTGAAGAATTCTTATCCCAACCTTTGTAAACACTACAGCTTACTTTACTTGATCAGACGGCTTCGTGTTGTTTCCAGGCGGACCATTAAAGAACGCGAGACGTACGTCTCTTAGAAGTCCTGTGAAATTCAACCAATCACATGATCACTTCGAACGTGCTGAAGTTTTTCCAGAAAAGTGTGCCTTATGCATCAGACATTCAGCCAACGGTCCGTGGGCGTGACATCTGAGGCTGAGACTAATAGTGCCCCAGAACTATTTGGTTCGAAAAAATTGTGTTCAGCAGAACAGCTAAATTTATACAGGTTTGTAACAACATGAGGATGAGAAAATAATGCCAAAAAAAATATCTTGGGGGGAACTAGGTCCTTAACACTGATAAATGGATGGCGTTTTCAACAAACTAAACATACGTTTTCTATGGCAGACAAATTTAGCACAAACTCTTTTAAAATGTGTTGTAGAAAAATTCCTACAGCCTCAAATAGTAAGCAAGCTAGTATTCAATTCAGAACACAACCTGTGTTCCTGATACTCAGCGCACCGCTGTCTTATCATCCCGGCGTCCGCCCAAATAGCTCTCAGTTGTGCCGCCCTCTCTTCAGTTTGAGTAATGTGCCTGGGGTCCGGGTCAGACGTTGAAGCTAAGTGGGTTAATGAAAGAGAGAGTTAAAACGATAAATACTGAAAAGAGAGAGAGGGTGTAAGAAAACAGGGTGAAGACAGAAGGGTTGAGAATCTTTCTAGAATCTCTTTTTCCAGAGTTGATCTGGAGAAGCTCTTGTTAGCAGATTAAGTCCTTGGAAAGCGTAAAAGTTGTTAGTCGTCGTGAAAAAGTGTGATGACGTCTCTGCCTCTAAAGATTCAGCACTGCTGATTAACGTGAGGTGACAGCATTTTTTCCCTCCACGTCAATGAGGTCGAAACACCTGTCAATCAAACTTGACGTTGATTGACGGGGACCAGAGGGATGAGGACAGTGTGGAGTGTCTTTCAGAGTGAAGCATCACTATTAGATTCCGTTGGTGTGGTAACGGAGCCTCTGTTGGCATGGCAACGGAACATAGGGACACAAGGGCATTCTAGACTTTCAATGATATAACTGCTACATGGAGATTGTTCACATCAGATTTATGTCAGCCATTGTTTCGTAAATAATGATGCTTACACTGTAGACACCTTGCTCGTGTAGATGTATTGTTCCCTTTGTCATAGTCTGACAACGTACCACTCTACTGCACGCTCGTGTGTGGACCCACTGAGCAAAAAACAAGCCTTAATCTATCATCCTGAAAAGCCTTAGTTTCCGACGGCACTGATGAAAGTCAGATGCATCTTGCCGATGGATGATGAAGCGCATTAGTGGGATGTGTGCGGTGTTGCAATTTTTCTCATGAAAAACTGTGGTGTTGAATATAGAATTGCTAGAATGCAATAGAGTCTAATTAAATATACTTTTTTTTAAAATCACATTTCCAATCAAGAGATATTTTTAAATTAAAGGATTACTTCACCCAAAAATGTACTTACCCTTATGTCATCATAAGTGTATGTGACATTCTTTCCTCAGTTGTCCCAAAGAAATAATTTTCTATTAAAAATCTTGCATATAATCTTCTTATACGGTACCTAATGAGGTGAAGCACCAAAAGCCACATACCATCCATCTTTAAAGTTATCAAACAACTCCAGTGGGTTATTAAATGTCCACTGAAGCGAAACCATACATTTTTGAGAAAAGATTAAGATTTTGAGCTTATTTAGATATATGTGGTAAATTCAGATATGGCAAATCTCACTGGCGTTATGACACGTGACAGCTAGTGAGTAAAGTTTTTTTTAAATATATTTTTTAATCCCTTTGTGAACTGTTTATTTAATTTGAACTCAATTTGTTAATAGTAGACTGGCTGATAAAATGTGGACGGAAGATGCAAAGTGTAGCCGTTTGTCTTCTGAAGTGAAAAAACATGTTGGCGTGTGGGTACTCGTGAAATTGTTCGGTGTTGGTTAGAGAGAGGGATTGACTTGACACGCAGGTCATTATCCAGCACTGGTCTTTTCTCAGCGGCTTTAACAGTATTGACTAACAAATTAAAGGGCATTTGGTTCCAATGTGTGACAGGCACATTTTACAGAGTTCACCTCTGTAATGGGGTCAAAAGATGCACCTTATGGTAAAGGGTTAGTTGACAAGCGCCCTCGCCATTTCTGTGTGTGTTTAATTCCCCCCACAGTGACAGTTGACCAGTTTACAATGCGCACCTGTTGCAATTTACTCTTTCTTACCCCAAAGGAATGGTGCTGGCTCTCCTCCCTTGCTCAGTAAGATGGTTGAAGCTTAGTCTTAATCGCGGCATGTGACTTCATTATGGCTGGAGTTACAGTGACTTAATGAGCTCTTGTCCAGTCATGCATAGTGTCATAAGTCTCCAAGATGAGTGATCCGCATGGGTAAAGTAGTAATTTCATTTTGGCTTACATTATGTCACTAATGACATACTGCTCTTTTCGGAACAGCGGATGTGGACTAGGAAGTCAGATCCGTATTGCAGACAACGAGCTAAATGTAATTATACCAAACACTGCGGTGCAATACCGTTTTCTGCTTTGCTGTTATTTTGTGTGATGTGTGAAATACTGGATATATGAGATTAGCTGTCACTTAAAAAAACGTTTTGTCTGCATTTTCTGACTTTACTGCAGGGGTGCTCGGTGCTATTACTGGAGATCTGCTTTCCTCTAGAGTTTACCTCGAACTGTGATCAAACACACCCGATCTGGTTAATCAAGGTCTTCACGCTCTCTTGAAAATAGAAAGGTCTATAATACCTGGAGGGGCGATTTGTTTGCATTCCCAACACTCAATAGTGGTTACTCGGCTGAAACGGCACCTGCCCTTAAGTACTTATAACCTGCTGTCATCTTTGCACTTAATCCTAGATGATTAATTACTTGGAAGCCATACGAAAATTATCATGTTCGACCCTATTGCACAGAACTAGAGTGTTGTTTTTGCCATTCTGAAATGCTTAAGCCAATTCCTCCCGTTTATACTTGGACCCAATTTGGAGAGTTGAACTTGTTGTTGCCAAAGTTTGCAGTTGGCGACCGGATGTGCTTGTCTAGCAACGCGACAAAGTTGAGAAAACTTCATGCAAATGAAGAGCAATTTTGAGAAGCGACAGCCAATAGGAAGATGGTAGAGCTAGCATGATCAGGGGACAGCCAATAGGAAGATGGTAGAGCTAGCAGGATCAGTGGACAGCCAATAGGAAGATGGTAGAGCTAGCATGATCAGTGGACAGCCAATAGGAAGATGGTAGAGCTAACGTGATCAGTGGATAGCGAATAGGAAGATGGTAGAGCTCACGTGATCAGTGGACATTCAATAGGAAGATGGTGGAGCTACCATGATCAGTGGACAGCCAATAGGAAGATGGTAGAGAAAGCATGATCAGTGGACAGCCAATAGAAAGATGCCAGAGCTACCATGATCAGTGGACAGCCAATAGGAAGAGGGTAGAGCAAGCATGATCATTGGACAGCCAATAGGAAGATGGTAGAGCTAACGTGATCAGTGGACTGCCAATAGGAAGATGGTAGAGATAGCATGATCAGTGGACAGCCAATAGGAAGATGGTAGAGATAGCATGATCAGTGGACAGCCAATAGGAAGATGGTAGAGCTAGCATGATCAGTGGACAGGCAATAGGAAGATGGTAGAGTTAACATCATCAGTGGACAGCCAATAGGAAGAAGGTAGCGCTAGCATGATTATTGGACAGCCAATAGGAAGATGGTAGAGCTAGCATGATCAGTGGACAGCCAATAGGAAGATGGTCACTTATGCAACCACTAGTGGGAACACCCACTGGAGACTTGCAGCGACAAAGTCTTAAATCTGAAGCAGCGTTATACGCCTGTATGTAATGATCACAGTTAAATATTTGTAGACCCAAACCCTAACCTTGACCCTAAACCTAAATATAATCAAATACGTTATAAAAAATATGTGAATAAATCAAGTTTTTCTTTAGCCTGTTTTTTTTCTGTAAAAAGAATAGTTAGTTATGACTCAATGTGGAAATGATAGAGCAAGAACACGAAAATTATGTGTGTTGTGGCAAAACCGCTGCAATTAAAACGCAGTGGAAAGAGACTGGATCCAGTGTCTACCAATCACAATGTAATGGGAGGAGACTGGACCTAGATCCAACCTGACCCCATGGATGTGGCGCTCTGCTGTGAGGAGTTCCTGAAAGTCTGTGATGAACGCGATTCGTTATTACCCCCGGAACTCCGTTTCCAAAGAGCAGTTGAGAAAAACAAAAAGACTGTTTTTATCTGGGGCGTTAGTAATTTATTATATATTAAAATAAGCCCTTCTCCTATTGGTGCCATGAAATTAAGATTATCGTCTTTGACTCATTGTACTTTTTTCCTTGCATAAGCTAAATTCACAAATATGGATGGAAACATAGCTGCTAGTAAAACATTTGTTAAAAGATAACTAGATATTTGCGACGTATACATTGTTGGAAATGTATTTCATAAAGGAGCAATGTATAGACTTTATCAGCCAACGCTATTGCAACCAACGACTCTCTTTCGAGGCACTAGGGCGGCTCTCACAAGACAAAGATATTATCACGTTTTCGCTTCTTTGCCAAAAGAGATAATGTATTCATGAAACGCCGGTATGTAAAGCAGTTTGTCCGTTTAGGGCTACTGTGGAAACAATAAGGCGATTTCCATGCATGGTGTAGGTACTTAGAAATAGCTCATTCTAAGGTAAAAAACATAAGACTTCATTATGCAAGGTCGTTTTACACGTCTGAAGACATGTATTGCATTTCGGTCAATAGATCCTCCAAAAAACTCACACCTTTAAGGGGGACTTATCTGGAATGATGTGTGAGGATTGTGTTTTATTAAAGGGTAATGAATTATTATTATCTGTGCTGTTAAAACGTGATCTATTGGGTGAACAGATAGCATTTTATATTCATTGTAAAACAAATTTTGCGTTTTATGTAATACTAGAAGTTAAATATCCGAGTATTTTTTAATTCTGGCTTTTGAGATGTACTGTACTACCTAATCTCTCACAATTTTTTCTCTATGATGGATGTCTGGTGGATAGGTGGAATGAATTAGATTCAGCAATCTCTCATGACAGTAAACGGTTGATGGACCATCTATGTAGCCTTAATTTCCTGATGTTTTGAGGAATAAGTGATGAGTTTGGAATACTAGAGCTGAGAGATAACATAACTGTACAGTTGCATGACCGTGGCCACACAGACCCTTTGGTGTCCATTAGTGAATACTACATGGTGTGTTACTAAGCGCTGAGGTGCAGACCATTGGGTGATTTGAAATGGGTTCATGTGTTTCATGGTAAACATGAGTTGATATTCATTTCGCCTAAACAAGGAACAGCTTGGTAATTAATTACCCATGACCAATGGGAAGGGGGGGGGGGGCTGCGAACCAACGCTCCCATACAATTGGTCAAAACAGAAGCAGGCCATCACTGAGCCCTCAGGGGAGGTAGTGATCCCTCACCCAAAAACCTGCTCATCACGCACTGTTTGGGTCTGTCAGGTGCGTTTTTATACAGATGTAGAAAACATTTGTTATTTGTCATATAGGTAGATGCTGTCTTCTGTACTTGTCGCAATCTGCTGGAAAAATAAACATTGTCTGCATAGTTGTGTTTCTGTGTGCCTACAAATGTTTTAGGGTTTGTATGGTGCATTTGTGGATATGTAATTGTTGTGTGTGTTGTGCGCTGTTATTGTGCGTGTGATATGGTGGTGTGGGTGCTTTTGTGTATTCTTATGCTTTCTGTGCATGTGTCAGTAGAATTGTGTATGGCTGATGTATTGTGGAAATGTGTTCGGGAAGCAATGCGCTCTTGGCTGTTGTTTAAGCGTCATTATAAGGAAAGAGGACTTGAGGAAAGGTTACAGCTGAGAGCCAGGAGTTCATAAACACTGCTTAATGGAACAGCACTCAGTACGCTGTCATAGATACACCTTAGAGACTTGAGTGCGTGTGTTTTGTGCATATGTCTTGGTGTTGCATATTAAAGAATATGCAGCTGTGGACAAAATAATAGAAAATTACAATTTTCGTTTATATCAGTATTTCTACATGTATTGTGGTAAATCTAGAGTCTGTCGAATTTCCACAAAATCTAACCTCAGGAGTGATAAAGTCATCCAAAAGCAATGTGAGACTGTCAGGATGAGAACTGTGAAAAAAAAATCCATGTCATCACTTGGATATTATGCCATGCACAAATATTACTGTTTAATTTTTTTAAAGTGAATATAAACCTTCTTTGTAGTGTCTTTTGGGTTGAAAGATACAGAGCATCTTGTCTGTTATTTTGACCTGTTTCTCCAGCCTTCACTCTCTCCAAATAAGTGCAAACAGAAACAACATTTTTATTTGAAAATTGGTATAAATATAGTTAGTAGTTTACAGGATTAAAACCAAAATGGTAATTTTACGTAAACACGTTTGCCTAGCTATAAATAGTGAATTCAGAAAACTGAAAATAATATTGAATTGCTCTCTTGATTTTTTTTCAAAGCTGCATGTTTGTGCAGAAGCTAAGAGAAGAAACACAGCCTACTGTATATTTCTAGAGCTGTCACAATATTAGATTTTCAGTGCATAAATATAGTGGCCTAAAAATCATGATAAATAACGATTTATTTATTCATATTGCAATAATATAATGCTATCGAATCATATATTTTTATTTGTGCGTGTGTGTGTTTTCTCTTTTTTTTAGCAATCGCATTTAAAATATGGGTGTAAAAAGGCAGAGAGAGTGTGTTTGTAATCACTGTGATATTGAATAGGTGCAAAACAAACGCCACAGTTGAAGTATCAACCATATACTGACACTGAATTATTTATAATATTATCATATGTGTAGTTTTACCACTAGTGTATATCAGAAATAATGATTATTGACATTGCGGGTATATTTTGACACTCACTTCTAGTTTATTTTAAATAAGCTTATTTTAAATATATATCTTTGATTGTCTGAGTGTCGATGTGTGTGCTACATTTACTGCAGAATGCATTGACTTGGCGTAAAAAATCAGACCTCATACCTCCACAGTGTTGCGCTGGATTACTGTACAAGCTTAATCCCACCCTTCAAGAGTGGTCTGCGCGCCTGCGTACAGGGTTTCTGTTTCACAAAATGCTACGAACCTCACTTGCCTCTTTACACTGAAATAAACATGTTTTTGTTTCGGAATTGAATCAAAGGTCTTGGGTTTATCGGAATTCATTCTGTGTAACCGCATCAATGAATGTTAATTTAGTTGCTGGTTGTTATCAAAGCTTTTGCTCCCGCGCTGAAACGGGCTCGTTTGAGATGGGAGGGAGTCTGTGATGGGCTTTTGTACAAACATTTTGTTGAATACATAATTTATTGCTTCGCTGGGAAGAACTGAGATGGGGGAGAGCATAGAAAATCATCTTATCTGTGTTTAAAAAAAGAGAGAAAGAGAAACAAAGGTGTGTTACATTGCATTAACGTACACACTTTACGTTAGTGTCCTTTTCGTTGCCCTTATTGTCAGAATACTTTCAGACACATTGTGTGCCCTCGCCTGTGATATCTGAGTTGTTTTGTGTCATTATTACCAATAGGTCTTGTTTGGATTAGTTTCGATTCGATTGCAGTGATTTGGGTTTTATTGTGATCACTGGGTGCTTTTACGATCAATAGTTGTTTCTAAATGGCATTTTTAGCTGACGCTGACACATCGTCCCAAGCCTATCGGAAGGTTTCTGACCAATCACGCGCCCCCGGGGACCACTCTCTTATCTTACGCCAATTGTCAATCGGACCTTAGACACCGCACAACTGTCTTGAGGAAAATCAAAAGAGAGCAATCTTTTAGAGCAAGGTGCATGGATATAAAAAAACGCTGCGGGGAAATATGCATGTGTGTAGCGTTTTTGTCATGTAAGTGAAACTGTTAAATATGTTAAAATATGGTCGAATTCACAAGCGTTTTAGAGCAATCTATATGAAACTGTGTTGAAAGAACATTTATGGCTCTGACATTGAGCCTTTAGCTCCTTAGGAGGAAATGTGTGGGAGGTGTGTGTGTTTGACAGAAGATCTCGATTTCATCTTCCCAATCTGAATAAAATGTATTTTTCAGCTTGCTGGTAAATATGTGTTACTATGGACTTTAGGAGCACAAAATGTACATAAATGTATTTGTATATGGCAATCTCTTTTTGTGTGTGTGTGTTTGTGTGTGTGGAGGAAGGTTCATTTGAATAGTTGCTATGGAAACCAAGTGCTGTTAAAATGAGAGGCAGAGCCAAATAGAGCATCTTACTTTCTCCTCCCTCCCTTGTTCATCTAGCTCCTGTTCGTTCTTGTTCTAATCTTCTATCTAGTGCTTAACTTCCAAATTGCGAGCCTCTCTTCGCTTACCTCCTTTTAATGCTGCGATTATTAGAACGCTGTATTTTTTTGGTCGCTATCGTCTGTTTCGCATCTCCATACTTTTCCATTGCACGCTTAACCGTTCCCTCTCTTCCTCCCACAATGTGTCCTCCTCCGACTCTTCTCTCGTCTGTGGCAGAAGAGAGCTAATTCACAATTAGCGTGTGTACCTGCAATTAGCACTGACAAATCTCCAATAATTAGCCTCGTAAAGGCAGTCTTCTTTTTTCAAGCGTGTTGGCTTCTTTCATCTTTTTGTCCTCCTCTTCACCCATCATGTTTTTTTTCTCTGTTGTTCTTTGGTTGCTCTTTAACGTGTTCGAGAAACCCTGTTGTTTAGGAACAGGCTCACACGCACGCGGATGCTAACTAGAGTCACCTTCGCTAATGATGAACTTGTTGTGCACTTTTTCTATTGAAAATTGACATAAATTACAACCAGGGTTACGAGAAATCAAGAAAAAAAGATTTAAGAAAGCAACGAAGAAAGGTTTCGTGAGGAAATGTTAAGACTATCTTAGAATAATTCACATAACATTTGCATACAGTATGTGTGTAGAATGTATTGGTCCAACAGTTGCAATGCTATTTATTTGATAAAAATGTGTTATAGTATCACCGATCTCTACGATTGCCGATTAGAGTGATATCTGCCAATACAGACACCAATTCTGAAGATAAAATAAATACATCTTAACTTTATGAATGTAATTAATTCATGTAAAGAACATTAAACTGATGATGTTTCTTAACATTTTTTATAGACAAAGCAAAAATTCATTGCCATTATTCTCTCCTCTTTTGATTGACAGGATAAGTCGGCCCTGATCATCGGCTGTTTTAAGCCGATAGTTTGAAAAATTACATTTATCGACCGATAACGATAAAACGTTTCGAACACATCTGTGCATCTCTAGTATTTCCTTATCTCTTTGTGTGTTCCAAATCGTGACTAGCAATATAGAAGAGTAAACATTACAGTTTTGTAGTTTATATTTTATGTTAGACCTCAAACTACCACTTGATAACATCTGTCCACTTTGGGAATTGCGTTGTTCAAATTGCATTTAGCGGAGATTCATTCCTTAAATTAATTGGGGCGCAATTATTACGTATATTATGCAAATATGTGATGCTATCAGTGAGTGCAGTTCATTCTTAGTGTATACATTATGTGTGTATGTGTGTGTGTTTGAGATGGTGTTTACCAATAAATCAACCGGTATCTTACGCTGTCTAATTGCATTTGGTATTCAGTGTACACACACACTCTCTCTCTTTCACTTACACTCTGTCACTGTGCTTCACACTCAAGGTCTTTTGAACTCATTTAAAAGTGTGTAGAAGTATGTGGGTTTATAAAATTGTTCCCAAAAGCTAGCTTAATCTGACAAAACTTCCTTTTAGGATCAACACAGGTAAAAACAAATGAAATAGAGTATGCTTTGGTGTGTCGTCATTAAGGGATAACTAGGTAAATGTATGTGTGAGGGGATATGTTAACTGCTGTAAGTGACCCCATTTTCCACCTCTGCCTATAGTTCTATGATTTCTGTCCAGCATATGATAATAATAAATAAGCCAGACCCTCAAAATAAGGACAACCATGCTTTTTTTTATTAAAGTTTTTGGTTCAGTCTTGTGTGTTGCTAACAAGTCAGTGTATTTTCATAAAGTGAATTCATATTTCAGACTAAACTCAGTTCTTTTTCCTTCTCTCTTTTCTCTGTCTGTAGGGACTGTACCTTCACTCCTCCGCCATGCTTGTCAGCCTCTACCTCTCTTCTTGCCCTTTCTCCGATCGTCGCGTCCTGTCTTTTGTCTCCCTCGCTTCTTCCTCCAAACCACCCCTCTCGCTTCTGCTCCTTCTCCTCGCTCTCTTCTTCTTACCCACCTGCGAGTCTCGCCGTGGAGGCGGGGTTGGAACCCCAGTCGGAGGTATGAGCGGCGGGGACCGCAGCCAATCGATAATCAGCCCTCCACATTATCCTCCGCCGGGAGCCAATCCAGTGGCTCCTCCGTTGCCACCAAAGTTTGCTCAAGGCCTTAGCATCGCAGTTATCCTTGTGGGAAACTCCAGCGAGGTGTCGCTCTCTGAAGGTCTGGAGAAAGAGGACTTTCTACATGTCCCTCTCCCTCCTAAAGTGGAGCTCGTCACAATGAACGAAACAGACCCTAAGAGCATCATCAACCGTATCTGTGCTTTGATGTTACGGAACTGGCTCCAGGGGGTGGTGTTTGGGGACGACACCGATCAGGAGGCCATCGCTCAGATATTGGACTTCATCTCGGCTCAGACGCACATCCCCATCCTGGGTATCCGCGGAGGCTCTTCCATGATTATGGCCGCCAAGGTACGAATAGAACAAAACACGGGCTCTGTTCCAAAAAAACAGCCCCCTATCCAGACAGCACCTGCGCTACTGTCAAGCAAATGTATGATGCTGTATATCATACTTTGTTTCGACCAAATTTAAGGTAGTCATACATTTCTTGGCTGATTAAAATCCCAGAATGCATTGCAAATAGCTTGTCCCAAAATATACCGAACATGGAGAAATTAAGTGTTTATGTAGAGTACAAATGATAAGCAGTCTGTTGTAAGTATGTTGAATGTGCATGCATTAATCTTAGGACCAAACTCCCAAAATTGGAATGCTTGAAATTCACATAGTGCCGTGTGTTCTCTGCACCTTAGGTGTTCAATTATTAAAAAAAAATGCTTATTTTCAAAAACATAAGTGCAGGTGTTTCTTTTTTTATTTTTAAAGCTGGAATCTGTTTTTTTCCTCTTTATTGCCATCTCTGTCTGAAACATAAAACTACAGGTAACATAGTTTTTTTGACATGATTTGAAGTCAATTTTTTAGTTAAATCATTACCCAACAGCTGAAAGTAGAACCATTGTGAATCTGTGTAAATAAGGATTTAATAGCCATTTTTTTTACTCAAAATGTAAAGATTGCAGCTTTAATTATAATTTGCACAGTTTCCTATATTTTCCCCCAAATGTAGTTGCCATTCTACCATGCAGGGTGCCTGTCTATGTTCAGTAGACAGCAGACAATACGGCATCTCACCAGGGTTTGGAACAGGGCCACCTTCTCTTTCTATCTCTCTTAGTTTAACGTTCCTTCTGTTTCTTCTGCAGTTTTTTGCTATAGACACTTACACGAATGTGAACACGCATGCAAAAACACATACACATTTCCCTCTCTCTTTTTGTCTTTTCCTTTCTTTTCCCGCCAAGGTCAGAGTTGTGTAGCAGGCTTTTGCCTGCTGTTAAGTCAGCGGAAGTCTGAACCGCTTGAAACAGATGTGGGCTGAACTCACAGATCCCTTTGCTGTCACTGTCCGTGCCATCATTAGCTACCTGCACATGTGTTTATGAGAGGAAAAACTGGGGGGAAAGACAAAAAGAAATAAAGGCTTTGCCGATCTTTTAGTTTTTCAAACAAGTTTTTTTCTGTTCTGGTGAAGAAAAAGACTTGAGTGAGGGAGAGAAGTACGGAAGTAGAAGAAAATGTCAGAGAGACTTTTCGTAAATGCCACACAGTTAAAAAACAAGAGTCAAGTACATTAGTTTTGTCATCTTGTCGAAAAGGAAAAACAGAAGGGGCCGATAACTGCAGACACTCGAAGTGTTAAATACACTGTGCAAACAAATATTACCAAGACTCTTACACAACATTCCCTGTCTTTTCACAGCTGCATGCATAACCATTGCCGTCGCAATGAGACCCATGTTTAAACAGTTTGCAAAAGCTCGGTACACTCAGTATTCTCTGGGTAATTTCGGTCTTAAATCTGTGACCTCTTTCTTAACTGCCTGTATTGTGCATGTATGGCTTGGCATCATGTAAAAAGACACCATTGATCCTATTACAGATTGCTCTTTATCTCCAACATGTCCAGTAAATATGTTTCGCAAATCTGCTTGATGTTTTGATTGTGTTTAATTCAATCTTTTGGGAATTTGTGACAATTTTATGGCGCCTCATTCGTATGAATTCGCACGATCTAACGGCAAGTTTTCTTTCTTATAATCGTATTTTTTTGGTTGTGTGATTAACATCATCAAAAAATTCATAACAATTAGCAACCTTGTAAAATAGTTATGAATTTCCATGAGACCAGGCTTGCGAGTTAAGATCTGGATTAAAAAAAAAAAATCTTCTAATTGTCAGCCATGCTTCGAATGAGCTGTAAATTGTCTCTTTTCACTGCCTTTGAATTGTCAAGGCACACTATTAAAAAATTAATATCTTATTACTTGAGATACAACATACTACAGTTACTTGAGATAATGCTTAATAATTTCTTCACAAAGTGCGTTTCTAGCCGCTCTTTTGAAGCAGTGAAGAGCTGTTTTGGGACATCTACAAATGTATATAGAAAACAACAATCGCAGCAGTCTCAAAAACAGCTCATTTACTACATTTCCAAGCACACTTACTAAACGACAAACAGTTGACTCAAAAAGACAAGTATCAACAGCCCATCTTGTTTTTGTAGCTATTGCTTTAGACAGAGGAAATTATAAGGTTTTTTTATATTTTTTCAAGTGCGCAGTATCCAACCATGACATGTTGTTGTGTGGCCAGCAGCAAGCCAATAGTAATTGCATAATGTAACGTTAAGGTTATGTTATTGGTTCAGAACTAAATTAGCTATATTTTGAGAATATTTGGAGGCGATATGTTCCAATCAATTCGGCTATACAAAAGAATGGCCATGTTTTGGTTACCTGTTCCTTCCAACCGAATTATGTTGAAATGTAATATCAACCAGTCGAATGCGACTTAAGAGGAGCACATAAAACTAGATAGGATTACGAAAGGATTTCTAAAGACTAGGGCTTCTATCACTCTAAAGTCTACTAGATGCTTTAAATTGTGAAATTCTCTGCTGCAAATTGGGTAAGTGGGCATCCAAGAACAATTACTGTTATTGCTCACTGTAAGTGTTAAACAAGGTGACATATTTTGACCCTTATGTCATTCCAAACATGTATGCATTTGTTTCTTAAACAGAGCAGAAAATAAGTTATTTTGAAGAGTGTTGATAACCAAACAACATTGAAGCCTATTGACTTACATTTACATTTATGCATTTGGCAGATGCTTTTATCCAAAGCGACTTACATTGCATTATCCTATACATTTATACTTAGGTATTTACAATCCCTGGGATCGTACCCTCAACCTTTGGTTGTTAACGCAATGCTCTTAGCACTAAGCTACAGGAAGGCCACTGACTTCCACTCTACACACATACACAAAACCATTCCTGGGACCCTATGATTTCCGCGATGCTGAAAACGCCGTTTAGTGTTAGCCGCTCTTTCCGTGACATAACGGCATGTTTTAACATTTGAACGAGTTAGCGGACATATTTTATATTCATAGATGTTATGTTCATATTACTCCTCAGACAAATTGCTGCTATAAATGTAGTCAACATAGTAGTCAGTGTACACAATGTGCTAATATATTTAGAAAAATTTAAGCAAATAACGTTGCTGTTATCTGTTCCACTAAAATCCATTCAAATAGGTTGACAGCGCGGATTTGTTTGGAACTATTGAGTGCTCCACGAACCACGTGACCACACGGTGGTGAGATCGAGTGTCGTAACTCTGTATTTCAACGGGTCTGGCTTTAGTACTGTGGGAATGTTCTACTCATCTGTCAGTGTTCTCTTTGTTCTAGATCTATTTTTGCCATATCTGCAGGCTGTAACAAGGAGAATACCTCTTTTTAGTGCTGTTGTAGTGTTGTTAAAACATGCCGCATCCTGCCGTATGCTACCGAGGAGCCCTATACAAGTCTAATTGAATTACCAAAGACATTTCACCGTGCTTGACGCCGTCTCCAACCAACCACGCTCACACACGCAACCTTATCTTCGTTTTATGTTTCTCGTAGTTCCCGAGAGCAGCGGAGAGGAATGATAGGCGCGGATTTCTGCGCAGAAAGAGAAATAATCACCTACGGTGATGTCATAGCTCTTGACATCATCGAACAGTCAGACTTCTGACTCTAGGCAAGTGTTGTGCTGGTTTATCCGTTCTGTGCGCTTTGCCGAGTGTTAATGGGGAGTCAAAGGAGTGCTGGGATTCTTAATGAGTGCAGTCGTGTTGCTAATTTCATGCTTAATGGAAACACGCACAGAAAATCTGCCTCTCACAGCATTCGACGTGCTCCCTCCATAAAGAAGGGAGATTTCAGACACTGAACGTGTTGTCAAAGCGCACATCTGACGCACCGCACAGTGTGCGAACGCCACGCAGTCTCTCACGTATACTTCCACACATACATACTGAGAGTGCTCAGTGATTCCTCTTTAGCATTTTCATGTCATTTAACGTATAAGAAGGATCACATCTGCTCCTTTTTTTAGATGTCTTCATGTAATCGGTTCAGTCAATGTTATTCTGCAACATTGATTCCGTATATGGGTAGTTGACAAAGATTCTGTACATGTGTCATGTAGTTTGTCTCAATCTTTCCAAACTTTTTTGTGTAGTGCAAATTTTGCAGTAGGAAATTGGGAAGTTTGTCCAATCCAACAATAGCTAACTCCTGTGTGACATAGACTGTTTCATGAGACGTTTCACGGACTGCAGTTAACTTCCTGTCCGTGTTTGGCCAGTGTCTTATATAATAACTAGTGGTGGGCATAGATTCATTTTTTTAATCTAGATTAATCTAGATTAATCTTGGAATTAATCTAGATTAATCTAGATTAAAATGGCTCATTTGAATTCTGCCGAAGGCATTCAGAATATGTGTGCTACGCAAATAATGACTAAAAGTAAGTCCAGGTGGCGCATTAGACCAGGGCTCATCTCCTGTTTCCAAAATGCATCACAAACTGCTTGAGAAAGCTGTTCTACTATGATAATTTGTGATGAAAATTAAATTATGTTCAATAAGATGTACTTGTGTTTACTTCCGCATTAGCTAAGGGATGCTTTGCGTTTAGGTGGTACTTGAGACTGGAAGAGCTCCTACAGTACATTTACATTTACATTTAGTCATTTAGCATACGCTTTTATCCAAATCGACTTACAAAGAGTTAGGGAGCAACAAGCGATATGTCACACAGGAGCCATAATACATTAGGTGCCCATACAAAGTTACTGGTTTCAACTAAAGCTAGACCTGTTGAGAGAAAGTTTTTTTTTTTTTTTTTAAACCAACTGTATGTAAACCAATTCCGTACAGTAAACCAATTACACATTGAACAAGGTGCAAACAATCTTAGTCTTGTCAAGGTTTCCATTGGGAAGCATCTTAAAAATAAATTTTCCCTGAAGCAAGCCCGGCGGCTTCATACCTGCATCCATGTTAGCACGTCACTGTTGATGTGGTCATTTCACAGTAACGTTATGTTGTGTTCGGACCAAACGCGAATGGCGCGTCAATCGCGAGTGATTTACATGTTAAGTCAATGCAAAGAGGCGATAGACCTACTTGCGGCGCGAATCGCGCGAATGAAGCCCTGGTTATTAGATGATGAGGCGGCGCGAATGACGCGAATGAAGCGCAAATGAAGCCCTGGTTATTAGATGATGAGGCGGCGCGAATGACGCGGATCACGGAAGTTGAAAACTCTCGTTCTCACCCCCTACAGTGCAATTAATCTATGTTTACATCCGCGCTAAAATATCAAGGTGAAAGACATCATAGCTTGCGTAGTATAGACCCAGCTCCCAACCAAACTTTGAGAATAGATTAACGGCGACATTTTTTTTATCGCGCGATAAGAGTCTCACGCGCTGCGTTAACGCCGTTAACGGCCCACCACTAATAATAACTATTTATTTATGTTTATATTAATTATTATAATTATTTTATTGTATAATACTTGGATCAAATAAACTATTTGTTGAATTTTGTTGCATGTTCATTTTACTAAATAAAAATTTGTTGAATGGGTCCAGTAGTATTAATGCATTTAAAGAAAACATATGGTACATTGACCTCTAGCAGCTGAGCTTGGTATCGCAGTCTAACGTTTTCGGTTTCTTTTGCTTGTTTCCAGAAATAGTGAATGTGTACCGAAATCGGACTCCCCGTGAGATTTTGACTCTCCTACTTCTGATTGGTTCGTTCAGTAGGATGCTGCTTTCTGATTGGTCCCTATCTCTAAGCCCCCCCGCCCTACCCCCACACCTCATCCTTATCCTAACCTTCGTAGGGGAAGACAGGGGAGTCGTAATCTCACGTGGAGTCTGATTTTGGAAGGGCAAGTCCATGAACAGTAACGTTTAATTTTGTTGTAACTTTGAAACCGTCTATAGGGTGTTACGTTTATTAAAATAGAGTTTATGGGCCAGATTTACTAATAGCTTGCGGGAGTGCAAACGCATCTATTGCCGTCAAAACACAGCTTTCGGACGGCGTGAGAATTAGCGCATCTTATTGCATATGGTTGAGTTTGCGCTCATCATTGTACTAGTATTTGCGTCCCTTTATTTAAGTCTTAAACCCTGCGCTTAATTTTGCTTTTTGAAGATTCCATTGGTCAGTATGGGAATGAGATCTTTCACCTGTGTTTTTTTTATGTGTATCCCGTCACCAACAGAAATTTTGACTCCTGTTTAGCTTTTTTTTCAATTGTGCTCTTGCGCTGTTTTGCCCTGTTTAGTAAATCTGGCCCTAAAAGTGTAAGCAGCATAATTTGTATCGCACCCAATGGCGTGAATTCAGGTCAGGACCATTTGTTTGTCAATGCAATCAGAAAACCTATTTAAAAGCCGTCATTATTTTTGAAATTGGATTTGGTGACGCAAGTGGCACAGAAATTACACACTTCACCTTTAAATACAGGTTCAACCGCTCGAGCAGTTCTTTAAGATCATCTCTGATTGCCATCGCAAGAAACACACCAATTAAACTGCGGCGAACGAATGAGCGCTTCCAAAAAAGGCAAGAATGGATGGAGAGAAGGACGGATGAATATGACAGCTGGAGAGGGAGGTAGAAAAGGACTACAGAGAGAGAGAGAGAGAGAGAGAGAGAGAAAGAGAGAGAGAGCAAAGGAAAGGAAAGGAAAGGAAGAGGGGGCTGTTTTAAAATGAAACACGTGGGTGGGTAACAGAGGAAGAGGAAGGCACTCAACATGCAGCTACAACATGTAAATGGAGGCATTCAAAATCACAAAGAAAAACAGATTTAAAAAGAAACAAATGTGATTTTGGATGAAATGTAGTATGGAGGGATGAGAAAGGAGATGAGAAATGATTGACAAAGAACATTTAAGGGGTACTGTGTATCCCGAACACAGATGGGGGAGTGAATCCATGTGAACGAACATGCTCGCGCGAGAGAAAGAGATGTGTGACATGCCACAGGAGGTGGTGGTTAAATAGAGGGGATTGAAGAGTGTTTTCAACCCTGTCTTTTTCTTAATAATTACTTTTACACTCTCTCCCTCTTCCACTCTCTCTCTGTCTTTCTCTACCCAACCCCAGACACGCTCTGTGGGCTGCATTGGTTGGCATGGCAACCCCTTCTACATACATTTCTATATATATATGGAAGGAAAGCAAGCTAGAAAGACAACACACGAGTTACGAAAGGGCAGCAGAGAGAGAGAAAGAGAGCACAAGAGACAGAATGAGTAGTTAAAGGAGTTCAGCATGCGCTGGATGTCGGGGTTGGGCTAAGAGGCCATTAGACACACACGCGTCAGTGCTAACCTCTGGTGGAGGGACAGAAATGGATGAAGTAGATTGAATTGTACTTTATGGTATTTTATACAAACTAGATATTATTTTAAAGACATGTCACATGGTGACCATTATACCTTTAGCATAATGTTTAAGGTTTGCTATGAGTGAGGCCTTATCAAGAGTATTTATGTCATTGCCAAATCTACCTAATTCTTTTTTAATTATTAATACATTTTAATCATAACCAACAATAATTTTAACAAAGTGAAAGGGTTAAAAAGACAGGAATAATACATAAATAAATATTAATATACAGCCATGGAAAAAATCAAGAGACCATTCCAAATTTTTATTTCATCAGCATTTATGGATGTATTGTGATCATTCCAGTCCAGTGTCTGTTAAATTTCAACAAAATGAAACCTCGGGAGTGACATAAAGTCAGCAGCAATGTGAAAGACTGGCAGCGTAAGACACATCAAAACTGTGAGAAAATTCCAGGTTATCAGAAACAGATATTTTGAACTTTACATACATGGACAAATATTACTGTTGTTTTGCTTAAAAGTGAATATAAACTAGTTTTCTTTGCAGTGTTTGAGGTCTGAAACAATACAGTGCATCTATTATTTTCTCCCGTTTTTCTAATTTTCATTTTATGGAAATAAATGCAAATATAAATTTGGGGAAAATATTGTCACTAGTTCACAGAATGAAGCAAAAATTATAATTTTACAAAACACATACCTATTAATAGTCAATTCTGAAAAACTGAAAATGGTCTTTTCATTTTTCAACGGCTGTATATAATATAAAATGAATTAACATTTTATCCTCCTGAGACAATATTTACATTCTTTATGTTTAGACTACTTTACTGTTTAATTGCTATTAGCGGGGTTTTAGGAAACACATTGACTACGCTAGCTTTACGTGATTTGAGCTTTAAAGTTCGTCTTTCTTGCTTTCTGGGAACATTGCCGTAATTATTGACTTAAATCGTCCTCTGTACTTCCATTTTAGTGTCTAACTGTATGTGATTTTTTAAAAGAAAACAAAGGTACGTCTTCATTAGTGCTCAACATTATGTCAACATGGTCAAGTCCATTTCTTTCTCTCACAGCTGTAATTTAAATGTGTGCACAAATGCTTCTGACGTCTCTCCGGCACCGGCTAATAAACGCTCAGTACTGTACTGTTCAGCCAGCGAAATGAATAGTCTTTCCCACAAAAGCACATTCTGCATTTGGGAGATAGAAACGTCTCTATTGTTGACTGTGATTAGTCTGTCGATTAGATGCTCTCCATAAGCCCCCGGTGTTAAAGCATCATCATTGTTTCCCAGCTGTTCTAGTTGGGAGCAATGAGGCGTTTGTCACTAGTGAGCGGTGGCCAAAGGCCAAAATGAACAAGTTACTTCTTCACCCCTTCATTCTCGCCCCATGAAGTCAGTGTTGGGGCCAAGTGTTGACGTGCACGTTGGGATGGTTGTTATGGAGCCAAGTTTAATCCTCAGACGGGCTGCTGGTGTTAGACTTGTTCGAGCTGCAAGTAAGAGTGCATGAGTACACAGATACACACAAACAAACAAGCGCACAGTCTCTCGTGTTTGCTCGGCTATAGTGTTCCGCCGATCAGTTTTATGGAGATCAAAGACCTGAACTTTTATGAAATAAAACCTAACCCTTACAATGAGACTCAACAGAGCTTAATGTCCTGCAAGTCTCTCGGTTTCCTGCACAATTTAGCATTTCTTAATTTATCCTTTTTCTCCTTCTGTGGCTTTTGTCACTGTGTTTTTTAGAGTCTCACTGCACCTTACAGCCCACATGAAAGAAAAAAGAGTCAAAGTCGGAGGAGATAAAAGAGAACCAGGAATGGATCTGATTAGGAACGCTTCAAACATTTTCTTGTTGTTTCTCTTCTTCTGTTTCTTAATGTGTTTATTTCCATTCTTTTCATTTCTCTAGTAGTTTCTTCTCGTTTCTTATTATCTTATCTTCTCTTGTCTCGTTTCTCCTCTCTTCTCGTTTCTCCTCCTCTCCTCTCGAATCTTTTATTCACCCATATTATACAAATGCACCATGGACGCATTGAAAATGCCGAAACTCAACCTCTCTGTCTCTTCTCCTTTGCCTCGATCTTTCTGTTTTAATCATTTTGGGCTTCTTGATGTCACTTGGAAGTGCTTCGGTGTCGTCCTTTTGTGCGTGTGTGTGTGCGAGGATGTTCTTAGAGATCACAGGAGTCCAAGCGAGAGTGTCTGAGAGATCAAAGGGGGAGAAATATGAAGACACCAGGCATGCCAGAGATCACAAGGTGTGCGCGTGTGTGTGTGTCTTTTCAGCAATATATAGATCAATTGAGGATGTTAATGTGACAATCATTCACCATTCTCAAACCTGGATGTAGCTATGTGTTTTTGAGTGACCTGGTTTTGGAAGGGTCCTGTCAGTCTCTGACTCTGTTTGTTTGTGTTTGTTAGGGCACTAGAAGATCAAAGAGCTTCTGTCAAACCGTCTACGAGTGTGTGTACGTTTACATGTGTGTGTGTGTGAGCGTTTAGCTCCATGCTCTTTTGTTCAGGGTGAGAGAGGCAGCTGCTTAATTGGACAGACAGTTCTCTCATTACACACAAACACACACACACAAACACACACACACACACACACACCCACTCACACACACATGATCAAGCAGTCTGCCACTGACAGAATAACACTTCACTTTCACCACCAGAGACACACACAATGACCACACAGCGTTTACAACATACCACTTAGTCCAGACAAACAGCACACTTAATAGAAATGAGCCCAAGGGATACACACTTCCCCAATCAAAGCACACAAGCAAACATTTATTTATCTAAATAAGGACATTGCACATAGACTTTATACACAGCTAAACAATATTCACATAACTAACATGTTAACATTAACATTTAGGCATTTGGGAGACGCTTTTATCCAAAGCGACTTACATTGCTTTATTCTATACATTTTACATAGGTATTTGCAATCCCCTGGGATCGAACCCACAACCTTGCGTTGTTAACGCAATGCTCTTACCACTGAGCTACAGTAAAGCTCTGTTGCCCAAACTTCAGATAGACCGCCGCGAAGAATTGATAACTGTTGAGCAGTTTTGATTTACTACAATTAATATACATTTATGCATTAGGCAGAAGATTTTATCCAAAGTGATTTATATTGCATTGTATTATACATTTGTTTCTGATTATGTGCAATCACCTGTGATCGAACCCGTGACCTTAGCGTTGCTAGCGCCACGCTCTAAACCACTGAGCCACGGGAAAGGAAATATACAATAAATTATTAATATAAAGTAATATTCATATAAATTAAATAAATAAATTGTAATATTATAACCAAACACAGATGAAAAATTTACGCCGGCCCAAGCATTTGCGTCTGATCAAATCGTCTATAACATAGTCCTAACCCACATTCGAACTCACAAAGACAATATTTTGCAATTTTGATTTTTTTACTATTTTTGGTTTTGTGCTTTTACAAATGAGGGTGTCCTCAAAGAGAGGTTCTGCGCAGATTTGTCAGGTTTTGCTTACTTTTGGGGACAAAATATAGCTAAGTGTGCACACACACACACATATAAGTTATATAGAAAACTATGAGAAGACATGCTTTATGTGGCACAATATGAGCATGAGTCTTATTGCAGTTATAATTATTTTAACAATTATTGGAGCAATATGATGTTAGATTAATTAAATACAGTAACATTTTTGGTTTAACATAAACAATAATCAGTGAATACATACAGTATTGTGGACTTTTCCGGATGAAAAAATACCGTCAACAGAATATTTATTTCAGATTTAAAATGTAAAAAATGAAAAATTAAGAAAAAACAGTGGTAAAATGAGTGTCTGATTTGCAATGGTTAGCTTATAATTATGATTTATAAATTGAGTTGAAAGTTAGGGATTTAATGAAATAGTTACTTAAATAGCACCAAATATAGTTACACATTTTTATAAAACGAAAGCCTGAAGAAGATATTACATTTTTTTATAGACTTGGGTACTGAATGTGGAATAATGTAGCACCTGACATGTGGTGTGTACTGTATATCAGCTATTTAAAACTGTTTTGAGCGTGGCTTATGTTATTAGGTGTCAGCGTCATAAATATCTCTTTTAAGTGATCTTCAAATCATGTGTATTAACCCGCATTTCATTTATTAATCCACCACCTGCACTCTAAGCACCACCATACGGATCTGTCTGTGTGCGTGTTGAAGTCTCAGAGCTGTGACTGACAGCGATGTTGTAAAGACGTACTCCCCACAGTTCCACTGCACACTCTCACACAAACACACACTTGTATTGGAACGTTAGACGTGAGAACTGGGCATCTTGTTGCATGTGAAATAGTGGGCATGACACATAACATATCCACATCTCAGCTGTTGTTTTGATAGCAACGCTGTTCATTCTGAAGCATTTTCGTATTTGCGCGCACGTACTGTATGTGATTACGTGCGGATGTGAAGTTATTAAAAATGAATGCATGCAGATATATTGCTTTTGTCATCCCAATGCTGATAACATGCGCTCATGCCAGCGCAGCACTAATACACAGGCCATAAATATGTAATACCCATACTGCCGTCGTCTACTCAGCAACACGCGTATGCTGTATGGAAATGCTAGTCATTTCAGCAGTAATGTACTGTATTGTAATATATTGTTCCTAAAGCAAGTGCCGAAGCGAGTGATTAAGGTCTTAGGTTTCTTCCATCCTTTTGATTCAACATGTTTTTATTTTTCTGTGTGTTTGTCACTTCGGCTTTCTGTGTGTGTGCGTGTGTGTGTGCATGTTTGTGTTACAGATTGTGTTTGTATCTGCGAGTGTGTGGGGAGTATTTTTTCACTCTAATGGCATCTTTAGCTAGAACGTAACGATGGAAACCACGTTGCCACGGAAACACTGCATGTCTCTTTGAATTAGAAATCTCTCCATATACACACCCTCTCTCTCTCTCTCTCTCTCTCTCTCTCTCTCTGTGTGTTACTGTTACTGACAGTGCAGCTGTCCCTAGTCAGGAAGAGCAGAAAGATATTCAAATTCAAACAAAAATATATAGTGCTGAAAGAGAGAGAGAGCGAGGGAGAAAGGAAGCGAGATGGACTTTCTTGAAGGGAAAGTTAAAGAAATAATTACCTCCCTCCAAAAAAAAAGGGGAGAGAAACTGAAGTGTAGAGATAAGGAGAGTAGCGGAGGATAACAGCTGTAAGATGAGGGTTAGTGAAGAGAGAGAGAGACAGAGAGAGAGAGAGAGGGAGAGAGGGAGAGAGAGAGCTTATGTTTTAAATGCTTTGGGCTTTAAGTAACATCGTATAACCAGTTGGACTAAAATATGAATTAACGCTTTTGTTTACTATACTACTTCTGTTTTGTTGTACTTCTAATACAGGAATGCATTTTATTTGTAGAAACACTAAAGGATAAAGTTGTTGTGAAACAACAACGCACAACAACATTTCATTTTATTTTATTTACCATTTACAATTATGCATTTTGCAGATGCTTTTCCAAAGTGCATTCAACTATACGTTTTATTAGTATGTTTGTTCCCAGGGTATCAACCCTCAATCTTTTGGGCTAAACCATTTAGGCATTTGTTAATTCAGCTCAATTTTAATTTACAGATAAACTTATACCTATACCAAATATAATCATTACATTTCTCAAGGTTAAAAAATGCAGTAACATGCTCATTGTGACGAAAAGACAATAGAATGCATTAGAAACCCATTGTAATTTTTAATTTTGCCCACACTTGAAGTGGCGTGACGTGACAAGATCTGTAAAAGAACTTAAAATACTGTACAATTACAGTTTTTAAAATTTATATTATTGTTTAAATGTATTTTTTTTATGTTTTCTGCATTATATGTTTAAGTACAATTAAATTGGCTTTAATTTTCGGTTAGAAAATTGGGTTAGGTTGAAATTGCTTATTCTGACGAGTTAAAGTAATGTCATAACATAAAAATAGTAAATAAGTTTGTTAAACTAGTAAAAAAGTAAATTGAAACGACTTGCAAAATACATTTTATTGAACTTTAAGGCAACAAAATAAATTTTTTTACAGTGCAGCTATTGCATTAATCTCTTAGCATATGAAACCTTAGTAAAAGTATATCAAAATGACTGTTTAATAATGGGGTATATATCAATGAAAATATATCATAAAAATATTTTTTTGCACATACTTTAATATTACGAAACGTTTTCATTGTGCTATTTAGCTCGTCTTATTTCAGCTGGTAGATATTTTTCACATCTTTGGAGCATGAAGCCTAAAAGCAGTTTCTTTTGATCCCTTGACGGCTTGCATAACAATATTGAAAAAACATATGAATCAAAATTCTGTTAGAAATTCAATGCCTTATAAAGGAGCCAATAAAGGACACTTTAAATCCTCATTTAACAGCAGCCAATGCAAATGAATTCTAACAGGTGTCATGTTTTATCTAATGTGTACTGCAGCGAGAAAGAGAAAATGATAGAGAGAGAGGAAACTTGGGCGGAAGAGGGTGTAGTGAGAAGGTGGAGAATGAGGGGGAGGAATAGCAAGCAAGTGACAGGGAAAAGGATGACGGAAGCGAGATGAATCGAGGAGGAGAACTTGGGAGGTGGAGGAAGATTTGTGTGAAAGCGCTGCCAAAGATGGAGAATTCAGCCAAAGCGAGTTGTCATGAAAGAGGGCAAAGTAGAAGAAATGGGCTTGGCCGATGAATAAATGGGAAGAAGAGGAAGAGATGAAGATGCTTGAGATGAGGAAACAAGAGAGAGCGAGAGAGATGGGGGGAAAGTAGAACAGTCCACAAATACAGTGTCAGGGTTATGAACCAAATGGCGCTCGTTTTGCACGGCACTTGACACTCACTGAACACATGCGCACACGGGTGCACGGTCTCCCTCATGTGACACGCTCATAACAGAAAGAAACATTCTGACTCATGCACTCGCTTCATAAATTGGAGGCATTTTTCAATATTCGGGCTCAGCGTTCTATAACGCTCATATTCATTCGTCTAATGAAGCTTAATGAAAGCGTCCCCTTCAGTAGCAAGCAACAAAGATCACAACAGAACAGCCTGTTCTCCAAAGCCGCCGTGCATGTACGCGCACACGTAAAACACCTCGGTAAACAGAATGCTGTGGTTTGCCGGGATGCCGTTTGCTGAAAAGCTAAATTTGGTGATTAGCATGAGAAAAATGCTTAAAATCACTTCTATTGATGAAATCCAGTTGTGGTGGCTGAGCCATAGATTTCCATTGTAAGCGTGTGAATGTTAAAAGGATGGTCCATTCAAAAATGAAAAATCTCTCATCATTTTTCCATCCTGTTTTGTTCAAAGCCTTTATGACTTTCTCTCTTCTGCAGAAAACAAAAGAAGAGATTTTGAGAAATGTCTAAGAGGGCATTGTCGTTTGGCTATCAATGTGCTTCAAAATATGTTCTTTTGTGTTCTGCAAAAGAAATAATATCATACATGTTTGAAATGACAAGAGGGGGAATTAATGATAAAGATTTTCTTTTTTGGTTGAACTATACCTTTAACGCGTTACTTGTTTTTGTGTATTTCCTGTGTGCCTGAATGAACATCTCTAAATCAGTTTCCTAATATTTCATGACTTGTTTATTGTTTTATTGATATGCCACACTACACATCATCATTGCGTATCAATAAAGAGTCAAAATTGCACACGTGTGTGTAGCTTTAAGACTTTATCTTACACACCTCAGAAGGCACACCCACCCTACTACTCACAGCGCACACTCGCACCTCTCCGTACATCCCTCTTTCTCTCATCTTGCCTTCAGTCTTGACTCTTCCCGCTCTTTCCAATTTTCTCGCCGTTCCTCTCTGTTTCCCTTCACCACCTTGAGATTATTTAGGCAGACTAAAGACCCTCAATACATACTAATGCACATCTCGCGTGCACACCCACGTCCCGGCGCCTCTGATAAAGATCAAGCGCTGAGATTTCAGCAGAGAATTCTGTGCGCGCGTGTATTTCGGCTCCTCCACGAGGCTTACATGTGTCAATAAGTGACTAATTGCCTTTATCCTCTGTTTTACTAATGAGTTCTATTAACTGAAAAGAGCCGAGAATTTAATTACCATACGGGGTCGAAGGATATGAAAAATATCAACTGCGCCTTCGTGACGGGCCTCTTTTCTCTCTGCTTTCGGTCTTCTTTTTCGTTTATCATCTTGTTTTTATTCTATCACTCCAATGTATTCAAAGCTGCTGAAACGCTTAACGTTTTGATGCAGATCAACAACATGAGATTCAATGAGACCCAAACTTTCCTTCACAGCATCCGAATGGATACATTTGATCAGAGCTTGAAGCCTTTTGTGATTAGAATACGTGTAAACCTAATTTTAAGGAGCGAGATCCGTTTCGGTTTCAAATTCGTTGGAAGAACATAAAATAAATTAAACATTCTCGTTTCTAAGAAAAATATATTAAGTACTTCATTCCTTCAAACCTTGTTTCAAAGCTGATGGCGTCACAAAAGTCGGTACTTAGGCGTTCATGTTTTGGCGTTCATTATTAGGATGTTAAGTTTTCGCTTTTCAAGACAGTGGTTCACTCGTCCGCTAGTTCGTGCATTTCCGCGGGTCTTTTTAATATGAAGCATTAAGCGCGTGCGGTGCATGCGTGTCCTTGTATGATGAAGTGTTCCGAGTTGGAGTGTGTGTTTGTGTGTGTCTATGGAAGATGAAGTGTTTTCTGTCCCCCCTGTTATTACAGTCTATTTCAGTCTGACAGAGCCTCGTACATCTATGTCACAACGAGGCAGCACGAATGTGTTTGTGCGCGTTTGTGCGCGTTTGTATGTCTACGGGCCAGAGTGTTTCTCTGATGAGTTGACTCATGTCTGTTGGGTTTTTATTGTGTGTGAGTTCCTTCCGGTTACGAATGTCTTTCGTTAGCGTGTCTAATATGACGCTCTGAATTTATCTCTCGGTCTAAGAAACCCTTCTGGCCCTGTTTGTTTAGGTATAAAAAGCGAGCCTTTAAATGTTTATATAAGAGCGTGTAATGTTTTAGCTAGTTTATGTAAATGTGTCCAGCGTCTCGTGTGAAGTCGGTGTGCGGAATGCAGCCGCCACACGCTTTGCTTGTGTAGAAGCTGGCAAGAGCGATTTGCATAACGGCATTCGCATGTGTTTAAAGCCGAGGTCAGGAACGATAGCCCTAAGGGTTGTTTTTGCGTGGCTGACAGTTCCACTAGGAATTTGAGTTTTAGACTATGTGTAAACCGGTGATCTTATGCTTGTGGCCATTGCGCATATTTTGTTGATTTTCTGTTTATACAGATGAATCAATAGCATAGCAAAGCAAGAAATAGAACGTGAATTGAAGGGTTTTAGTTCGGATGAGACATTAAACCGTGGTCCTGACTCTGTGGTTATTGAAAAAAGGATGTCCTTCGAATAAATGTTGGGGTGTTTCCCCGGCATCCTGTCTAAAATTCGCCCATTCGCCTCTATACATCATGGCCTCCTAATCATCTCTATATGTACTAATTGGCTTTGGAATTCTGTCTCCTCTCCACCAATAAGCTGGTGTGCGTTCTGGCGCAATATGGCTTCCGCCGCATCAGCCAGGTGGATGCTGAACATTGGCTGTGCTTGAGGAGATACCCCCTTCCATGTAAAGCGCTTTGAGAACCCAGAAAAGCGCTATATAAATGTAACTAATGATTAGTTGAAACTGTCAAATAGAGATGTCAAATAATAGAAATCAGTGGACGGTTTCGTCGTTCGTATACAGTGGACAGTGTGGGATTTGTCCTTACAGTATATTAGTGTTAGTGACATGAAGAGATTTGGAGTTTCAATTATTCATACTTCATTTCCTGCCGACCGCATGAATAGTGAATCTCTGGGCCAGAAAAGATCTCGGCGTATTAGAATTGTTAGTTGCTCAAATATTGAATGTTCATTATCACGCTTGAGTGATTAGTGCGGCCTATAATTATATTGGACAACAAAGTCTCTGGTTTAAATACGGAAATAAATGGGTGGTAATTTTTGGAACATTACACATTCGGAGTAAAAGATTAAATAGTTGAAATTTGGCCATGGGGAAAGAGAATTAGAGAGATGGGTTTTTTCTTAGCAGAAGGGAAAGCAATGTATTCTCTTTTCACGACACGCCAAGCCTACTTAGTGAGCCAAGAGGAACTTATCTACAACATCTTTGAGATGAAGGAGGTCTCATGAAAGTCAGCGGTAGTGACTCCTCTTGGTTTGCTTCTAATGCTCGGAGTCTGAGCAAACGGGGTTGAGATCTCATTCTTTAACTTACAGAGAACAAGCGGCGTCTGAAACCATAAACATCATTTTTCCAATGTGAATGTGGAGACTAGGGATGGATGTCAATTCACAATTTAATTTTATTTGACTGATATCGTTTCAAAAAAAATTGGAATTTTTTGAAAGTTTTGAAGCTATACGGAAAACATCAATTTACAAATGCTGTTTAGAAAAAAAATATAAAAAAAATCTCAGCACTTTGTCCTGTACTGTACTTGTATTGTGGAGCATCCATCATGAAATATTTATTCAACAAGTTCACCTGTTATGTCTTCATGAAAAAGTAAATAAATCCAATGAACAATTAATGGATTTTTTGCTTATGTCTAATTGAGTCCGGGTTTAAAATATAGATGTTTTAGAATGTATGATGTGTTTTCAGCATTTTCACAAATTAGCACTGTTAACAACCCAACAATTTGACCACCCATTTTAATTTTACTGTATATTGTGACTAATTTCCGAATAAAAGAGGATTTTCAACATGACGTTATAGGACATGATTAATTTATGAAAGTGAGTTTTCGAGGGAAAGGGTTAAAGGTTAAGTGTTTAATTTTTTGGAGGATCTATTGACAGTAATGCAATATAATACATATAACACAATGAAGCGTTATGTTTTTATTACCTTAGAATGAGCTATTTCTATCTACACACACCGCTTGTCCCCTTGCATATAATTCGCCATATTCTGTCAGCCGTTGTAGTGTTTCGAATGGAAGGGGTGGACCGAGCAGTTTGATGCAATTCGCAACCTTGCTGCTACATTTTACTGACTGGACCTTTATTAGTATGATTTATTAATTTTTAGAACAACATATACCAATAAATCACATGCAGAATACAACTAGCATAAAGAAGATTAAATATTAGACTTGTATTAGACGCATGTGCCTGGCCCAAAGTAAACTTCCGGTCTGTGTTCGGTTATGATGAAAATGTATTTTATATTATATTTATATTAATAGTTATTAACATTTTATTGCATATACGTTGTATTGAATAACAATTCAACAGTTTTTGATTCTTTACGGAAGTCTATCGGAAATTATGTTTGGGCAACATAGTGTTTGTTTATGTTGTACTGACACTCCAGAGCAACCTCTCGTCTCTTTTTTGAAAACACGGATAATGGGAGTGTTTTATTAAGAAGTAATCATAGGAGGGTTAAAAGGTCTCAAAATGAACAATCACAAAACATTGATGTGATTTTACACCATTTCTGTTGTTGGAGTTTGATGGAGGTGGCTATTGTTATACAATAAATATTTGTCTATATTTTCATAATATTTGCATATATGTCCGTGTTATACTGTAGGTACCTGCATGAATCTCCCTAACACGTGAACAAAGTAAGACGCCCCCAACCTCTTACACATCATCACCTGTTAGACATCGGGTCATTAATGACACACCGTGAAAGCGAGAAATTGAATCCAAAACTGCACACAACAACATGTTCTTGGAGTTGTAGTACATGTCGTAGCCCGTCTATACAACAAACCGTGTTCACGTCACTCTTGTGGAACCGATTACAAATGTTCCTCCCTGCCATTTACTGCAGAGGGAGACGAAGGAAATCGCTTAGCTGTTCCCACAAAACAATTGCTTCAGTCGGAGAAATGATGAGTGGTTTGGAGTAAATGTGTTATCAGCTTCGCCACTGAAAAAGACGTAAAGTAGAGAAAAGAGCAGATGAAGTCCGAGTTAAAAGACAACAGGGAGACGGACCGACACTGCCGGTGACAAGGAGAATAAGACATGATAGGGCAGAGACGGATAATGGAGGAGAAAGTTTCAACAATTAATGAGCCTGGTAGCAAGTCTCATTTTCTCCAGGAGAAATGCAGCGCGAATGAAGCATCAGAGAAGAGAGGAGGGAGCGAAAGCCTTTGCTCTCCTTTCCCTACGAGGGGCCCGCAGGCAGGAAAACTTGAAAAAGAGGGAGAAAATGGAAATAAAATGAGGTCATTGTGTTTCTGACATAGAAACTTAGGCCATCGCCTGTGGCTAATACATGTGCGTTATCTTATTAAGTTGTTTGCAACACTTAGCTTCCACGAGTGTGTTTCTGATGGGCCGACCAATAAAACCGCCGTTTCCGTTTTATCCTGCACAAGACTAGACTGTTAAACCGTTATTTACCGTGCCGCTTTGACATACCGTAAGCTCCATCAAAAAGGATCAACAGCCTATGTTTTGGCTTGAACGTGGGATACGGTGCTCGGCGCATCGCCGTGCAATGTGCATTAGTGTATCATCCAAATTTGCTTAGAGCGATAGAAGTAAACGCTAAGAGAGTTCAGAGACGTTTCTACGGTACTGTTTACCTCCACAATGTTGATTAGCACAGGCGGGCAGATGCACCGTGGGCTCTCGGCACCGTTGAGATATGTCTAGACGTCACTCAAACCTATGGCTAATTTCGCTCTCGCTTATCCTCGATTTCTAGGCCACGGGAAAAAAGACGAGGGTGGGAGATGCACGGGGGGAGAATAATAGGAATTATCTCTGCTGGACGGAAATAGCCCCGCGTTTCAATCAAAGACGGGCTCTTTAGAAAAATTAGATTTAAGAGCGGGGGCCTGGGGGGGTGGGTTGGGAGGTGTATAATGGGAATTAAGGTTGTTTCACGTTAATTACGCGTCATACGTGACATGTAATTAATTCGGTATGGGTTTGATTAGAGATTGAGGCCCCTTAACAAAGATTTGATGATTGTGCACAATGTGTCGAGGATCCGGCGTAATGAAAATAATTATTTCTGTGGAGATTAAAGGAAACAGAGGTGTAGTTTAATAAACACAGTCGGGCAGGCAGGAGATGTCATTGGCCGGCATGCGAACGTCTATACGAGAACAAAATAAAAGGTTTTGATTTGAGATGCCAGTGATTGGAAAACTCATGAGTACTAGGATTCAGTTACAGAATTGTGTTTATTTGCAACATGGCTACGACTGCTCGAAAAATTGGTCTTAATGAACAACTGGATGTTTGGAGGAGCCTATTGACCGTGTATGGTCTGGGGAAATAAGGTGTTTTTAAATAAGATAAAGAAGAACTGGGTTTACTTGTGTAACAGCATGTGTTTTTCAGTGGGTTTGTGCGAATGCTTTATAAAAAGCCATAACGTGCATTCGGCCAGTTATCATGAAATAAATCCAGACAGGGTGGTGGGGCATTGATGGGGTGTTCTTTGTGATGATCATTTCTGTACATTATCCAGCTACTTACACTGAAAATGTTGAATCAAAATGTTGATCTGAGTTACAGTCTATTTTATCAATTGCGAAGGAGTGGACGGCGAACACAATGTAGGAGATTAGTAGACAGGGTCAATGGTCAAAAATACAGTTGTAATACAATGAAATAATTGAACTCCATTAATGATGTTTGTGTGTGTGTTTATGCAATGCCTAAAAAAAGGTTGTGGTTGTGTAATGCTCATTCAAACTACAGACAGGCAACCAACCATCCTTTGGTCTTAAGGTCAGTTCACACCAAGAACATTAACTTCTGTCTATTTAGAATGAATATATAGTGTTATGTTTATTTCATGCTTGCTTGCTGGATTTTCACATTTGAAATGTGTTAGCCCTTATAAATTTGACTGGATTTTGATTGACACTCGATGTTGTTTTGTTCATCTCCTAGAAAAAAAACTACTGTGATATGATCTTAATGTTATTGTTCCTCTGTATATTATAGTTGTGGGGTGCACTTTGATATTATCTTAAGAATTAAATGATTTTCGGAACTTTGAAGGGGTCAAATGACAGGGCTAAAACGAATATTATTGTTTGTTTTAGATGTAATGCAATGTGTATAAACGCAATGTTAATACACGATTTAATAGTCTCTAGGTAGATAATTTTAAAATATAGTTACAAAGCTTGTGGCTCTGAAAAGTGAGGTGTGCTATGATTGGCCAGTTAACCAGTGCGTAGTGATTGGTCGAATATTGCAAGCGTGTGCTAGAAGTGTAACGCCTATTACCATATTTGGAACATCAGCTTCCAAAGCAATTGTACTGACATGTACGCCCATCTTATTTGCGTATGCACTTGGGCGGTCTTGATCAAATCAAACCACGAACTGACGTAGATTTGTGGGGTTGTGGTTACACAAGGCGTTTCAGGCAGGACTGGGTGAGCATTTAGCTTTCAGATAGAGTGCATATTTTGTTTCCGATACTTTAAATTTTGCAATTTTACGTGTCTCATACATGCATGGGCAACTTATAACACACCAGCGAAACAGAAAAACACGCATTCGTGCAATATGACCCCTTTAAAAAGGCTGGGTTACTTTCAACCCAGTGTAGGGTCCAAAGGTAGTATAGCAGCCTAAAAGCCTTACTTTGGCTGCAGGAGCTGAGTGCGGAATAACTTGTGACTCGTCATTCATATGTTACCATTGAATTTTTTAGTTTTATTTTGCTTCAACAAAATCGTACCATAAACTTCTTCTAGATGCTATTGGAAGACCATTTTTAATTCATGACAGTTGATGTTTCTACGGTCAACAAAAAATGTGTGTTCCCACACTCACCCGCTTCCTTCTTCCGGCTCTCCACTAACAGGTGCCTTTAACTCTCACCCAATTAGTGACACGGCCAAATTTTCCCAATGTAATATGACATCAGACGTGAATGTTTACATGGCTCCTATAGGTAGGAATTAATCTATGATGGAAGTGCTGGGTTAATTTAACCCATTGTTGGGTCAAATATTTTCATTTTCTGGGTAATTTGACCCAATGACAAGGTTTGTGTCTTTTTGGCCCAACACTGGTTGAAAATAACCCATCATCTTTTACAGTGTATATACACTTTAAAAAGTGCTGGGTTGTTTTTGACCCATGCTGGGTAAATATAGAACTGCTGGGTTAAAAATGACCCAATGCTGGATTATTTTTAGCAAACTGCTGGGTTGTCTTTTACCAACCATGGGTGGCCTTTCCAGTGTTTACCCAGCATGGGTCCATAACAACCCAGCACCTTTTAGTGTGTAGTCATAGTTATCATATTTTTGTGTGAAATGGCTTTAAGACCAATTCCTACCATCGTTGTTTATCTTTTTAGAGTGACATTAAAAGAAATACTGCGTAGATATCACAGATATAGTTTCACCAACTCTATTAAAGGATTGTCCTAATTATATGACACATTTCACAATGGGAGAAGATTGAAAGAGGTGAACTATGACTGCCCACCACTCCTTTAATCCTCCGACCGCTCCGTCTGTTATGAGTAAGACACCCCTCTCTTCCCCTGTGTCTCGTGCCTCCCTCTCTCTCTTCCATTTGTTCTCTAAAACCCTTTGGTTGACTTATGAGTCATCACATCCAATTGGACCGGGTAGAAACCCAAATCGTTGCTCTTTAGTACTTTGTTACAGTTATAACATTTCTGTGGCTCGATCTGCTGGATCTATGATGATTATATAACATTTAAGGCCAGTTCAGGGACTGAGAGTTTTAAAAATGGTTTTAAATGTATAAGGATGTCTTAATTTTTCCACACAAAACCTGTATATGACTCTTCAGTGAAACACAAAATAAGATATATTGAGAAATGTGGTTTTGTGCTGATTTAATGGAATAGATTGGGTGTCAACCATTCTTCAATATATCTTATTTTTTGTTCTGCAGACGAAAGAAATTCAAACAGGTTTACCATGACATCAGGAGAAGTAAATGAAGATAGAATATTCATTCTTGGATAAACAAGGGATTCCCCTTTAAATTGACTTTTGTTTTGTATATAATTCCAATTTAACCGTTAATCAGCGCATTTTCATGTTGATCATAAGCGGATCTGATTTTAACTTCGATTTTGCTTTTTCTTCTAGTTTGATTGCCGCCAGTCGTGTTAAAGGGATACGTCCCCCAAAAATAAAAATTCTGTCATCATTTACTCTTCGAGTTGTTCCTAATATGTATAAATTTGTGTTTTTTGATGAACACAGAGAAAGATTTTTGGAATAATGCTTATAGCCAAACAGATCTTGACACCCATTTACTCCCATAGAAGGAAAAACACAATGGTAGTCAAAAGTGCCCCAGAACTGTTTGCTGTCCAACATTCTTCAAAATGTCTTCTTTTGTGTTCAACAGAACAAAAAAAATGATAAAGTAATTTTTCCTACGGTAGTCAATCGTTGTTGAGATCTGTGGTTAAGCATTATTCCAAATATCTTTCTCTTTGTTCATCAGAACGAAGAAATGCAAACAGATTTGGAACAACTCCAAGGTGAATAAATGATGACAGAATTTTCATTTTTGGTTGAAGTGACCATCTGCAGAGCAAGTGTCCCTAACCCATCTTTACGCGACTCAGCACAAGCTCCATTTAGTTGTGCTAATGCTACTGCTGTTCTGAAGGGTTGAATCTAAACTATCTCTTCAGTGCTGTTATAAGAAAGATGAGCTGTCTTCAGCTACTAAAGTAATGGTACATCAACTTTGCCCAGAAGTTGTCGTGACGGCAAATTAGAAATTTTGGACTTCAGTCTCATCGTCTCGCTTTCTCTCCTCTTTCATATCTCTCTCTGTTTTATTTCCATTCATCTCATCTTCTTTTCATGATTTAAATATACCTCTCAGTATGCGTAACGACGTAGAATATTGACTGCAGTTGTGACGTCCTTATTTACTTTTTAATACTTGCTTGTGACGAGGTGAATTTAAATCAAAGCTTTTTGATGCATGTTTCAGGAGACGTGCCTTCGAGTAGTATTTTTCTTTAATATATGATATCTGCAGTGGACAGATTTGAACAGTTCGTAGAATGATGAAACATCGAAACCGCCATGGGCGATACCCCCCTTACTCATAATTCTGTGTGACGGTTCTCTGTACATGTCATGGTGTTTTTATTCATGACATCTTAAAATTCAACATGGTTGACAAAGCAGGTGATGCATCAAGTAAATCTGGAATAGGCTTATTTGCTTTTACCTTAACCGAAATGATTCTTTTTACGTGATAATGGAAACATCGAATGATCAAACACGTTAAAACCGGAAATCCCTCCCGTGAAATGCTTTTTATTTGCCCTCACCCTGCCGCTTGATCCATCACAGCTGATCAGCTGATGAATCATTTGAATTTCCTCGCATGCTCTCCTAAACACACACGATTCTCCTTTTCCAAATCTCTCGCCTTTCTTTCGAAATGACACGCTGTTCTGGTGCGGAGTTGCTGATGGCAAGAGCTCAGCTGTTATACCCCCCGAGCAGTCAAGAGCTGGCGGTGAAACTTATTTTATCTTACGACCTCAGGATCGAATATTAAAGATACTTCCTTTATAAACTGCCTCTGCAGGACACTAGTCTCCATTATTGGAGAGCGAAGAGTAATGTAAGGTCGGGATTAGATCCCTGCCGCTCGTTTGGGCCGTATCGAGTACTGGCTTGGCTAAATGGAGGGTTCGCAAATTCACTTCCATTGTGAGGCGCGTGTGTGTGTGATAGGTTTGACATGGCACCGTGAGGAGAAGCAATGAGGGGTAGATGGGAAAAAATCAGTATCAAGGTATCAAAAAATTTTATGGTATCAAACCCAAGTGTTGGGTAAAATTAACTAAAATGTCAATTTGTTAAAAAGGTCTATTTGACCAAACCATGGGTTGAAACAAGGTGACAATTTTAAAGCACATCCAAATGTGCTGTCGACATCGAATTTCAAAACAATTGGCATGAATAGGGAGTCTGTCCCTGCTAACAGCTTCTGTTCCTATGGGACGAGATGAAAACCATAGTCTGAGCCTATTTCAAATATCTGCAAGGCGACAATTTAAGAGAAATGGGCTGTATTATTATTTGATTTTTAATGACCTGTTTGTTTGCTTTTTTTGGCATATCACTGTATCACAACATATTTCTTGCCTGTTAAGCATCCATTAGGTTGAAATATGACTGTTGGGATTGCTTCTTGAGCTAAATTAAATTTGTCCAAATATCTTCCTCGGCCTATTTTTTGTTCATATTTTTAGATCTTTGTTATTTTAAGAGTGCAAAACGGTTATAAAACTCTTCAGTGGGTTAACACTGGAGATTATACTGCAGGTAAAAAAAATACTTTGGTATAAATTGGAGAGATATTATTGACTTATTGAATTTTATTTTTTGCTCTAGCCTTGCAATGACAGAAAGGCATCTTCACATCTTTGGTCTGCTGTGCTCGTGAATCATTAAACATTTAATGTTTTGTTTGAGTATATACCTAGACGGTTTATGTGCGTCGTACAGAATTATGTAAACCAAAAAAATTTTTTTCTACATTATAAACAAGAAACATACATTGAGATCACATATTGTCGCTGTCCTTACGAAACTTTGGATCTGGCTAAATATTAAGTTGTTATGTGTAAGTTGTTAAGGACTTTTTAATACTTTTTATTGGTCAGATGTTTTCAAAACCCAATGACAAACTAAGGTTGACCAAAAGTAATAATTTATGACATAAAATAAAATTCACGAAATATGGAGATAGAAGGTTTGAGAAGGACAGCAGCGATATGTATGTTTTTGCAATAGCCTAGTATGCTGTTTTTTGTTCATAGGGAGATTTTTTTCCCTCACCTCATTTATATTTGGTCACTCAATGTTTACATAGGTCCCAAAATTAAGAAGCTTCAGTTTGTCATAGTGGTTTAATTAATGTGTTCTGAGCAATTTTGTGAGATAATTTTTTTTAACGAAGCTGATTTTGTGATATTGAAACCCAGAGGAGCTCCAAATTCAGATACAGTGATGACATAATAACTAAATGAGCATAAAAGAATATTGGTTTTCTCACTCACCTCAAGTTATTCCCTTTGTTCATAAAGTGATGGATATTTTACAAAAAAACTGAATGAAGTCATAAATTTGTGACTAAATTATGAGGCCATCTTCTTTTTGGTTAAAACATTACCTTGAAAGTAAAAACGTGCCTTTTATTTTCTGCGTTTATTTGGCTTTGAATATGAAGTAGAAACTCTCCAAACAGGCAGACTTGAAAAGTAATACGATGGCCTCATAACGTCATTAGAGGCCCTCATAAGATTGGCTACGGGGGCGTCCCAAATGCCAGTGGTCTACCATCCACCCCCCCCTCACACCCACACTCGTCAGTGTTGTTACCTCATTAAAGCCGAATCAAGGTAACTGATCAGCCCATCGCGGACCTCAAGGGAGTGGCTTTGATGTTGAGTGGAGCGTGGAGACATGAGAGAGAGAGAGAGGGCAAGATTTCGCCATGCGGCATGACTAACATGGCAAACACCCACGACCGACTTCATACATGAATACACAAACACAACAATAATTAACACGGTTGTAAAGATCTAAACATCAATGTACTGTATGGGCATCCATGTGACCACTTATCCATATGTGCATGACATCACATTTTATTGGCTTGTTTGGATAGTAATAGCCTTAATGTATTTGCATATTTATACATATCATTTATCTCCGATCCACTGCTATTATTTCTGTTTGACATTTAAACAGCATGAGAAGTAGCATTTGTTTTAGAAGTGAAGTGGCCATTTAGATGTAAAGGGGGCAATCTGGATCTCGTTCATATTCTTTGATGCCTAAGATGTTAGATCTGATGTACCGCGCTGCTGCTGGGCTTGTTTCTTTTCTCTCATGGATGAGAATTTGCCTGATCAATCATTCTCTTTCAGTCTCTCTAAGTATCATACGTGCATTTAAAAACTCAACTATATAACAGTGCTCTGCATGTTCTCTTGTAACAGGGTTTGCTTGATTCTTCTGTGTTCTCAAACATTTCTTCGTTTTTGTTTTTTTCAGGATGACCATTCCATGTTCTTCCAGTTTGGTCCTTCTATAGAGCAGCAAGCCTCTGTTATACTTAACATAATGGAGGAGTATGATTGGTACATATTCTCCATCGTAACCACCTACTACCCTGGATACCAGGACTTTGTCAACCGGGTGAGGTTTTTTGGTTTAAGTTTTCAAATTGATTCCTATGAGCACTTTCTCTTAGCTTTTCCACTGGTCCGTTAGTGGAGAAAGATAACGGCCCAATAACATTATGTCTTATTAGACATTAAGACATTAGTATTCTTTATGTCAAATGATGTAAATTATTACATATGCACCGATATATGAGGAAATAATCGGTTATCAACAACCGATAATCAGGGCTTATATATATTGTGAATCGAAAGAGGAGAGGAAAATGCAATGACTTTGTGCTCTGTATGTAGAAAATGTTCAGAAACACCACCAGTTTGATGTTTTACAATATTAGTCATTATATGAATTAATAACATTCACAAATTTACGAAATATTATTTCAATCTGCAGAATCGGTATCTGCATATATCACTCTGAGGAATCGGATGTCGGTGGAGAAATTTAGCAACGGGGCATCTCTATAAATTGTTGGCCTAAATTTAATTAGAGACGAATGCTCTTTTAGTGTCGGGTTTATATGATGGTGTTGAAAACATCCACATTCTAATCATGTTTATTTAGACTCTCTTGTATATAAATGCACTTTTATGTTTTTATAGCCTTTATGCAAACAACTCGGTAACAAGTGTTTCACACTTATATAAAGATGAAACAGAAAAAGAACCATAAACAACTCATTTGCATTTCTTGAAAGAAACTTCAGTGCTTGAAAAGCATCTAAAAATGTATAATAAGAAGTGTTAAATCTTTAAGGTGAGGTTATATTTTTATGCCATTTGTTGTATGAAAATCTTCAAATCATAGGGACAATTTCATTTTTATTTTTTACGATTATTACTATAAAATAATAATTATATATGAAAGAAAGATGTCTAACTGAAATCTGTGGAGAAGAAGAATAAATATAGTTGAGTATTATTTTACACAATATTTATAATGCAGTAATTATAATAAAATGATCAGAAGCAAAAGCAAACTTTTAAAATACCTTTCTATTAATCATGGTAAAATATGTATTTTAGGAGATATAAACTAACAAGATATGTCCTTATATTTAATTTGAAATAATGGATTGCTTAACCTTCAGTGTTTTTATACATTTTCACAAATGTCTATTTGTGTCTCCATTAGTTTCTATTACAAGGTTTATAGTCAAAATGATATCGATTGATAATGCACTTTAAAAGCTACAGCGTCAACTAAAATACATTGCAATCAGATTATAAACTCACAAATGTATAATTCGTTGTAGATAAACACACATCAGCTCATTCTTTATTACAAATAAATTTAAATGTTCATTAAACATATTTTACTAAAGTACTCTTGGAAATCTATAAAGCAAACATTTGTGTCTTCGTACTTTATTCTTAACCGGAAGATCTCATAAGGTTCAGTATGGTGTATATAAACAGTCGCCTATTCAAAAGCTCCACACAACTGAGATCGACCACGCTGCTGTTCGGCCCCAATCCCTTTAACTCCAGAATCTCTAGCTGGTCCAGTTCACATCCTAATTCCAATATTCCTGCTCCCATCGGGAGGCCAGCCGTCGCAGCTCTTGTCTCTTTCATCATCCAATGCCTCAGTCTCCAGTAATGCTGACTTCCTCTCCTCTTTCTTCTGTACACAGAACTAATCCGCCTGTCCTTTCCCGATCTTCAGTGTGCTTTGCTTCTATTGAAACTAATGCTACTTCAACGATTGCATTTTCAAATTCAGCTCTGTCTGTTCTGATTTCATCCTTCTACTCGTCATTTATCACAATTTGTGATTTTTCTGCCATACAAACTCAATGATAGCGGTGTCTGCCATTTTTATTTAAACTTTTATTTTACTTTTATTAAATCTGCAGACTTTTTAAGTTAAAAAAATCACTTTAATGAGCAAGTACATGCAATGGTCAGAATTTTCTTATAATACAAAGATTTTAGTGCTAACCAACGATTAATCACATCCAGAATAAGAGTTCTGGACTGCATGTCTGTGCACTTTACATATTTATTTTGTATTTATGTACATATTTATGAAATATTTGCATGTATATATTCATATTTATATACAATTGAAATTATAAATATAGAGATTTTGTAACTCTCCCGTCGGTCCCTAGTCTGGTTTTCCATGTTTTTGCCCCAAGGATGTCATTTCGACACGCACCCTCACCTGTCCATCGGCCTTTTCCCTGCATCTGCCCTTCATCAGACTCATTGCCCGAGTAATATTTATACCCTGCCTTTTCATATGTTCCTTGTCTAGTGTAAAATATAACTGGTGTTTGTTTTGCTCCTCGGTGTTCATGTGTTTCCTCTTGTTCTCTCTGATTTTAGGATTTATAAAAACTTAATCATTTTCATCATCCAGTGATCCCTTACAGATTTATTTTTTTATAATTTAAATTTTTATATTTTTCTTAACTAATTCTTGTCTAAGTAAGTGTTTATGAACGCCAAATTAATATGCGAAATGGACAGAAATATTATGTAAACACAAACTTTTATTCTGTTTACGATTATTCGTTGACAGCCCTAAATGATTTGCAGCAGTAAGAAGGATTTTACAGATACATTTTTTTTTCATTGGATGGTGTTTGATTTAAAGATAAGTATGTAAAGTAACCAGCAGTTTAATGATTCAGACAGAGGTGGCGATAGAGAGGCAAAGATAAATCCTGTAAATGGCATACTCATAAAGGCCACTGTCTTAAATAATTGGAAAATAGCATGTTACACTAAAAGAAATGTCAAGTAAAATATAGATAAAATGTAGATAAAATATAAATACTATTAATACATAGCAATTATTGAATATCCATTATTAAACATAATATTACTATAAATATATCTGGAAGTACATAAAAAATAAACTAGACATAAATTAAACCAAACCTATTTAGCAATAATAAAAATAATTGTACAAAATAAAATGATATTAGCACATAACAAAATTAAACTAAAAAAACATGAAAACTTAAAATCAAAATATGAGTAAAATACAATACAACTGATAAACTACAGTTCTCTAACTCAACACTGAGCTCCAGGTGATGCAGTGTAATTCAGAGGAGGTTCTACATATTGAAGAGGTTCATGCAACAGGTTTTTGACGTTCTTGTAGCGTACAGCAGCCAGGTTCAGTTCTACCTCTGAGGTTTGTGTTTTTGTCTGCTGTTGCCTGTTGGGAATGCAACATGGGTTCAGGCAATTCCAAATGCTGGATTTTCGCCATTTGTCTCCTTTGTTCCCTCGTTGCTAAAGGTGGTGCTGTAATGCTGGATACTACATATTTATGTAGCGGTGTCTGTGTAATAATTATGTCAATGCATTTTACAAAGCTGTCAAAATGGCTGTATTCAGCCATACAGAAACATACAACATGTTGAATTATGGGTATCGTAATTTCTTTTTGTTTTTTTCCCCAAGAAACTACTGTAAAATGGAGATCATCTCAATAGACATGTGTTAGAAGAACAATGTGTTACAAGGAAATATAGTTTAATTTCTCAGCTCTCTACAGACTCTCCCCCACAGAGATTGGTTTTGTGGTCATGACCAGTTTTATTTTGAAATGTTGGTTTTGGTTTGAATCAGCCATTTCTGAAGGAGCTATAGGATTACTCATTTTACATTCCAAAAGGTGCATTCACACTAGAACAGTATAAGAGTTTAAACAGCAATTCTTTCACCATTGTGTCGTATCTGTGGAGAACAAAAGAAGACATTTTGAGAAATGTCTCAGTGGTTCTGTGTTCATACAATGGAAGTCAATGAGGACCAGTGTTGTTTCGTTTCCAACATTTTTCAAAATAACTTTTGTTTTAGAAGAAAGAAAGTCATACAGGTTTAAAATGATATGAAGGGTATTAAGTGATGAAATAAATTTCACTTTGTGGTGAAGTTTCTCTTTATATTTTGAGCTTAATGTTATTTCACCTATATTGATTTTACGTAAATGTTGAACAGTAGATTGACTGTTCAGTAGAACAAAACTAAACTTTAAAGCTGCTCAGTGCTGATACAAAGAAGCCTCGCAGTTTAAAATTTTATGTTCATTATCCAGCCTGTTGGTTATTTGGGCTTTATCATTTATTAAAACGGAAGAGCATGACATCATATCCTTTTGCCGAAATTGGTTGCGGTCTAAATTTGCATGCTCAAAGCACATTATCCCCGCACCTTCTAAATAAATAATTACCTTTCCCCCGTCTCCGTCTTTCTCTCTTGCACACTTTTTCTCTTGTTTTCTATGTAACTCTCCCTTTCTTTCAACTTGCTCTCTTCTTTTTAAATGAAGATAATAACAAAGAGCAGTTTCGGGAGAGCTGGAGGCAGCAGGATGTGCGTTTCAGGACAAGAAGTTTGATTGTCTTTCTCTTTGTTTTTTTTGCCGCGAAGATCCGGAGCACCATTGAGAACAGTTTTGTCGGCTGGGAGCTGGAGGAGGTGTTGCTGCTGGACATGTCGGTTGACGACGGCGACTCGAAGATCCAGAACCAGATGAAGAAGCTCCAAAGTCCTGTTATCCTCCTGTATTGCACTAAAGAAGAAGCCACAACCATTTTCGAGGTGGCACATTCTGTGGGCCTCTCGGGTTACGGTTACACCTGGATCGTACCTTCGCTGGTGACCGGTGACGCTGATAATATACCCACCGTCTTTCCAACAGGTACAAACAAACAAATGGAACCATTCAAATGTGAAAAAACAAAACACATTTTGATTTGAAAACATACTTTCTTCATCACAGGTTTGATCTCCGTTTCCTACGACGAGTGGGACTACGGCCTGGAGGCTCGTGTGCGTGATGCTGTAGCCATAATCGCCATGGCAACCTCTACAATGATGCTGGATCGGGGTCCTCACACGCTGCTTAAGTCTGGATGCTACGGCACACCTGACAAGAAAGGCAGCAAGTCGGGAAACCCCAACGAGGTGCTGAGGTGAGTCAAGCTTAGCGGGGTGCCGGGGTTCAAACGTCAACATCTGGGACCTGTAAAAAATGCACAGGCGCTCGTACAGCCGCATGCACGTTTACAGCATCTGCTCGGAAAGGCTTCCGAACTAATAGAATGTTTTGATGGGGTGAACGACCCCTAGACAGGTGCACAAACAAGCAGACACTACATGGATGGCGTTCCAGGTGGTAGTTATTTTGGAAATGAGCCAGATGGCATTGCCAGATCTATACAGTCTTGATAGAGTTGTTTTTTTTTTCTTTTCTTTTTTTCTTTTATTAATATGATGTGTTATCAAACATTTGGTAGATTTAAGATTTCTGCCCATTAGCATACAGATTTTCGTCTTGAAATATTTAAAGCTGCAGTTACGTGGTTTGAAACGGCTGCTCGAAGGCGTTAGAATATAATCACCAAAAATATGTATACTAAGGGTTGTCTCAAGATATATAACATCTAGGTTCCTAGTTATTTTGACCTTAGATTGAACAAGATTCTGTTATATTTGTCCTGGACCCATAAAGAGACAGTTCACCCAGATCGAAAATTTACTTCATTTACTCACCCTCAAGTTGTTCCAAATCTCTATACATTTCTCAAAGAAACGATATTTGGAAGAATGCTTATAACTAAACAGTTCTTGGTCATCATTGATTACCATAGTAGGAGAAAGTGCTTTATAAATTTCTCCATTTTGAACAATGCAGGAAAGTGACAGTCCTGGCGCACTTTTGACTACCATTGTCGATTTTCCTACCATGGTAGTCAATGGTGCCCAAGAACTGTTCAGTTACAAACATTCTACCAAATATCTTTCTGTGTTCATCAGGACAAAAATTCCTAACAGATTTGGAATAACTCAAGGGTGAGAAAATGAAAAAACATTTTTTATTTTTGGGTGAACTGTCCCTTTAAGATTAAACATGAATTGACTTTAAGCTGTTTTGTACCTTTAAGAAAAACTGAGAACGGCAAATAGCCAAACGGAGGAGAGTAAGACACAGAAATGTTGCGGAAGCTACCTTGAAACTGTATCTTGCCAAGCTACTCATAATTGAAAGGGGTTAAACCCTGCAGCCAAGTTACAGATAAAAATAGCTGCACTACATACCACAGTACAAATGAAAAGTACAATAAAACTACTTTCAGGGGCTTCATATGGACTTTTGAGACATCACATATAGTGTAAAGTCTACGGTGAACAAAACGTTTGTGAGCAACTTCACTTCAGAATTATCGCATGTCAGAGTGAAATGGAGTATTGAAGCAGAAATATAGCCGGCGGGGCTTGCTGTGCAAATTGATTGGATGAAGAAAAGTAGCCGTTTCATTTAGAAATGGGGCTAGCAGTACTGTAGATTGACAATTGAGGAGGAGGAGTTAACCGATGTTCTGCCCAATCAGAGAAGGATCGTGATGAAGTACATTTTAGATTTTGATTAAATATAGCAAACCCTTCCAAATGTGAAAGTATATAATATAAAAGGGGAAAACAGAAGGGCAGATGAGCGTTTTTAAAATGTAAGTACCGATAAACGAATGTCTTGTGACTAAATGTTTTCGTCATAGGTGAAAGAGCATGCGGGTCACATGACAACACAGCCTAAGTATTATTTGTGTGTAAAAATGACTTGAGCGGATGAATTGGTCACCACAAAACTAGTAATCTGTGTAGACAAAGCTAATACGTGCAATTTTGATCAGACTCAAGGCAACATCATCATTTAGTCATTTCATTTTACATTTAGTCATTTGGCAGACGCTTTTATCCAAAGCGACTCACAGTGCATCATCCACCATCATCAAACATTTGACTTCCGCAGATGACAATAGAAGACATTTTGAAGAACGTTGGTTAACGTACAACATTAGTGTCCATTCACTTCCATTGTATGTCACAAAACCACTGAGACATTTCTCACAGTATCTTCTTTCGTGTTCAACAGAAGAACGAGAGTCACGCAGCTTTCAATAGACATGAGGACGAATAAATGCTGACAGAATTTCATTAAACTATGCTTTTAATAAGTTTACCCCAAAAGCTACACATGCACACAACTGCATAAAACGTGACAAAACTTCATTCACACCCAACCATTAAAGGAGCTTATTATTATAAAAACAGCTGAGCTACTGTCACATTACTGCAAAATGTAGTTCAATTATAAGCGTCGTTTTCACTTAGTTACTCCCTAGCACTGAATAAAAAGTGTATTATTGTTAATATGGATCTGCCGGAGCTCCTTGCTTATGCATCAACCACTGAAAACCTTTCGCTTCTCTTTCCCCATTATGTCTCCTCTGACATTCAGCCATCGCCCACGTGTCTGTACCGGCCCGGCTGTTATTTTTTATCTGGGAAGCATAAATTCCCGTGGTAATGCAAAAGTGAGCTTTTCATCTGTTCTTTCTCGAACCTTATTTGACATTTGGTATTGAGGGGCATTGATTCCTAAGTATTAATTAGCGTTTAGGCTCGGTCGCACTCTCTCTTAGCCAGTCATTTGATCTGGTGCTGAGGAGTTAATTGAATGCTCAAGGCAAAGCGGGATTAGGATGCCGAACGGAACAACAGTTGCAGCCACTTTTACTAATTGTCTTCCTGTTCCTCCTTTTGACTTATGCTCTCTCATGTACGTCTTCTGTTCCTCGTGTCGTTCTTCTGTGCATTCCCTTGGTTTTCTTTCGTGACTTACAGTAGGTTTTACAGCAACAGGCAGTTGCAAATTGTGTGAAAATATTCACTGCCAGTCGGAACAGCGTGTGGATGAGTTTCATGCTTTTGCTTGTGACACAGCAGTCCTTTGCATCTCAGATGTTAAAACGTGACACGAACATCGCCGAGATCACGGGTGCGATTCCCAAGGAACATTTAATCGGAGAAATTGTGGACGTTAAATCCGCTATTAGTGTCTTTTGATGTAAGCATCTGATAAATGCGTTAATGTGAGGGGAAATATCTCAATAAAAAAATGTATGTGGTGTGTGATGTTTGATATATGAGTGTAGTGGAGTATGCGAGGCGAGACCGTGGTTCGAGGCCGGTAAGTAATTGTTAATTAGCGCCAGTGGTGCGCGCACCGGCCTCGCATCACGTAGGAGATTGGAGCATATAAAAGGAACACGCGACCGGACCGTCGAAGAGAGAGGACCGGGCCCGAGCTTGTATTGTATTTATGTTTTATTTGCCGGCCGTCGTCCGTGAGGGGCGGCCGGCTGTCTATTAATGTTTATGTTGTTTGTTAGCCGGCGGTCGTCCGTGAGGGGCCGTCGGCTGTTATATTATTTATTAAATGTTTTTGAATGTCTTCCGGTTCCCGACTCCTTCCTTCCATACCTGAATCGTGTTACAATGAGATTTTCGTCTAGATTTACTGTGGGCGGGGCTACCTGGTGTAACGCTGTAAAAATAAAAAAAAATCGACCAATTGCCATGTCTAAAATATTGCTATAAAAGAAAACTGTGCCGGTTAAGATACAGATAACATTGAGATCACTTTCAGAGTGATTTCTTTTCAGATGATGAACAATAAAACATTGATCCTCTACAATTGCATGGGCTCACCCATTTAAAATGTTTAACTGTGAATAAAAAAACATTGGTGTGGACGTTAATGAAACTTGTTCAACGATTAATTGCGATTAATCGCACCCATAAAAGTTTTTGTTTATAATAATATATATCAGTGCATTGTGCTTTTTTTTTATAAACGCACACACATACATTTGTATATATTTAAGAAGAAAATGAATTATAAAAATGAATAAATGTTTATATATAATATAATATGTACATGCAAATATTTTGTAAATATATAAATGTATGTGTATATAAATGCAAAATAAATATGCACAGACTTTTATTATGCAATCACAAACTTTTAAAGATCGCGTATCAAAGGCCAATCTCATATTAATCTTGAGTGCCTATATAGTAGTATTGCATGCGTCGTATCTTCGTAGAGTATTTAGTTTATCAAATTTATAAAAGAGAGATACAGCTGTACGACTATTTCGGGAAAAATACGAGCTGCAACACGTGGGACTAGTGGGGGAGAGTGGGATGGATCTACAGCACGAGCAAGCAACACATCACGAAACAAGTTGGAGTGCTGGGGAAGTGTATCAAGCACAGAAATTCTACTTCATAGGATGTTAAGCATGAGAAGAAAGCATGTCCAACAGTGTTAAGTCAGAATACATGACATGGCATAATACCTCCACTTTAATATGGATGTGATTTATCGCGGTTAATCGCTGAACAGCCCTACTGTAGATATTGTTTTTAATGTTGCAGACTCTCTATATAAGGTGCTTTTCTCTTTGTAAATGTTTTTTAAATGATTTTAAACAATGCGAAGCGTTGCGTCGGTGCAACAGTGGTTAACGCTGAAATATTTAACTAGCCGATCTCTTCATTTTCCGCCTCATCTATTTCTAACCTTCTTTGAAATCCGATGTGCTAAATGCGGGTCCCTTTTCCGAGCTGATACCTAAAGAAGCACTTAATTCCATTGAGTAGCTTGAATGCATTCTAGTGGACGTGACTTAATGCATTTAATTGAGTTCCACACAAATACATCATCGATCGTTGATACAACGAGTTAAGGTTTCATTTACATGTTCAATTAAACATTTATAATGTTTCCCGAACTGTTCGTAGCCCGGAGATCATCTTATGAAAATGTATAGCCGGGACGTACTAGAAACCTTTGTTTGCTTAGATGAGAAAAACAAGCAATTAAGTGGTAAAAACGCATTTTTAGTGTTTGTGAATGGTGCAGTTACAACCGTTACCCAGAGGACACGGTCTCCGGGAGAGCAAGATAGCTGTATTTGTTTAATTAGGCAGATGTGTTAGGACGAGATGATGAAGTGGATTTTTGAAGAGGATGATGAAAAGATAAGCGCGCACTAATGTCTTGCGAATGCTCGGAAACAAAAGAATAGATGGAACAGGAGAAGTAAAGTAGCCGCACGTACGAAATGGAGAAAATAGTTTTGTTTATAGCGCTCTCGTGGAAGAGCAGGTTTTTCAATCATCCTGCGGCACACAGATGGGGCGCTCTGCACAAACACAAGGGGCCTTTAAATGACGGTGTTATGAGGTGGGCTGAGTGGAAACCATCGGGCTCCCGTGACCCCTCGAGGACTCTAATGATCCGTTTCCACGATGATGGAGACGATTTAAATGGCGTTGCAGGATTCTGTATTATCATTCTGGAACACCCGCCGTGCTCCGCAGTAGATCTGTCAGAGATGATTGAGGGATTTTCAGATGGCTGGGTCATGTACGGCGATGGTTAAGGGCCCGACGTGGCCTCATGGGTTTCCTCTGAAGGTCAGCTGAAGGCTTCTAGATGGTATGAGAAGGTTAGATTGGATACACATGCCCTATAAAGGTTGAGAGCGGGGTTAAAGAGGCTTGTCTGTACCTAACCCGTTTTTTTTTTTGTGAAAATCTGATTATTTTCCAGGTCATGCTGGAATGTCAAAGTTTGTGCATTTGTTTTGAAATGTAAGAATTCATTATTCTTTATTTAAAAGTTAATATCAAGGCATTTCCAAATGCTTTAACTGTGTGTGTTTGTATTTGAGAAAAAGGCAGCCAATAAGAGCACAGCATAGATGGGAACTACTTCAAAGATGTTCAAAAATCATTGAGAAACTGGCTGATAAAATGCCAATTCAAGGCAAATGGTAGCAAGTTTAAAGGCACTAAAATATAACACAGCTTTGATTTGTTTTAGTTTTCTTTAGTCACAACTTAGTTCTGATTTATATCAATATTCTTCAGAGTTTTTATTATACTACAATTTAGAAAAATAGTAATAAATAAGTCATACTAAACTTGAATTGGAGTTTGAAAATATACAGCTGTGGAAAAAAAAGAGACCATGTCAAAATAATTTTCACTATTTCTGAATGCACTATTTATAGGAGTGAACTTACGTAAAATGGTCATTTTTGTTTCATTCTGAGAACAATATTTCTCCCATTTTTCGAACAACATCAATATTGTTTCTTTTTGCATTCATTCGCAGAAAATGAAAACTGGAGAAATGGGTCAAAATAACAGAGAAGATGCTCTGTTTTGTTTTAGACCTCAAATACTGCAAAGAACATGAGTACATATTCACTTTTAAGCAATACAACAGTCATATTTCTACATTTAGGAAAAGTAGATTGAAAAGATTTTTTTCAACACTGTTTTTATGTGTCTTGTCATGCGGTCAATCTTTTAAATTGCTGCTGGATGACTTTGTCAATTCAACAGACAGTGGACTGAATGGGCACAATACATTTAGAAATGCAGATAAAAAAAATTTGCTCTCTTCATTTTTCCTGTGGCTGTATATACACCATATATAACACTATATATGTTTTTTAATTTCGTTTATTTGCTGAAAATGAAAGCCAGACAGGTTGGTCAACAGAAAAAAAACATGAAAAAAGGATTTTTCCTTTTTCCTACCTAGAATACTGCAAAGAAAAAAAGTTCATATTCATATTTAATCAACACAATACTAATGTTTTCATGTATTGTGTATTTATGATAGAGTTAAGAAAAAAATGAATATTTAATAGAATAAGACTTTTAATTACAGATATCATTCACCTTGCCATGTTTTAAGTCTTTCACGTTGATATCATATACTTTTATTCTATAATTTTATTGTAAACATAAGTCGACAGAATCAGTGTTTGATGACTTTCTTATGCCCAGCGTGTAGTTACATTCTCATGTGTCAGCTTGCACATACTCTTGTACGTTCTTCACGAACGTGTGGTTTGTCTCCGTAATGGTTTGACTCCTCCGTAGAGCTTGCGGCCTGTGAAGAGGCTTTTATTCTCCACTTCAATTAATTGTAGCCCCTCAGGCTGCTGAGCTCAGGTTCACTGTGTGGCCAGCAGACCTGGCGCCCGGAAAAAGTTTAATAAGGTGGTAGCGGACAATTGTTTTTGCTTTTGGGCATTGCTGTAAGAAGCTGACGATACCATCCACAGATGTAGGTCAGGATATCAGTCGTATGCTCCTGCCGGTGGACCTGTGTGAGTTTGTTTAGCTTTGTGCTCTTTACGCTTTAAAAATATCACCCTGCAAAAATGGTTACCTGAAGTTTAATTGGAGTTGAAGTTAATACCTGCTGTGATAACTTTAAATTCGATTACAGAGTTGAAACTGTGAAAACTCAATCTGGAGACTATTGTGACAGTTTACATGAGATGTTGTTTTAATTAAATAATGGGTATATGTTTACTGCACTGTAAAAAAAAGAGTTGAGTCAACTTAAAATAATAAGGCAACGTATCACAATCACGTTTTTGAGTTAATTCTACATCAAGGACTAAAGTTCGCCAAACTTAAAAAATAATGTATTAGTCATAAATTGTCACAACATAGTCAAGTTTAGCTAGTGAACAACAGAACAAAATATGTTTTGTTTGCTGAACAGAGATAGAGATATATATTGGTTGTTCAAAAATAAACAAATGTATTTGTCTTTTGACTACAATTGTACTTGTTAACTGCCACAAACCAAAAGACCAAAACTTTGAGCAAATAACTTTTTTTACACCGTTTTGTAAGTAAGGCAAACTTTCTAAGCTATAAATCTTGAGAATATAAATCCAGTCCACCTAATAATCTTTGTTAAAAACATGTTTAGGCTAATTGGGATTAGCATATGCAAATCAGTCATTTGACTACTTTAACTAAATATTCTATGTTCAAGTTACTTATTTATCCTTGTAAGGAAAACAGTTTGCAAGTTGGATTTTTTTACAGTCTGCATTTCTTTGTCTGTCTTTTCTCAATTTTTTACTCTCTCAATTAGACTTACACAATAGAAATAAACACTCTTTTAATGAAAATATTTGTGTCTAAGCTTATTGGCACTACAATTCCCATAAGCGTGGCTTTAAAGAGAGACCAAGTGTGTGTGCTTTGTGTTAGTGTGTGAGTGTTAACGGTATGGTCTCGTCCCTGGGGAGGGTTTGATCATTACATGGTGTCCTGTGTAATAGAGGTAAAACAGGTAATTAATCTACTGTTCACCCAGAAGAAGGACTGAATTAATGCATCCCCCATATACCCAGCTGTGTAAAGATATATTTAGTGGCCCCTCCTGTCACAGGGTCCGGGACAACGTTGGCCCCCTGAGGACGGCCCTGCTCAGAAGAATATAATCTGCTTTAATTAAAAATGCATACGTTTAAAAGTTTACATGTTTATACACTACACCAGACCTAATCTCATGCATTCTTTGTACACAGTTTAATAGGACGCACACGTGGCTGGCCTGAAGTTAACTTCTGGTCTGTGTTTGGTTATAATATAACAATTGTTTTCATTTAATTGACATTTTATTGTATATTAAAGGGAGACTCCACCCAAATATGAACACGGAAAAAGATATTTGGAAGAATGCTTATTACAAGACAGACTTTGCCCCCCATTGACTCCCATAATAGGAAAAATTACTTGATCATTTTTTGTTCTGTTGAACACAAATGAAGACATTTTGAAGAATGTAGGAGAGCAAACAGATCTGGGGCACTTTTGACCAGCATTGTATGTTTTCCTACTATGGTAGTCAATGGGGGGGGGGCAAAAACTGTCTGGTTATAAGCATTCTTCCAAATATCTTTCTTAAAGATACAGTAAATCACGGCATAATATAAAATTTTAAATATGAATTTCAGAGCTTTTTTAACAGTCTGTCATCTGTTTAATCCTGTTGGTTAAGCTGTCAATTAAATGTTTTCTTTCTGTGCCTTTACCTCTGTTATGAAGCTTTCACTCAGGCTTTATATTTTTTCAAATTGTCTTTCGTAAATGTATTTAAAAATGAATGTTCATTTTGTATATATATATATATTTATTTGCCATACAAAAAGGTCAGTTCAGTCATACATATTGTCAGTTCTATAACAAGTTTCATCTTTCTTGTTAAAACTTTATTTGTTCTACGCGTGTTAAACATTTAATTTGTGTGTGTGTTCTTTAATACAAGGTAGATTGTAGAAAGCTCATAAAAACAAACTTTACTTCAAACTTGACAAGCTGTTAGTGCAACCAAAAAACTTAAGTGAAAAACTGTTGCTATTGAAAAGAGGTTTATATTTTCATTTTCACATTTTGTTCAAAATATTGTGAACACGTATTGCGTATGGTTTCAAATATGGATATCAAAGCAAAGATTGGCGTTTAATTTAGAAAAATCAATAGTTCTTTCCTTATTATATAATATTTCTTCTTAAATCAAAGTTTTACGCCCCCTTTACCTTCTCACAAAAGAATGTCCCTCTATTATTAACACAATAATCATATATAATCTTCACAACGGCTGTTGAAGTCAGTTCCCCGTTGACCCCTGAAGATAAGATTGATAAGTCTTATGACACCGAAAAATGTAAGACTGTGAAATGTTATATCAGACCCGAAATTACATATGAGAGGAAAACCTCCAATGTGAGGGAGTAATTCATGAATCCTTGAATGGTTGCGCTTTTTTTATGGCTGTACTGTAAATCTGAGGATGACTTTCCAACATCAGATCAATGCGAGAATTGAAAAATGTTGGATATGATAAATCTGCTCGGCTGTCGTGTCAAATATTAATCTTTTTGTATTTATGGAGACAGATAAATAGCTCTCTGATGCATCATGTGTCTAGCTGTAAGTGCAGAAGATGCTGTCTCTCCCTCCATGCGTCTCTCTCTCTCTCGAGTGAGATTACTGTTCCCATGGCAACACAGCAGATTGCTTGGAGATTGCTATGGTTGTGGGCACCATGGTAACGCATTTTATATGCTGCTGGGTCTATCTCTCTCGCACTCTCACTTTCACTCTCCAAAGGGAGTTTGGGGTTGTGCATTCGCTCCCGTGTGAGAAATCAAAACAGACGGCCGTGAGAACTAACAATGAGTGTCTGGTTGTAGGTTAAACAGATCAGTTGTGAGCGTAGCCATCACACTATCCAGTAACTGGGGAAATAACTCCAGAATAAATAATGCCTTAGTGTTTTTATAATAGATGTAAATAATTAAAATCTGAAAATTCTAAAAGGTTAAAATATCATACGGTTCATACTGTATGTTCACATATGAAAGGATCTTTAAGTGTTTCTCTTTTGAGGCTTATTATCACCAGGAAGCGTTTTTTACCGCCTGCACAAACCCCACTGTTATGGCGACTTACTGTACGTGCGTGAGACGAGTCATCTGTTTGTTATGTCAATCCTCCCTATATTTCTATATTTCTTTTTCAGCCTCTGTGCAGATATTTATTTCTCGTGCGGTGAGTCGTTTTTGTGAGGCCGGTTGTTGTCATGGCGACGACAGCCCACAGATGGAGGCGGGGAGCTCGGCAGAGTTTTCACTGGCTCTGACACAAAACTTGTTGACACACATACATGATACTCACGGTATGATGAAAATCTGGATGCTGATCTCCGCTCAAGGGCACAAACGCACACCTGACCACGGGCTTTTTTTCGGCCGCTGACTATATCGGGTCAGATCATCTACGTCGTACGTTTTACACCCCGGTTTTGAAAAGCAGGAAATGACTTTAGATGGGTTTGTGTGATTGTCATCCATGTGTCATGTCCATCGGTGTAGAGTGTTTGTTTTGAGCTTTAGGACAACATTCTAGAAAAGAGTGAGTTTTTACAGTTTAGATTTAGCATAAAGGTGTCCTATGTTGTGACAACAAAAATGTTGGAAAGAAAAACCGTTAGTCATTGATTATTTGTATTATTAACATTTATATTTATAATATAAGATAGCATAAAGGAAATTTATCTTCATTTTTTGTTTTTGCTGTGTCACACCATAGAACACGCAAGATTTAATAATCAACTGCCTACAATAATATACCAGATGTGTTTCATTTTTATAATTTTTTGGAGCTTTTCATCTTTCCATAACTTTACTACGACAAATACTAATAGTGCCTCATTTATGTATTTATTATGATTATTATTATGCATGCTTTAATTTAATACATTTTTAATATATAATCATTTGAATTGTAGATTTTATTTTATATTTTATTCATTATTTCAGTTTTCTAGTATGTTCTTTTCATTTCACTTATATATCAATATATAAGTAATGCAATCTATAATAAACAGTACACAAATAATACACAAGTAAAAGAATAAGAAACCATCCCTTTGTTTTAGCTTTGGTAAATCTCAAGTTCATTTTGACGTTTCAAACAATATGTTAAGGAAAAAAGTTTTCACATAAATGACTTTGATGACCCATAAATTCTTGCTGAACGTCGTCTCCCTTGAAATCCTTAGAAGTTGCGAACCCCCTGTTGAAAACCCTTGTTTTAGAAGTGCTAGATGAGGTCACTAAAGATCGAGTCACTAGACTCACTCAGTCCATTAAACGCTGCCGAGATTTGACTTTAGAGAAGGTTAGTGACATGAAAAAGGTTAATTACACCAGAGGTTAATAACTGCATAACTCAACCGGCGGCATTGTGTATGGCCTTGAATTGAGATTTGGCAGATTCTGTCGACGCAGTGAGGAGGAAAAGAGAGTTTATCTGGATGACATTGCAGAGTTATCGGATGTTACCGGATTCCATCATCAAGTTTAGTTCGGTCGTTGGAAGACGTTTTTATTAAATGGTACGTTGCATTACCAAAACATTAGGTTGCTGTTTCATGAAACAATGTTTAAAAGAAATAATAAAGTTATTCAAATGTGCTATTTTTAGATAGAAGAGCAACTATTCATGAGTTCATGGATGGCTAACTGAAGACAGTAAAGATCAAATGCACTAAATTCTGAGATGTGGTCATACAGTAACCTTCCCCTCAGTACTTCTTTTTTTCCACATTTTATGGCCAGACCATTATTCTGGGTTTGTTTTCCCCAAGACAATCCAACTGCATGCATTAAAAAGTCATAATAATGGTTTCATGACCAGGAGGCTGCCAGATTCGCATTTTCTACTGTGAATATAATTTGCCATGGCCTCTAGCAACAAACCTGCTTTCCTGCATCATAAATGTGTGTGTGGACGTACACAGACAGCAGTGCTCACAAACCTATAGGCATACAGCGAAGCCATGTAAAATGCTGAAAATACCTTTGTGTTGATGTGTTGATGCCCACCAAATGTCCCTCTGTTTCTTTTCAGGTACCTCATGAATGTGACGTTTGAAGGGCGTAACCTCTCCTTCAGTGAAGATGGTTTTCAGATGCACCCCAAGTTGGTCATTATTCTGTTAAATAAGGAGAGGCAATATGACAGGGTGGGTGTTTCCTCTCATTTGTGTCCCTCTGTCTAACCCTCCTTCCCTCATTTAATGGTCAACCTTCATTTAGTCCTGATTGCTCTTTATCTTAATTCAAAGTTTCCGTAATCCTCAAATTAAGCTTGAACTGTTTCAATCTCGACTGCCTCTCGTTTTCTCACATCGCTCATTTTCGTCTATCATCTCTTTGTTCTTTCACAGGTAGGAAAATGGGAGAACGGGTCTCTGTCAATGAAGTACCACGTGTGGCCTCGGAACGCAGAGGAACGGGAGGATGACCACCTGTCCATTGTTACGCTAGAGGAGGCTCCGTTTGTTATCGTGGAGGATGTTGATCCTCTCAGTGGCACCTGCATGAGGAATACAGTACCCTGTAGAAAGCAGCTTAAACTCATGTGAGCTTAAACTCATACACAGTACAGCTGTTCAGGAACTGCTGTGCATTTTTGTTTATAATTCAGATTTACTGCAGATGTCAGTGTAAATAGTAGTCGATGTGTGAAGGGATTGAGCAAAACATTTCATGAATTATAGTAGTTAGGTGATAGTTTAAGAAATGTGCTGAGTGATAGATGTGTTAAGTGATTAAAAAAGTGATGAATGGTAGATGTGACGTGTGAGAAATGATTGTGAAATGTGATGAGTGATAGATGTGATGAATGACCGTTGTTTGGTGATCGAGAAATGTGCGAATGCTAACTGTGTTATTATAGATCAAGAAATGTGATGAGCAATGGGTGTGTTAATTGATAGATTAAGAAATGTGATGAGTGTTATTTATGTGGTAGATGTGATGAGTAAAAGATCGAGAAATGTGATGAGTGCTAAATGTGCTGTTATAGATCTAGAAATGTGATTGAGAAATACAAATTATAGATGTGTGCTGTGACAGATGGAGAAATGTGATTGTGAAAAAGCACGAGCAATAGATGTGTTAAGTGATGGATTAAGAAATATGATGAATGATGGTTGAAAAAATATGATTGAGAAATGTTGACGAGTGTAAGATGTGTTGACAGATATGATGAGAATAATTGATATGTTGAGTGATTGAGAAATGTGATCAATGGTAGATGTGACGGATCAAGAAATGTAAAGAGTGACAGATTTAATAAGCAGTAGATTGTGAAATGTGATGACTGATAGATGTAATGGATGACAGTTGATTGGTGATCAAGAAATGTGACGAATGCTAAATGTGTTGTTATAGATCAAGAAATGTGATTGAGTAATGCATAGATACATGTGTGCTGTGATAGATGGAGAAATGTGATGAGTGATAGATCAAGAAATGGGATGAGCAATGAATCTGTTAAGTGATAGATTAAGAAATATGATGAGTGTGAAATATTTTATGCGGTAGATGTGATGAGCAACAGATTGAGAAATGTGATGAGCGATAGATGTGTTGAGATATAAAATCTAATGAGTGATAGATGTGTTGTGACGGATCAAGAAATGTGATGTGTGAGAAGAGTGACAGATTTGATAAGCAATACATTGTGAAAGGTGATGAGTGATAGATGTTGTTAAGTGACTGATCAAGAAATGTGATGAATGGCAGTTGTTAGGTGATAGATCGTGAAATGTGAGTAGATATGTTGAGTGATCCTGTATATTGAGGAATGTGATGAGCGATAGATGTATTGTGATAGATCAAGAAATATAATAAAAAAGGAATGCACCAATGTGACGAATGGCTGTTGTTAGGTGATAGATCGATAATTGTGATGGAGAAATGTGATGAGTAATAGATGTGTTGTGATAGATCAAGAAATATAATAAAAAAAGGAATGCAATAAATGTGATGGATGGCTGTTGTTTGGTGATAGATCGAGAATTGAGATTGAGAAATGTGATGAGAAATAGATGTGTTGTGATTGACCAAGAATTGTAATAAAATCGTATGCGATAAATATGACAAATGGATGTTTTTAGGTGATAGATTGAGAATTGTGATAGAGAAATATGATGAGCAATAGATGTATTGTGATAGACTAAGAAACGTAATGTGTTGTAGATGTGTTGATTTAGATCAAGAAATGTGATTGAGAAAAACAATGAGTGAAAGATATGATGTAATAGATGGAAAAATGTGATGAGTTTAAAATTTTTTATGTGGTATATGTGAGAACCGACGGATTGAGAAATGTTTAAACAGAACGAGCCTTGATCTTCTCCTAATTCACCCATAAATATGGTTTACAGTCTGGGACCACAATGAAAACATGGGATTAAAAATGAGCTTTAAACCTGGAAATAATTTTTTAGGTTTGTTGAAAAGGAATGATTAAGAAAGAAAATACACTATTTCTAGTTCACTAACCAAATAATCACATTTAACCATGTTTACATAGATTGTTTAGATTAGAAGATCAAATGTCCTTGCTTCCTGTTAAAAACCACAGTTCAACATGTGAGATATGATCTGAGAATAATGTGACATTCTGTTTTAGTCGATATAATGGTCAGTGCAGTGGTTATTAGTCATTGTGATGTCATTGTGACACATTGATTGATTTAAAGATTCATCACATGCTATTTTCATCAAGGGCTAAACAGTCTTCACTAGAACATTAATCTTCTCACATGTTTTTCATCCCGTATTTTCCAACCCTAGAAATCAGACAGTAGATTCAGGGATCTACATTAAACGCTGTTGTAAGGGCTTCTGTATAGACATCCTCAAAAAGATCGCCAAGTCTGTGAAATTCACCTATGATCTCTACCTGGTGACCAATGGGAAGCACGGCAAGAAGATCAATGGCACATGGAATGGGATGGTTGGAGAGGTGAGTTTAAAAATGACTTGTCCTTATAAAAAAAACTGTGTTCATTATGTGATACAAAGTTTCTCCTTGGTTTTCACATTATTGATATGTATAAAAGTTTCCCATTGAGCCTATCATGATGTTTGATTCAGAGAGAGTTCTTTATGAGAGGTGGATGTATACAGAATAACTCAATGCCTTACGCTGTTGGACTGTGTGTGCTTATAGATCCTAACAGTCAGGTTCTGGAAATACAATTCCCATTCATTCTTTTACCGTAGAGAAATAGATTTTTAATGATAGCGTATAAACCTTTCTAGACAGACAGACCATGAGCTCTGAGGTTGTTAGAAAATGATATATGCTTCTGTTAAAACTACTGCTTTTGTTTAAGTTCATCTTTAAAACATTTTAATAGCGAAAAATCTGGTAATAAAAACTACACTACCGATAACCCCCCACAGCAATCATTAGTCATTGCAAATGATGCAAAAAAAGGTAAATCCTACAAATAATCATTACAGCAAAATCAACTAAACCAAATCAATACTTTTATATTGTACCATTGTTTTTTATTTAATCGTTCGCACTGCTTTATGGGGTGCATAGTTCTTTTGTCATACAAGAATTTGAAACAGTTTTCTTATTATTCACAATATTATCATAATTTTAATAATTACAGTTATTAACATTAAAAAGTACATAAGTAGGGATTTTTAAGATACTACTTTGGTTTATGTAGTGTCCAACAACAATTTTTTGTACGTAGAAGGAGTAAAAATAATTATATAACATAATAATAACCTATAATAATAGGTAGTTATTCTTACCTTGCTTGTCTGATGTTGTGTTCAGACCAAACGCGAATTGCGCGTCAAGCGCGAGTGATTTACATGTTAAGTCAATGCAAAGATGCGATATACCTACTTGCCGCGTGATTCACGCGAGTTGAAAAATCTGAACTTTGGCAAAAATTCGCGCCGCGTTAACCAACCGTCAATACCAGTATACAACAAAACAAATAATATTAATGATTCATTTGCGAAAACAATAACACATTTGTTTTTATCATGGTTTTATTGTGTTACTTAGGTTTTTTTTTGTTGTTGTTATTTCTACTTAACAAAACAACCCAACTGCATTGATGTCACTAGCATTGTGCCATAAAACCGTGATTCTAAAACTTAGTTTAAAACTTAGGAGTTATCTGTCTTTGCAGCCCTTCATATTAAAAATAATAATTTTATCAATGATTTTGACATAAAGCAAAACCTCCTTTTGTTGCTTCTGCCCTGATTTGCATTGACTCGTGTATGCTGTGCGGACTTTACATTTCTAACTTTCCTTTTTTAACTCTGTCACAGCTACACGCTGATGTTATATTATCTCCCTTTAAAACCGGGACAATCTGAACAGTGTGTCTAATCACAAGAGGAGATGAAAGAGCGGGAGAGTGAAAGCTAGTGATTTTGCCTAACCTCAGGGGAAAATACAGCTGGTGCATTAATTCAGACGAGGAAAAATATTCGTTACCCAATCGCATTTAGATCCAGTTGAAAGGGATGTAGCACATACAGTACCGTTTTCTTTCATTCTTTCTCGCATGAGTACTCGCAAAACTGTAGCGCATTCAAAGACTTTCAGTAGCTTTGCTTGTTTAATAGCTTTACAGGTTTAGATGCTTTGAGACGTAATGGTGTTCAGTAACAGATTCTAGGGTATAATGTAACGCTCAAACATCTGAAATATATATTATACATTTGAACAGATGTGTGTGTTCTCTGGGAATCGAACACATGAGCTAAAGTAACATACATCAGATCTCACATAGGCTTTCTGGAGCATACAATTACCATTAACTCTGTTTTGTCCCATTTTTGAATCACCTGAGATGCTTTGTATGTATTTCTAAATATAGCTGGACATGTGATGGTTCAGGGAGATGTAGTGATTAGTATGATACGAAGAAGAAACATCTATTTAAAGCTCCTATTACCGCAGTAGAAAGTAACCTGATTTATGGCGTCATTGCTCTCTTCTATTTTTCTCTGTTGTCTTTTCATTTATTGCTTTAATCTATTTTTCCTCACACTCCAGTGAACTGTACAGTAACTTCTTCTGTCTGTCTTATTCGTTTCCAGGTGGTGCTCAAGAACGCACACATGGCAGTCGGGTCTTTGACCATAAATGAAGAGAGGTCAGAGGTCATCGACTTCTCCGTGCCCTTCATAGAGACAGGGATTAGTGTCATGGTCTCTCGTAGCAATGGCACGGTGTCCCCTTCTGCCTTTTTAGGTGAATTGTAGTCATTAACTATCTGATCTCCTGACATCTGCAACAAATGTATTATTGTAATAGTTAATTTTCAATTTTGTTATATACTTCTGTTTCTTAGATTTAGATTCAGAGAGTTGATTTTTTCATTTCAGTTTAGTTTACTTTTTATTTATTGGCAGCTAATAATTGTATTTATTTATTATTTCCTAACATTTTTAATTATATGTTATTTTTTTAGATGTGCAATTAATTTGAATACAATTTTATTTTATTGCTGAGGCAACGTTTCTAATTTGAATTAACTTTGTTTTTAAATAATATTTACGACGATATTGATTCAATGAAATCAAATTAACCAAAAACATATTCCTTTAATCTTAAAATAAAGTATAATACATTTAGTAAACAATAATAACCTTTCAGTGTCCAAATTAACTTTACATTGATTAGTTTTTTGTTGTCTTATTTGATATGTATCCTTAGTTTTCTGTACAGTCAGTTCAGAGATTTTGGTGGAAGAATGTCATCGTCCCGTGTGCATTTGTCCCATTTTCCCTAGAAACGTTGCAGTGATATTTATCCATGAACTTCTAGGTGTATTAGTTCCTTTGACAGTATTCCATAAATATTTTTTGTCAAAACACATTTAAACCGTTTTCTAATCCTGATTCTATGTATACATACACACACAAATCTCAAGGGTTTTCTTGACAAATACTCATTCCTTTATTTCTCTTCTCCCCTTTGTTCTCGCTTTCAGAGCCCTTCAGCGCTGATGTCTGGGTAATGATGTTTGTGATGCTGTTGATAGTTTCAGCCGTGGCCGTCTTCATCTTTGAATACTTCAGTCCTGTTGGCTACAATCGCTGCTTGGCAGACGGACGAGGTGTGCAGACACGCAACTTGTACAATACACTCACACATACTGAGCTGTCAAACACCCATACAACAGTTGGTATGTCTATTCATAAACCAGAGCTCAGAAGAAACACGGGACACAGTTGAATCTTTTTGTTTGTTATTAAAGTGAATCTGTCTTAAAATGTATATCAGAGAGCTGCACGGGTCCGATTTTCTAAATCCGCACCCGCCCGTACCCGCAGTGCTTAAAACCGCATCCGACCCGTTTTCCGACAGCAGCACTAATTAAAATCCGCACCCAACCCGACCCGCTTAAAATAGAACCGAAACCCGACCCGCACCCGAAATCAAATCAGTTTATATATATAATTTCATCTATGTTGATTATATGAGAAGTGAAAAGAGTAAGATCATAAGTTGCGCAATATGTTGGGAGACAGTGTGGGCAGACATTATTTTGACCACTTCATTAAGTTTCTTATTGTATAAAGTCTTTCTTTAAAGTGAATTTCGTTTTGTATTAATTGTATCTTAATTTTAATCAATGTTTTATCAACCAATTGCCTGGATTTAATAAATAAGAAGTAAATATAGCAGGCAATATAATCAGGACACGGAGCGGAGGCGCCTAGAGACTGCTGGGAGGGCGCGGGCTCAAATAAACAAAAAAATATTTTACCAACTTGAAATACAGGCATAGTTTTGTAGAAGTGTTCCTAATAATATGCATTCATTTTTACATTTGCATGTGACTGTTTTGAACCCGTGTTTAGACCCGTGTTTCCCCCGTGTCCGAACCGACCCGCACCCATATCCAACACAGTTATATATTTTTCACCCGTTTCAGCCAAATTTGCGGGTCACCCGTCGGGTACCCGCGGGTACCCGAACCCGTGCAGGACTCTGATGTATATACTACTTTCATGAATACTTTTGATTTGCTTTAAAGCTGAATACAGCATGACTATTCATTGTTTGACATCTTCTGCTTTGTATTACTTTATGATTCCCATAATGTTATAACACAGTATCTCTTTCTACTTTGTGCTTGTCTACACGCTATCAGAGCCTGGCGGTCCGTCTTTCACCATCGGAAAAGCCGTTTGGCTACTTTGGGGTTTGGTCTTTAACAACTCTGTGCCCGTGCAGAACCCCAAAGGCACCACGAGTAAGATCATGGTATCGGTCTGGGCCTTCTTCGCTGTGATATTCCTAGCCAGCTACACTGCCAACCTGGCTGCGTTTATGATCCAAGAGGAGTATGTGGACCAGGTGACTGGCCTGAGTGACAAAAAGGTACCGTGAAACTAGTGTTTTATTCTTATTAAAATGAAATGTTCTTATTGATCTCAATTACCTTGCGGTCAATAAACATTTATTCCAACTTTAGTGCGTAAAAGAGCCATTATTTCTGAAAGCTGCGTTGGACGTGACTTGACTTGATGCATTTGACTCGTCTCTAACTAAAGATTTTAAGACTCTTAAAATCAGAACACATTTTGAAATAACTCATAACTTATAATCACACACTGAGCGACTGAGCATCGATAATTACTTAAAATGCTATATGGCATGATTTCAGCCCTGGATAGCAAGTGAAATGACGGTAGTTAGTTAAAATTCACTTGCAGTTCCACACCGCTACCAAAAAAGTGAATCAATCTTGAAAAAGATCGTTTAGAGGGGTCATATGGTGCGAAAATGTGTTTTTCTGTGTGTTTGGTGTGCTATAAGTTGCCCATGCATGTATTAAACACGTAAAATTGAAAAAAAGAAAGTGTCGGAACAAAATATGCATTCTTTCTAAAAGCAAATGCTCACCCAGACCTGCGTGAAACGCCTCTTGTAACCAAACCCCCATAAATCTACATCAGTTCATTGTATGAGTTGACTAAGACAGCCCAAATTTATACCCAAGTAAGGTACCTGTCCGAAAATTTGCTTTTGAACCTGATGTTCCAAATATGGTAAGAGGTGTTACATTTCCAACACAAGCTTGCAGCATTCGACCACTCACTACGCACTGGTTAACTGGCCAATCATAGCACACCTCGCTTTCTTTAGAGCGATGAGCTTTGTTAAAAATCTGCTTGTTTCAGGAAGTGGGACAAAGAGGAGATAGAAACATGCACGGCATTAGGATTACCTCCAGTTAAATTGCCTGACATCTGCCATCAGACAGAGAAAGCAAGGATGTAAAGTAAAGATAAACTGAGAGCGTATACATCTATAGATCCCTGCGTGTACTAACAGTTGCAAACGCTAGCAAATGCATTTACTTGAACATAAACCTGACACATAACATGAACCTTCTCACTGTTCCCTCTCCCTTTATACTGATGCACTTGTGACAACTAAAGAAAAAGAGATGACAAACAGTTTCCTTTATGTTTAGTTTCTAGCCGATAGTTAACTGTGTAGTGGAGTAGGCGGGGCGAGACCGTGGTTCAAAACCAGTGAGTAACTGTTAATGAGCCTCAGTTGTGCGCGCACCGGTCTCGTATCATGTAGGAGATTGGGAGCATATAAGAGAACAAGCGACTGGACCGTTGATGAGAGAGGACCGTGCCCGAACATGTTTATGTTTGTATTTATGTTTTATTCGCCGGCCGTCGGCCGTGAGGGGCGGCCGGCTGTCTTTTTACTTTTGTTATTATTTGATTAAATGTTTAAAATGTCTGCCGGTTCCCGTCTCTTTCCTTCCTTTTAATGAACCCTATTACAAACTGCTAGTTGTATTACTAATAAATTTAGCTGGCATACCCTATGCGTTCAAAAGTAAACGCTACACGAAAAATAACCTTGTTCCCCAATTTCTGATTTGGGCATACGTGAGATATTTGTGTACTTATGTAGTCGAATCTGTGCTGGTTTGTACTGGCCGCCTCTGGTTTTCTCTTTGTTTAGCCTACAACTAATTCAGTGACGTAAGAGCGGCGTCGGCGCGAAAGGGGTCTAAACCCCATTCGTTTTTTAAATGACTTCATTCAATAGCAGTGCAGTTTTGCATCTGACGTCCTATTACTGTTTACTGTCCTTTTACGAATTACATTTTTAGGCAAGCACATGCTGACTGGTAATTCGTTTTTTGCATCATTCTCTTTGTGTAGAAAAAAATTGGACTAATGTGAATTAGGAAACTGCTATAAAACAGAAACGAAGCAGAGCGGCTACCGTAGCCTTTACATTCATTGAGGCAGTGATATTTTGTGTTAAAGAAAGATTCATTTAAAGATTTTGGACATGTCAGCTCTCCTCACACTTTCTCCCTTGAGCATTCAACGCTTGTGTTTTTTCTCTCTCTCCTATAGTTTCAACATCCCAATGACTTCTCCCCTCCGTTTCGCTTTGGCACCGTGCCGAACGGAAGCACGGAGAGAAACATACGGAACAACTACAAGGAGATGCACAGCTACATGACCAGCTTCCACCAGAAAAATGTGAACGAGGCACTTCATAGCCTGAAGAACGGGTGAGAGAGCGAGAAAGAGACAGGTTTTTGGTTATATGAAGTGTGGGGAGTGAGGAAGAGAGGGAGATTAAGAGCTTGTAGGACAAGAGTAAGTACAGTGAGGGTGGGTGAACTCTGGGCTGATAATAGCATCAAAATGAGACGATTTGTTTGGAGATGATGATTGGCTTGATGACGTGCAATGATGGCGCTGATTTCTATAAGCCTTTAATTATATTGTGGATTAGCAGATTATATAGTAGTCTTCAATATTTCTAATTAGAATAACATGAAATCTCTAATTATGAATAAGAATTTTCCATCGCTTTTAAGGACGAAAATAAAATATATTTTTTAACTTTTCAGTATTTTGTGTATACCAAGTTTTGCCTTATAAAACAATTTAACCCTAGACCATGTGACCACCTTGTCCACCAATTGTTTTTTTGCACTTAAATGTCCACAGCCGAGCTTTTTCAACTGCTTATAAATGCTTTTGGTGCAAAGAGTCAGTCTTCAGTACCAGTTTATTTAGCTATTATTCCGCCGAAAAATAAAATTGGTTCTGTTATCAGATTCTCACAGATGATCTACTTAGCTATTGGTTATAAATAATCAATACTGTTCAATAGACATATCTAATTTATCATTATTTTTATGTCTATAATGCAAAGTTTAATGCATAAAAGTTTTTCTTATTTGATAGTAACTCTCATTTGTAACATACAGATATGCATTGTCTTTGCTTGGAACAATACAGCATGTATGAAAAGCTCTTTAATAAATGTGAATTGAAAATTTGCTTATTACCATCATTCTAATGTAATGTTCCCCTGTTTACTTTTGTTCAGTAAACTGGATGCGTTTATCTACGACGCAGCTGTCTTGAACTACATGGCCGGCCGCGACGAGGGCTGTAAACTGGTGACCATTGGTAGCGGGTACATCTTTGCCACTACGGGGTACGGCATCGCCATTCAGAAAGACTCGGGCTGGAAGAGGGCAGTGGACCTCGCCATTCTACAGCTCTTTGGCGATGGTAAAGATCTTCTGTTTCTTTATTTTTATGTAATTAATATTAGAGAGCGACTTAAAGAAGGAACTGCTTTTTTGGGGCACACACTGTCTACATTGTTTTAGCACCTGATTCACTAAAGGAATTATGCAAACCGCAACTGTTTAGTGAAATCTGTCCTCATCCTAAAAAGTCACAGCTTGAGATTTCATTCAGTTAGTACACGCTTTTTATTAAGTGGTTCTCGATGTGTCCCCGAGGCAAACAGTTTTAAAGAATGCTTGGCAAGAGATGACAAGTGCCTACACTGGCTGACAGAATGCCAACGAATATGCCACAGAAAATAGGTGTTAGATGCGTGAAAATCTGGCATCCGGTCTTTCTGAGCTTTCTTTGTCTGGCATTCACGGTCAAAGCATAATAAAGCTAATTTTTAATTGCTTGTAAAATCAAAGAATTATCCTTCAAAATGCACCCGGTACAAATAAATTACTAAAGTGGACAACCTTCTTACTAGCGATGCCAAATTTAGACCAGACACACGCACATCTCAGCAGTAAAATTCTTCCATAAGATGTTTTTTTTTTAGTTTGCTTTGTCTTGTGTGTCAGAAAGGAGATCAAATAGCAAATGCTGCTATGCAGAAAAGAAACAGGATTCACGTTTAAACCAACACAATCTAATGGAAATTTGTACCTGGGGTGGGGTGGGGTATCATTTTTGCTTTTTTCTATTTATCATATGTTTTTGCATCATGCAAAATCATACGAATCTTACAGATTTAAATGAATTAGCAACCTCATAAAAATGTAGTCCACATTTTCATTTAAAATCAGCATTTCTAGATGTATTCTGGCTATTCCTGTCAAATTTCAACTAAAACAAACCTCAAGAGTGACAAACTCGAGTCAACTGGAATGTGAAAGACTGACAGCATAAGACACATGCAAATTGTGAGAAAAATTCACAAAAAATGTATGTTTGAACCTTTCCCATAAATCCATGGACAAATATGACTGTTGTATTGCCTAAAAGTGAAGATGAATTTAATTTATTTGCAGTATTTGAGGTCTGAAAAAATACAGAGCATCTGATCTGTTATTTTCTCCTGTTTCTCCAGTATTCATTTTCTGTAAATAAATGCAAATAGAAACAATATTTGTGTTTTAAGAATGAGAAATATTATTATTGGTTCAAAGGGAATGAAACAAAAATGATTATCTTACCTAAACCCATACCTATAAATACTAAATTCACAAAGCTGAAAGGGTGCTTTGAAATGGTCTCTTAATTTATGGATTTACAGAGTTACAGATTCGAGGTTGTTGGCAGAAAAGTACGAAGTGAAGTGCTGTAGTTCATTTTTTATTATGTATCTAATATTAAACATTTAAATCATATTCACCACTTGCAAGATGTGAACAACACTGGTCCAGAAGCACTTCCTGTTTCAGTTTTGAAACACTATATAAATGTTCAACAAAATACAACCAATAAAACAGAATTAAATGATAAATTAACATCTTTAAGACATATATGTAATGTGAAATTTAGATAAATAAATAGAAAACAGAATGTTCTCAGGGACCAGTGTTTGTTACATGTTTCAAAATAGTCTGATCCAGAGGCCACTTCTGGAAATGATGCCCTCCTACCCTAACAGCATCTAAGATGACAGGCAGTTTGAAACACGAATGAGAAACATGCCCTTTGTCGTCCATACAAGCATAAACAATACTAATCATTTCAGACATCATGCATAGCAAGAGCTGTTTTTACAGTATAGGCAAAGTCACAGAAGATACTGGCAGAGTGGAATCTCTAAAAGCCCTAAAAATACTCTTTGCAGTGATGCTGCTAGAGAACCTTTCTTGGTTTCCCAAAGAAAGTCGAAGGATCTTAAATTCTTTTTACCTTTTGATAGTCTGTAGAACATTTATCCTCCACAAAGAACCTTTTTTAAAAGAGGAATGATCTGCTTGTGTCAATGCTTTCTTAGTTGTAGGTGTTTTTCTAGCTTTATGACAGATATTATTTCTTAATATTTGATGCTAAATGTACTAATGCATGCCATGGAAGAACCATTTTTGATTGAATGGTTCCATTGAAATCAGTTCAATTCCTCAATTACAGTTATTCATTTATAGGTTTTTTTTAGAAAACAAGACATAAATGATGTAATTTTTCTTCTCAAGTAAATGTATCTTGATTTAAGAATGTTATTTAGAATGGAAACAAGAAAAACCCTGATTAAGATTTTTTTGCTGTGTTCCCTTTATATCTTACATTTCATGATATTAGCAACACAATGAATATTCATACATGCATATCTACATTTACTTTTATTCATTTAGCACACACTTTTCAAAGCCACTTACGAATGATTTCATTAAAAGTATGTTAAAAAGTACCTTCAATCTAGACTTCATGGAACATGTGGTTACGTCAAGGGGGCGCTTGTGCTACCTCAAAAGTACACTGCAAAGGCATTAACCGCGTGACATCTACATGCAGGTGCACATTAAAGCACAAGCACACGGGTGTTCATATTCATATGGGTGTCTGGTTTTTAAGGATTAGATGATGGCCATTCCATCTACAGATTTTTCATAACATTTGGTAATTTCTGTGCCTTTGTGCATATGCTGTAAGAAAAAATTATGTTTGTGTATTTCTACATTTGTCCCTTTGAGGGACACTAAATGGGATTTTGGAGTTTGATCTTGTCCCTCCTATGAGGACTGTCAGACCCCTCTGGGCACTTATTAGTGCTTAGAACCAAATCACAAGTGACTCCCATTAACAATTGTTAATGAGAGAAAGCTCCAGTGCGTTTGAGTTTGGACTAATCCGTCGTGACAAATGTTACCTGTCACAGGAGCCGTAATTTGTTTACAGTGCACAGTTTCGTATGAGCTCTGAATAAATGTGGCGCTGGATAACCTAATGTGTACAGACACGCATGCTAACATAAAAACTCGACCACATGCAACACACAGAAGTCATTCATGAAAAGGACAGACTTCATTTCCCAATTATTTTGATTTTCCGTGCACATTCTCTTCCTCCTAACCTCCCTTCTCTCGTTCCTTGTTTGCAGGTGAGATGGAAGAATTCGAAGCCCTGTGGCTGACTGGCATCTGCCACAATGAGAAAAACGAGGTGATGAGCAGTCAGTTGGATGTAGACAACATGGCAGGTGTATTCTACATGCTGGGAGCCGCTATGGCGCTGTCCCTTATCACATTCATCGCGGAGCATCTGTTCTACTGGCAACTCCGATTTTGCTTCATGGGTGTGTGCTCGGGCAAGCCCGGCATCACCTTCTCCATCAGCAGGGTGAGTGGAGGCTTGTTCTCGATTATTATTCTGTAGCCAACTGCCTATTGAGTTCAATTAGTTCTTAAGGCTTTGGAGTCTTAATCCTTTATAGAGCGGCCTTAAAATTATAATGATGGCGTGCTTAGCCTTGATTCTGGCTTTTTTGCTGAATATTAGTAAGTAATCACAGAAGTGTGGATATCCGTCAGAAAAGCACAAATGCGAGTTTGACATTGCTTTTACGCCGAAAAACTGCTTATGTTCAGTTTTGTAAACTTGGAAGTTATTGTTGAGTAACAGTTAAGCATTTTTAAACAATATAAATATGATATAATATGATATCAAAATATTTGAAATATGAAAATTAAAATGAGACATGTTCGTAGATTTGTTAAGATCAGTTGCAATTGTATTTTTCGTGATATTGCGACGACCACAGACGGATTACTAACAGACGTCTTTCGGGAATTGGGATGTGCCAAGAAATCCATACTGTCATTTAAAGATTCGCTCTATAGAATGTCAGGGGAAAAGACTTTGCAAAGCAAAGCATTTATTACAAAATATATTTTTTTAATATTTTATAGTTCAAAGAATGCTTTAGTCCTGTCCGTATATTATTTTGTATAAATCCTTAAGCGAGGAAGGCTAATTCCGTGTACGTTTCTCTCAACCCATTTTGTGCTTAAGAAACAAACTTTAGGTAAACAGCTAAAACATCATAGCCCCATTTCAAACATTTAGACCTAAAATCTGCCCTCAAGCATTTGGAGTCATGAGTCACTTAATGGCAGATGTATAATAGTCTACCTCGTCAAATTGGCAAGTAATTAACTTGTGTTTGCAAATGTCGACAAACAACATGAGAAATGATGGCTTTATTTGTCACTTAAAGGAAAAGTTGACACAAAAATAAAAAAAAATTTATTCACCCTCAAAAAATAAAAAAAAATTTATTCACCCTCATGTCATTTCAAACCTGTATGACTTTTGCCAACTAACTTCTGAAAAAGAAAACATTGGTAACCAAACCGCATTGACCCCCATTGTCTTCCATTGTGTGAACACAAAACCACTGAGATATTTCTCAAAACATCTTCTTTTGTGTTCCACATGAGTCAGGTTTAAATGACATGAGGGTGTGTAAATGACAGAATTTTTATTTTGGGGTAAATTGTCCCTTTAAGAAATGGTACACTTTACATGACCATGTTTTCTATGCTGCAAGAACCAGCCATGTATGTATCTGAGGGTCATTGAAAGTCAGAAAATTTCCTTTTGAGATCTAGACAAGTGGTTGAACAGCAGTTAAAGTAACGTTACTGTGGATGGGGGTAAGAAGAATGTACAGTTAATAGAGAAACGTGAATAAAGGACTGGCAACAGACAAAAACGTAGAAAAAAGCACCTCTCACAAGAAAGGAGGAGAAAAAAAGAGAAATGAGATAACACTAAGCGGAGAATATGTTCCAGCCCGATTGGATGGAGAGGTCAGGAGATGAATGAGAATAAGAGGTGTGCTGGGAAGGATGAACCGAGTTTAAAAAAGACATAAGGTAGAGGAGATAAGGGGGACATAAGGAAAAGAAAGAAAAATACACACAAGAGTTTGCGTGGCTGAGACGGAGAGAGCACATTTCTGACATGTTGACGCACTCACCAGAGGGGTGGATCACCGAGTGACCCTTTGCCTTTGAAATGTTTTGAAGCTTGTATATTTGAACAATTTTAATAGATATCCCAAATATATATTATATAATATAATATATGCAAATATATATTGTGCACAACAACCACCTTTGTTTATTAGTCCAGATAGAAATGGCAACACCCAACCATTTATAGTAATGAAGTATTTTGACTTCAAGCCAAAAACAATGGCGTTCAGAAATGCGTTTGACAAAATACAACCCAAACCACAGATAAATGGATTCACATTCAGTAAATCCGGAATCACTATTAAATGAGCGGGAGAGGTTTATTAGAATATTGTGTAATTAATTTGTCACTGCAGTGATGAAGGAGATATCAAGTAGACACAGCTGAATTTTAATCACATTGATTGAAGACATTGATGGACTCTCAAATCCACAGTGTTAGTGCAACCTTGTCACCCTGTCCTCATCAATCATTCCTTATTTTGCCCTTTCTCCCACTTGATGTACTCTATTCAACTCTTTCTGTAGCCCTAATTATTTACTTAAAGGAACAAAATAGGACATTTCTTCATGTTGCTCCAAAGCCTTATTTACTTTATTTCTTCAGAACTCAAAAGGAGGTTGAATATCTGTTTGGATGAACTCAGTACATTGGCAGAACATGGTGACTCATGTTAACGCTTAATGAAGCACCCAATTGTGTGTGTACAAATGGTTCACATGGCTTACTGATCGTTTTCCAAGTGCTTTGATCGGTTTTGGTGAAGAACAAAATGTTAAGGCAATTTTTCTATGAAATGCTGTCAGGCACTGATATTCTAAAATAGGTATTTTGCTAAACTAAACCTGTGAAACTACAATGTCTGTTCTCCCTCTGACTCAAAACGTAATTAGCTGTTACCCTATCATTAGATGTAGATGTAAAGAGTCTACATATATTTTCCAGGTGTGTGCATGTGTACTCTTTTAGTTTTACTTTTGGTTGAACAATATACTAATCCCATATTTTTGTCACCTTTCCTTTCCTCTCCCTTGTTTTCTGTTTTTCCTTTCATCTGTCCAACAGGGGATCTACAGTTGCATCCACGGTGTTCAGATCGAGGAAAACAAATCTGCACTTAACTCACCATCGGCCACTATGAACATGAACATGAACAACACCCACTCCAACATTCTCCGCCTGCTACGTACTGCCAAGAATATGACCTCTGTGCCCGGGGTCAATGGTTCACCCCTCAGTGGGCTGGACTACAGCCATCGGGAGTCAACCGTTTATGACATTAGCGAACATCGGCGTAGCCTAGCAGGCCACTCCGACTGCAAGCCTCCACCTTACCTGCCAGAAGACAACATGTTCAGCGATTACGTAAGCGAGGTGGAGAGGACTTTTGGGAACTTGCACCTGAAGGACAACAACCTGTACCAGGATCATTACCTACATCACCATGGGGGCACGGGATCCGAACTGGCTCTTGGTATGTCGGGTCCCCTGCCTAACCGACCTCGTAGTTTAGGAAGTGCCAGTTCATTGGAGGGTGGGTACGATTGTGACAGCTTAGGGGGAGGGGTAGCGCCCATTTTCACCACCCAGCCACGCCAGTCACTGACGCACCGGAACAGGGAAAAGTTTGACCTGATTGCGGGTCACCCAACCCAATCAAGCTTCAAGTCCGGCCTGCCCGATCTGTACGGGAAGTTCTCCTTCAAGGGAGGGGCATCCAGTTCAGGGTTCATTCCGGGACACGACAGGTACTGCGGGGGAGGCGGGGTGGGCTCAGGAGGGGACGATGGAAACATACGTTCCGACGTGTCTGATATTTCCACTCACACTGTCACCTACGGCAACCTTGAAGGGCACGGCAAGCGTCGCAAGCAGTACAGGGACAGTCTGAAAAAGAGGCCAGCTTCTGCCAAGTCCCGTCGAGAGCAGGATGAGATTGAACTTGGCTTCAGGAGACGCCCCCACCACACTATCCATCATCATCACCACAACCATCCAGCAACCCAAGCTCACCGCTCTGCCACACCGCCTGTGGAGCGTAAGAGCCAGAGAAGTGGTAACTGCACCCCTTATCTATTCAGAGACAAAGAGAATTTGAGAGACTTCTATGTGGACCAGTTTCGATCCAAGGAAGGGGCATCCCCATGGGAGCATTTGGATTTAAGCGATGTTCCAGGAATGGGTGGGGGTGGTTGCGGTGGCGTAGTTAGTAGCGGTGGCGGTGGGGCAGCGTGCACTAGCATGGTTCCCATGGATGATTTCCTGAAAGGTAAATCCAAGAAGACAGAGTGTAAGGGTGGAATGGGAGGAGGATCACCTGGGCAACAGAGCCATGCATGCTGGGAAAAGGGGATCGGAGGGGTGGGGGGCTTGGCCGGAGGGGATTGGGAGTGTCGGAATTGCCACAGCGGAGGGGTTGGAAGCGGAGGAAGCAAGCCAGTTTGCATGCATGTGGGAGGTGGGGGCGGGGGTTACCCAGCTGCCGGGGGAGTTGGGGCATCCAATGTGGGAGGTGGAGGGAGTGGGCAAATCTCAAGCCGCCCCAGCTCGGCCACCTGCAAGCGATGTGATTCGTGCAAGAAACCGGGCAACCTGTATGACATCAGTGAGGACAACCACCTCCTCATGGATCAGATCGGGGGCAAACACGCTCTGGAGAGTGCAAAGGGAGGGGGAGGCACAGGGGCCCAGACCCAGGTACAGAGGCGGAAATTCGGCCCGGGCGGTAAGGTTTTGCGCAGGCAGCATTCTTATGACACATTTGTAGAGCTGCAGAAGGAAGGGGCAGGCAGGATGGGTGGGTTTGGAGGTGGCGGCGGAGCTTCAATGCTCCCTCCACCCCGAAGCGTGAGCCTAAAAGACAAAGACCGCTACATGGAGGGCGTGAGCCCCTACGCCAAGATGTTTGAGCAGTATGCGGGAGGGGATCCGGAGACAAGCTATTTCGCCGCAGGTGACAGAGGAAAGGGTGGGGGGTCGTCATTTAGCTTATTCCGTGGGGGTGAAGGTGGGTTGCACCGTCGCTCCGTGGGTGAGAAAGACATGAGGGACAGGGATAGAGGCATGATGGGAGGAGGTGTGGGCGGTACCCGAGGGGCCGGGACTTACTCCTTGTCTAAATCTCTCTACCCAGATAAGGTGAACCAGAACCCATTCATCCCAACCTTCGGCGACGACCAGTGTCTATTACATGGTGCCAAATCATACTACGTCAAAAAGCAGCAGGCGCAGCCGCAGCAGCAACAGACGCCACAACAGCAGCAGCTCCTCAACAACAGTCGGGCTGATTTCCGGGGCTCCATGGGCGTGACTTCCTATTTGCCTGTATCTGCCACTTCCGGGGTCTTGTCCAACGTGGCCCCTCGGTTTCCCAAGGAGCTTTGCCTTGGGGGCCCTCTTGGCAACCACCACAGTGGAGGACCTAGCAACAACAAGCTGCTGTCAGCCAGGGATGGGTTAGGAATGGGCCAAGGACAGAGACCGTTTAATGGCTCGAGCAACGGACACGTTTACGAGAAGCTTTCCAGTATAGAGTCGGATGTCTGAAGGGGAGAGTCCGAGGTGGAAAGATATACGAAAAGAGCTGACGGACCTGACCAGAAAGAAACATGAAAGAGCAGCGTGTAATTAGTACCTTCATGCTTAAAAAGAGAAGAGGAAACCGTGTGAAGGAACTGACTTGTGCTTTAATGAAGTGGATGATGCGCTCTCAAGCGTACATATGTAAATAGAGAGATGGGACCTGCCCACTGTTGAAATTGTGAGATTAGGGGGAAGAAACCTCAGTTTTATTCTCTCATTTCTTTTTGTATATCCCACTATCGACAGAAAACAGCGGCCAATCCAGCTTACAGACGATGACAACCGCGTACAATACTTTGTACAATCGTGGATGGAAACCAATTACTGTTTTTAAACAACAGGGTAAACTTACAATAACTGTATTGATAATGTTCTTGATAATAATATTATTCTATATTATTACAATGTTTATGATGTTCCATTTGGGCTTGATTTATGGGTGTTTTATGCTGTTGCATATTTGTACCGTAGTTTCAGTTCTTAGTTAACAAACCACTTCGCAGGAGGCTTATTTGATTCCTTAATTGAGCTTTTTTGATCGTCAATTGAGTTGTAGACGAACTTGGAATCCACAAAGGTTCTTTACTATTAATTATTCAAGTTTATTTTGCCAGTATGGAGTGCTGTAAAATGTGTGTACAAGGCATGATTTGCAAAGAACTTCAGCTGTACTTGAGATATCCTTGTGAAGGAAATGTATTATTATTATTATTATCTCCTTGTTTTATAATTTCTCGTTTGTCAGAACAATATGGGTTTGATACGCAGCACATTACGTGCCTTACCAATTCTTACAGGATACCAGATTTACAGGTCGTATCGCCATGGTAACTTTCTGGTCACTGTACACGGATTTGTCATTGGGTGATTCATATTATTCTGGAGCTGTCCTTTTAATGATATAAGCACTGATATCTTACATCAAGTAGATGTACGCTAGTCTGAACACATTCAAATTGATCTCGAGGACCACGTTCTAAAGAAAACGAATGAAATTATTGTCCAGATAATAATATGAACATAATTCAGGTTTTGCACAACAGAGTCGGGATGTTAGGCGTTAATCATATTATGACAACAAAAAAAATATCATTTAGTTGTTCTCCATCTCGAGAGACGTCTTAAATTAAGCTACAGAATAAAACCGGTGTCATAGGATTGTTTCCTTTCAGAATACAGTTCTGCAGGGTTGTGCAAGATATAATGAAACGCTTGCATTTTTCTGTATATATTTCGTTTTTTCACTCTGTGCGCTGAATAGACAAAAAGGATGTAACTTTAAAGGTTTATGTTTTAATAAATAGATCAGATCTTAAGAATTAGGTTAACAATCCAACTCTGTTCCAAAAAGCAACGTCCAATTTTCCATTTCAATACCCACTAGTAAGAACAGAGATATTTCTCAGGAATTTTGTTTGGGCACACGCAAAAACAAACATATCATTGAACTAAATTGCCTAATTAATTGACTCAATAAAACTCATTTATTTGGATAACCGTGGGCCATAGAAGCGAACTTTTCCAAAATCTTTTCGAAACGTTCCAGTGCAGTCCGATCGCTGGTCGAACTTTTAGCCCACAACTCCGATCAAATCCTTTACTTGAATACCAATCGCAGATTTTGTTGATACATTTTCTTCGTGAATGAACTGTTAGCTGAACAGATCTCCACGTTAAGCACAATATTTATAATATTTGGTTTATAATTGATGTATCGCTATCGATTTGTGGATTTTTACCTTAGCTTTTTGCCACTTTCTTTTCGCGACTCGGTTGTCTTTGTGCGAAAGTTTGTGTTTGAAGAAGAGCCTGCATGTCTTTTACTTAATTATTGCCATATCTTTAGCGTTTCATACATTTATGTCGATTAAGATATCATGCCTGCTCTGTTGATGAACTGTGCGTCACACAGGATCGGGATGATGACAGTAGCTGTGATTTAACGAAATGATAAGGTGTTTGAATATGGATATGACAAGGCAAAACCTTCTTTACGTATTGCTTGATGTTGTCAGGCAAACCAAAAATGTGGGTGATAATAGGAACATTGCCATTGTTCGAAAATCATTTTTAAAGATTATTGTTGAATCCATGTAGAGCTTATTTTTTAAGTTAACAAGACTTTTTCATCTTTCTTCGCATTGGGACCATGCTTTTAAAAAGACCCTTTTTAACTCAGTTAACTTAAACGTGCTTTTTCATTTTGTCAAATCTTTAACAATGTCTCATTTCTCCTAACATATTGATTTGTGACATTTTCTGTCCATCACAGGAGAGTCACACAGATTTTGGTAGTACTTCTTTGTGTGTGTGAGTGTCAGAGACGGTTGCCTTTGCTCTTCCAGAAAAGCTTTCCAGTTTTATATTACGTTTAATCCAAATTTACACTTTAAAGATGTGGCCTTGTTATAGCGTGCTCATATCATTTGATAAATAACAATTCAAACAATTTGCAGCAGAAGATACGAGAGGAGCCGGAAAGGGAATGAAAGTAGCTAATGTTTCTTAAATGTTTTATTCATTCTTGTTTTATCTTTTTCTTAATGAACGGTAGATTAAGACTGCTGTTTCTTACAGTTTTATTTGCTTGTCATCTAAGCCCTCATGTACCCTCCCCAGTATGGTAGGTCACATTTGATTGTACGTGCATCTGAACTCATATGCTTGATTACCTCTGGTGCGAGTTGGCATGTGTGCGCAGGTGTTTGTGTGTGTGTGCACATTTGTCTGTGCATGTGTGTGTGTTAGAAACGGAAACAGAGCACAGTGCAATGGGTATCTATTGTTACGTCTGCTGTAAATAATCATGTCCCCATTCCACAGACTTTTAATACATGGAGACGAATATTTAAAATATAGAAATTTGAGATACATTTTTGTCTGGAGGATTTTTATAAAGCCACACGGGGGAAAAAGTTATTAGACCGCTGCACACGGTGCCATTCTAATAACTGAATCTGAGAAGCAGAATTCGAGACGAAACCGACACCTTTGTTGTCTTAATTCTGTCTTTCTTGCGGTTTTAACCACTTGTTTTAAATGTTACTTAACGCTTCACAATTGTACAGATTCTGTAAATAGGACAAAACGGTTTCCTTTTTTTCCTGTTTTTGTATAGAGAGAGATTACATGTGTTACGACTACAATAATAATTTAACGAGACATTTCACAATACTTAAGCTATTGAGAATACAGACACAGTGTGAAAATAAGTGCTAAGATATATTCTTCTGTCTCTTTGTACAAAACGGTGTTGACTAATAACAAAATAAAAGGGAGAGATCTCAAGCCTCTTAGTCCTCGTGTGTTTTTCTAAAAAGGTACTTTGATGTGATTATAATTAAAGTCATGGGTCAAATTTGTGTTTCTTTGTGCCTTTTGAGCAGATATTACATTATACTCCACTTTTCTTGACTTGCTTAGTTTCCCTTCGTGACATAATGCAGAATGGTGGAAACGTGAAGGGAAGCATCTTTGGCTGCTGGTGTTGCCGTGGTTACATCTGGTTCACTGCATCACGAACAAATTGCTCTGCTGATGTCATTGCATTGAGCTTGTCTTATTTGAATATCAATCGATCAATATCAAACATGATCATGGATATTGATTCCAAGTGGTATGAGCTATTAATATCTAAATAGCTGTTTATTTTAAAACCATTTGCGATTGAACATTTCACAAACCTACTCTTTCTATTCCTGTCTCACTCCTCCACTTTCTCAGTCTCTATCTCCTTCGTTCCTTTCTTTCTCTCACGCGCTTCCCTCAAGCAGCCAATCACAGAATACATTGCAACACATGTAACTATTTCTTGACAATTAACTGTTACCTAGCAACTGGATCTTTAGAGAGAGTTGGGGAGAAAGAGAGGAGACAGAAGGAATAGATTTGTGTAGTATGCCTCGTCTTGGTTTGGGTGCTAGAAAGAATCAACATATGATCCAGAAACAGGCAGTACAGATATGAACACCCACACGCGTGTCCGTGAACACGAGAGGCGGCATTCAAAGAAGAAAAGAGAGAGAGCGCGCGCGCTCAAATCTACACGGAAGATAGTGAATTGTGTATTCAATCCATTCAGAACCGCAGAATATACTCAATTGGACCCTTTGTGTGTTTTACAAAGCATGGAAGTGAACAAAAAGAGACCAAATATTGATGGTAGAACAAGTTTTTGTGTGTTAATCGTAGGTAAATTGCAGCCTTTCAGTCAACGGCACCATTCACGTAGAAACGGTTTGACACAAGGCTACAATTTCCACAGATTGATTCTGCTTGTGTTTCATGAATAATGGCCAATAGTTACTTTCCCACAGCGACACACGCAAACATACTCACGTACTGCACACTTGAAGTCTGTCTGTTGATGTCGATGACGATGAAAACCAACGCCCCCCGGACTTACTCTCCGGCTAAACTGACACAGCACCGCCACCGTGTGGCCGGACCTACATAACACCCCACAGACATTTACAGTCGTATGCTCCTCAATGGGGAAAAAACGTGGTTTTCTGGTCATCTCTTTAAAAAGTCAAAATTTGTATCCTTTTGTTACGCAATAGAACAGATAATGTGTTATGAGAAACGTGTAATCGTGTGTTTAGAAGAGTATGAGCCTTTTATATGGGAAAATGTGTGAGAACGTGGATCTCATTTGCTTTAATCATACTGCATATAACTGTTCTTTTATAATCTTGATTGCTGCTTCTGTTTTCTAGTATTCAACGTTAAAAAATTTTTTTATAATTTATACAATCCGGAAAATAACTTAAGTGAAAAATTCAGTGCACTCCCCTATAGCTGTAAAAACAGCATTCATTCGAGTTTGCCTGGTCTCTGTAAATTTGTGCAAAACCTGATGATCCATGTCATCTCAGCGTGATCTGAGGATGTTGCAAATAGCATTTTGTGTGCTTTAATGAGAGCTGATATCTTTTGTCACAAATATAATTCTATACAAATATGCTGCGATTATTAGTTTTATAAATAGTGTATAATTTTGAATATTTCATGAATGAACTTTACCTTAAAAAATAGTTTTTTGTTCACTTATTTATTCAAAATCCTTTATACTTTTGAGGATTTGAGTACAATTGTTTTAACCAATGTTTTTGAGGATTAAAGGTACATTTGAAATGTTGCACCCACCGTGTAGTATGCAATATTGCAAACTGAGCTTGGTTAAACATTTGAGTAAAAAAAGCATACAAAAATCATAGAAAATATTACATTTTGACATTATCAAGCTTATTCACCTCATTTGTTTTCTACTACACACATGAATCATTTTCTAACAGGAAGAATTCGAATTAAGATTCTCCACTAAACAACTTTTTCCAGGTTCATTCTTGTTTATTCTTGTTTGTGAAGGTAGTTCCATCAGATAAACTCTGTTTTTCTCTCAAGCTGCTGGAAAAGTTTTCCACAGTCACACATTCACAGTCCTGCGGGTTACTGCCAGGAAACTTTAATAGCACCTTGGAGATCTGATCTTGTAGTTAAACAGACACAACATGCATGCACGCAGTTGACAAATGGTAGGCCTACATGTAGCCTATTACAAATATGTTTATCTTGCATGCCTTTATTTAATTATTTTTTTACAGATTTTCCACACACATTACCCACATGTTTAAAAAAATGTATTTTTAAAAGACGGTCAAAAAACGTAATATCCATAAAAAGACTGTAAATGTACAAGAAAATGTCTAATTTTACAGGGGAAAAACGCCCCAGCTGCCAGAAAACGTCCGTATTTCAACAAGATTTTTTTACACTATTTTTGAAATAGGGTCAAACAGTGTAAAATTACAGAAAAAGACAGCAAATTTACAAGAAGAACGGGGAAAACAATTATTATATGTCGTTATGTCCTGTAATTTCAGCTGGCGGGAAATGTTATTTTACGGTATATTTCTGTTGCTCCAGATAACAGAAAATGGTACTTGGTTAAAAAAATCTGATTTAAAAGCATTAGGGATATTAATAACATAACACGTTCTGAAAGTATAGCCTACTGTGTAAAATGGTAATTTATAAAAGAGAGACGCTATTTATAGTTTGTTTTAGCTTGGCAGTTCATGAAAGGATGAAAAATGTGACATTTGTGTGCATAACAATCGAAGCAGAATACTTATATATGTGACTTTTAAACCCAATACCAATATGTAATTATCATCCAGAATAACATCCCAACATATAAAAATTATATCTGATCATATTCTCTTTCTATTTTGTTAATGCACTGCAAAAATGTTTATACTAAAAAACTTCAGTTTAGTTTAAATGCTGCCTCAATTTTTATTTATTTAATCCAACTGAATTTATAAATCACTTGAATTGAAATGATGTTAAAAATCTAGTTGCATATCTAGTTGCGTATTACTTAACGTTAAAAGTTGAATAAAGTTGAAACTGGTTATATTAGATGTTTAGTCTGTTCAGTATATGATTGTTGGATAAAAGCATCTGCTAAATGTAAATATAATTTAAGCAAGTGACTTGTTAAACAAGTTTGATTTAACTAAAAAACAAGGCAATTTTTTTTACTAAAGTACATTTTTTTACTGTATGCCTTATTTTTCATCTTCTTGTTTTTCTACCTTTCACTTGCCTTCACCTTTATTTTTTCATTGTTCACTCTCACTCGCCTAACGCGCACCACCCTAATAGGCCGGAGTTCTGGATCCTTGTACCGCCGTTGATACTTTGACATGCTTTTAATAGTCGCCCCTGTCTCACCCTGAGGCGGCTGATCTTTGCCATCTTTTCCATCCTCCCCTTCCTCGCGGTAACCGTGATGACGAAAGAAGGGTTCCAGGGTTGCTAGGCGATTGTTAAGGTCTGTGATTCGCCTCTGTAAATGGGAGACTTCTCTGAAGAGATCATTTAGGGACTCCGAAAGAGGACGAACCCTGTGGAGAATCACAAAGCATGTGAGAGGGAAAGAGCGATAAAATCTTCGTTCTCCATTACTTTGTGATTGGACTGCAATAAAAAATAATTTCAACCAAGCTGAAAATATAATTTCGTGTAAGGCCACTCAGCCTGCGTCCTTGACATTACATTGAAAAAATCTCTAATAGTCTCCAAAAAGAGGTTTGTATTTTTCTACCTTCATTTCAACATAAATGGGTTTCAAAAACCGGAGTCAAAGACCTTAAATTAACCCAACAGTGGAATATGACCTGACTGAACCTCTGCTCCTCCCAGCCAAGAGCTGCCTCACAAAATCTAGAAAGGTCATGCAAATGTTGCCTCCAGGTGTGCTAAAACACTCTGTGTCATAGGATGACGAGTTCTTTTTGTACTACATTGTGACAACTGCCCAGTCCTGCTGCTACGCACTCAACAACAAAAATGAAAAAACAAGGCCGTTTTCTTCACAGCTCCAACATTCGGCTGCTCATCTGGAGTCTTTTCACAGACGAAGTGAAACTCCCTCCATCCTGGCATCTGCCTTACATTCCCTCAAGCTTATCCAAAATCCTGCCACTCACACTAAAAAAACACATTTCAGATGCGTACTGTGCTGCAGCTAGCGTGCATTTAAAAACGCTCATCTCAAAACTCAAGTCGCTCCTGTATAACATGACTTGCATAAGGGAACATTTTCTTTACTTGCTCATAAGCTTGAATTTAGTGTTTTACTTCTTCTTTATTTAAATAGGGATGACAATTACGCCACACTTGATGTCAACAAAAATTATAGCTAGTCAATAGAAAAATAAGTATGCTTCTAGTTCATGCAAGTAGGCTACATAAGTTCAGATATATTTTTAAGGATACAGCACTTCACGTATATATGAATGTACGAGACATTTACATTTAAGTGTACTATATTAATACTGCTTGGGACTAAATTAGTTATAAAATTATTCTAATTTCAAGTTACTTTAATTGCAATGTAGTCATTTCAATTCGTATTGCAACTTCAGTGCCACTTGTGTGCTTAGTTTACTACTACTTTAATTGTAGAAATTTTTTTAGTTTATGTAAGTACACTTTGAGGTATACTCTCTGTAATGTACTACTTTTTTAGTTTTACATACTACAACCATACTTGGACATTTTCCTTAAGTGAACTTAACATCATACTTACAGTTAACTATTTATTAAGTATTTTATAGGATATATCATATTGTTTCTATAGACATTTGAACATGTAACATGATTAATAAGGCGGTAAGACAGTATGTAAAAAAGCAAAGACTTCTTCAAGGCATACTTACATTAGAATACCTTATACTTTTAAGTATATACAGTATCTCTATCAAGAGAAGCAAAGGCCAGACATGCTTTTCTGTCAGGATACGTCAAGTGTATTTTTGAGAAGTACATATAAAGTCGAGTGAAAGTATATTTTATTTTCAGTTTTATTGAAGTACAGCACACCTTCATAAACTTCTTTTCGTAAGGGTAGCAGCTTAAATAAAGGAGACTGCAAAATGCTGATTCTGAATAACATTATTCTATTAAACATGCCATGGCATCTTTCAGTTAGCGTGTCCCCTAGGAAACTCTTTCTAGCTCTTTCTAGTTCCAGTTCTTGTTAACTGCTTAACTGCACACTTAAGGCTAACAATACTCCCAAACGGCATTGGTTCTTTTCTATGTTCTTATACAAAACTATGCAAAAACAAAATGGTAGAGACAGCAACTTTTAGGTGCTCAAAACTTTGTAAACCCTTGAGACACGGAAAGGTTTTCGTGTTCAGACATTGCTGTTGTATTAAATGACTATTGAACACAAATATGTAAGTTTCTTTTGTAGTACCTTAATGAAATGTATTTGTGATCAATTTGTGTGTCTTGTACCTGGAGTAGTCTGGCAGGAGGTCACTGGGTTGTGAGTGTAGGAGTGTCTTGATGTCTTTGAATATACGTTTACCCCAGGCGTCCAACACTCGAGTGATGCTGCGGATGTTCGCCACGTTCACATTCTCCGCTGTCGTGAGGGCAAACACAATGAGGACGGTGTTAAATGAGGTTGTTCTTCTTAGAGCTTTAACCTTAAAACGTATGACTGCTTTAGAAGTCAGATAATGTGTTCGTAGTCCGGCTATTGATTTCATAAAACTGCTCAAGTTATACTGGTATATAGGCCCAAAATGTGATTTAAATTGTAAGGAGATATTCCGTAGATGAAAAAAACGCTACTTTTGTGATATGTTTAAATTTGGGATTAAAACTGTGGGTCAAAAATTACACCAGGTTCCGAACATACTCATAAGGTGAAAACAGGCTTTCGTCCACTATCAGTGCAATTGAGTTACGTTTATTAACGGAAGCTGGAGTGCCTATCACCAATACCTCCGTTTTGGAAGACATTAATTTAAGAAAATTCTGTCTCATACAGGAATTAAGTTCCACTGAACAATCAGATAAAGTGTCAAGTGCAAGAGCAACACCAATATAAACCTGGGTGTCATTTGCATAGCAGTGAAAACCCAGACCATTCTTTCTAATAATTTGTCCAAGAGGCAGCATATAAATACTAAAAAGAATAGGACCCAGTACTGATCCCTGTGGTACACCCTTTGTTAGGGGAACAGTCTGGGACCTATTGGAACCAGAATAAACAAATTGTGTACTTTCTGAAAGATATGACTGAAACAACTTAAGACATGTCCCGGAGAGCCAAAATCTATGTAGTCTATCCAGTAGAATAGTATGAGAGATGGTATCAAATGCAGCACTTAAGTCTAACAAAACTAAAATTCCACAAGCCCCAGAGTCCGCTAGCACAAGAAGATCGTTCAACCCCTTCAGTAGGCAGTCTCTGTGCTATGTCCAGATCTGAAACCAGATTGAAATGGTTCCAAAAATTGGTTGAGAGATTGATAACTTTGCAGTTGGCTAACTACCAAACGCTCCAGGACTTTAGCTAAGAATGACAAGTTTGAAATAGCCCTTTAGTTTGATATATGTTCAATATCACTCCCAGGTTTCTTAAGGACAGGCTTGATTGCTGCTGTTTTAAGAGCCAAAGGGACAAACCCAGAATCAATTGATGAGTTAATGATAGTGGTAATATGTACCTCTAGAACAATGACTAGCAGGCATTTCTTCAAGATAGTAGTGGGAAGTGGATTATGTATGCAATTAGTCGGATTCAATGCTGAGACAAGTTTAGATATTAAGTCACAGTTAACAAAAGTAAAACTAGAGAAATTAGAAACATGAGAATTTGGCTAAAGCATGTCCACCAATTCAGGTGAATCATGAGCAGCTGCAATAGCACTGATGATATCCTCAATTTTACGTGACAAATAATTGAGAAATTCTGTACACTCCTAGTAGAACGAATAACTTTCCCTAGTAGTGGCCTAATCAGACTGTTAATGGTATTAAACAAAACACGTGGGTTAGAGACTCCTCTGGTGATAAAATTTGAGTAGTAAATGATTTTATTATTTTTAGTGCAACAGGGTACTCAGTCAGATGTTGCTCAAACATAAATGTATGAGACCCAGACTTCCTGTATTGTCACTCAAAATGCCTACCGGTTCTCGAAGCTCAGAAGTGTACCATGGCGAGGACCTCTTAAAGGAAACAACACGTTTCTTTAAAGGGGCAAAGGTGTCCAAGGTAGACCGGAGCGTAGCATTATACTGATCAATAGAGTCGACAACTGGTAAGTCGCTAATGGTGTGAGAGAAAGCGGCCGAGTCCAAATCTTTGATTTTTCTAAAACTAATTACATTCTGTTTTATAGATGGCAGACAGGACGGAAGAAGACTAAAAGTAAGAAGTTTGATCACTTAAACAGACATCAGTATACTCGAGCTGATCAATAAACACACCAGTCGTACAAACCAAATCAAGTGTGTGATCGTACTTGGGAGTCGGAAAATCAACATGTTGTATTAGATTAAAACACTCTAAGATTTCCATAAAACAAACAGTATTCGTACAGACCCGTGTGTCCACATGAATAAAATGATATTAGCCATCAATTAATGTGTAGTATTTTTTTTTATTATTCAGAATTCCATAGATTTTCCCCCCCATGGTTGAGAAAATGTGAAAAGTGGGACGGATTCCATATCATCAACACAACGAAAATCAACAGTGATACAAATTTTTTGTGACACATTACTTAGTATTTCTTTTACCTCCATCTCTGTAGTTCCAGTTCCCATAATCCACTTCATTGCTTATCCCAAGACATGGAGACAAAAATGCCACGAACAGCAGCGGTAGCATCAGATTCTTTTTTTCCGTCATCATGATGATGATGTAGCTGAAGTTTGTAGAAATTGGGAAGAGTATAAAAACTGTTAAAATCTGAGAACCCAATTTGGAGCAAGAGCTTTAAACCTTTACCCTGCCAATTCATCTGGCACAAAAAAGAGCGTTTGTAATTTTCCAAGACGAACCGCTAAAAAATGTGTTATATGGGGTGAAGTTAACACAACTTTATATGATCACATCCATTAAGTTGAATCTACGGTCTCTAATCTTCTTCATAATTGTCCACTCACGCTCTTCAATACCCAAGACAATGATGCAGTGTCGGACATTTTCAGTCACTTTAATGACTGAGGTCAGATCACAAAATGAGTTCATTCAAGGATTCAGAGAAAAGAGGCACGGGTGGATTGTCTCGTGACTGACCGATGGCATCTCAATAAGTTGATTTAAAAGAAGAAGAAAAACCTTTGTGTCAATCACTGAGATTTCTCAGAGGTAAGCTAATACATGTTCATTGGACTAAATTTCACATTTCAGAAAGATCCAGCTGGAAAGCAAATAGAAACTGGAGGAAAGAACGAAAGACGTGGAGAAAGTTGGAGGAGAGCAAGTTTTCATAATGTTAATCTTGGAAGTCTTCGTGATGTGTCAGTGAAGAGGCATTTCTCAGAATGACTTCATATCAAGGTTTGGAGGAGATGAAGAATCAAAAAGATTGCTTGTTTTTACCAGTTTTGACGGGAAAGGAAAATAGTAAAAAAAAGTGTTGTGCTTCACATCCAAGCTACTGAGCCACCTCACTTCAACATACTGAATGCGTAACAAATAAATTGAGCAGTTCTCTTAAAAACGTTGAGAGATGAACTGAAGTACTATATCAAACAAGTTCCTGATATTTAAACATAAATTAATCCTGTAATGCAACATCAGAGTATATTGATAATTCTTTAAATTGCTGTTCCCCTACACCACAGCTAGCAGATACATTGAAAACCTGCAGCACACACATGGCACTTTAACAAAACACATGTGTGCTTTACACCAAGACGCCGTTAGAGAAACATTATCAAATTAATGTCTATATTTAGTGTTTTCAAATGCAGTGAATTGATGCAAGTACTTACTTGATCAACTTAATGAAATGTTGTTTTCCTCTAAGTCTACTTGTAGAATCCCTTCTGCTTTATAGTTTCTCTGTCCTGTTCGATCGTTTTCTGTTATCTTTCGGAACAGACTGATGAGAAGACAGTCACACTTAAACTTGTCCTGCAGCCTTAAATAACTGATGCTCTCTGTCTCTCTCTCTCTCTTTCTCTCTCAATTTACCCCTCCCTCCACTGCATTTTTTCTCACTTTTGACTCAAGTTCCCTTTCTCAACCACTCTCTATTTCTGCTGCAACTTATTCTCCTTCTCCTCGTTCTTTGTCATTGTTAGCTTGGTTGTGAATCAACTCTTTATTCCTTTTATAGGCAAAAACAACCGGCCAAATTGACTTTTGGGGATTTTAAAGAGAGAATAGGGTTGTGTTGTCCTCTGAACCTTGCGACATGTTGTGTTACCCTTCACACAACTTGTGTTGTCCCTTTCATTTAGTTCATTTGTTACAATAACACATATGTGTTAAATAGCACAACACAAACAATGTTATGTTAACACATCCTTTTTAAGATTGGAGTACTCTCTCTAACCATATAAAAAGCCCAAGAAATTTTGTTAATGACAATATATTAGCATTTCACTATTATATTTATTTATTATCATTTTTCTCCTTATCGTAGACTATTTTTGATTGCTAAGCAACTTTTGCTCTTTTAAAATATATAAAATATATTGCAATAGCTGTTTGTTTAGCCATTTTACACTATCAAATCACAATTTATTCAACTTTACATAATGTACACATTAGTGTCTACACTTTTTGTTTTAAATTTAAATTGTTTGCTAATCATTATACATTAGCATCATTATAAGTTATCTTTATTCAAGCCATCACTCTTCATAACCTCACATTTTTTCAGATGTGCACACTTATCTCATCTGCTCCCTCTGCCATCTTGCCTTCTTTTCTTCTCACAGACACACTAACAGGTTTTCCGAGCAGTCACATTGTTTCTTAGTTTTAGATTTATTTAGTATCATATTTTTTTATGAGCAATTTACCAGTCATGATAAATTGTATGCTTGCGTTTGAATAAAATACTGGACATCCGAAAAGAAATAAACATGATTTTTTTAGTAATCATTTCATGATTGCACTATTACGTCAGACAGAGAGAAAACTTCAAAGCGAGTTACCTGTACTTAGTGCCATCAATCTAATGGTTCATGATTATGACATGTATTTTCTTATTTGCCTTTGATCTGTTCCTCTATGCAGCTTTTTGAATGCTTGGCAACACTGTAATCCATAACAGTCCTGCCTACAGTACATAAATCTGTGTTGCCTCTGAATGACTGTAGAGAGAGAAGACGGAAGAGATTATGTGAGAGGAAATAGTTTTATTCCCTGCTATCCAGATGCATTTGTGTTGTGTTTCTCTCTCACCCCGCTCTGTTTTTGTGCTATGTGAGCTCAGTTCTGCCTATATTCCGTTTCCCTTAACGGCGAGGCAGCAGTCACAATGCACCTGTTTTTCATTAAAACAGAGTATCTGTCACCTCTAACTGAATTCCTTTCTTCTCTTCTCTTCTCTCTCACTTTCTCCAGCAGGTCATACAAATGGAGTCTAAAGGTTTCATCATTTTGAATGTGTAAATGTGAATGTGTCTTGTTATGCTTTGATCTTTTTTTATCTATTTAAATGCAAAAAAACATTCATTTTATTTCCTCTATTATCTATTTTTATGAAAGCTTACTGTTTGAGAAATGTAGTGAAGATATCATCACATCCTTCATTTTTGGAGCTCATTTTTATTTGCTGTTGAGATGGAAAAGATTATAAACTGCTCACAAACACGTTTGCTGCCATCTGTGGGCCAAAGTGCAGTATTTCAGAACTTCGATGTACAAGTTTAACTTATCTCTGGTCACAAGCTTAAAGTCTATTTATAACGATTTGAGACTGCTGTATATTACTTCTCTATCATTTTTTTACAGTTTACGCTTCTACTTTTTTACAAGATCAAGATCAAGCATAAATAATATTTATTTTGAAGCATTGGGTATGATTATACAAGCTTGTCATTGTTAACCTCAAAAGAACAGAATTGGAGAAGAGAGTTTGTGACAGAGGAAGTGATATTGAGAAGATTTCTTGAGAAGATTATTTCATAATTTGAGGATCCTGTGAACATCCATTGTGATGTAACTTCCTGTCTCGTCCATAGAGGCTGCACCTCTTTACCACTTCTTTTAACAATAGCCATGGTATCTGGCCTTTCATGAGAGACAGGTCGTTTATTTCATTTCAAAAGAAAGATGTACGTGGCAAAACCTGTCTTGTGTTGGATCTTCATCCAGTGCTGTTGGCGAGGAATTGAAGGTATAACCGGTCTAATTGATTAAGGAAGTTTACTTCATTTCCATGCTATTTTTCTGATCGACCCTTGAAACCACAGAAATCATGCAGATGGAGGGGGCATAACACCAGTTCTCTGCTCTGTCCTTCCAGCAAAAGCTTCAATCTCAACGGAGAACAGAATCAGAGTGGCACTGACCGGACAAACTCTTACCTTTAACCTGTCAGTGAATGTCCCTGCAAACAGCACCTATAAGAGTCCAGAGTGCTACCGTGAGAACCAGAGGATCATTTGGGATAAAGAGAAGATTCTCCAAAGTGTGATCTTGATGAAAGAACTCAAAATGCACAACGTCTCCTTTACTGGAAGCTACTTTTGCCGTTATGAAGGTCAGACAGCATATTGGGTGGTTCTTGTACGGGGTAAGACTGCAGATCACTAGTATTCTTCAACTTGGTGACATGATCTCTTAGAAAACAGAGTGAAAAAGATTTCTTAAAAATTAAGAAAAAATCTGTTTAAAGTCGTCTGCATGCATGGTGGTAAAATGTATATTTCACTGATGTATGTTTCACCGATGTATGTTTAAATGTGAACTTTTAAACACCTCTGAACTTGTGTGGCAATAACAATGGCATGTGAGATTAGTTGTGTGACACGGTGGACTGAAACAGTAACTCTGCCTTTTTCAGTTCCTTAAAATTGTGCCAGGAATGAAACTTTTCTCTTTTCTAGCTCAACTTTTGACCGCAGCCGCTTCTTCCTGACACCAATCTTTTCTCTTTCCCAGATAAAGGTTATGAGGAGCCAAGTGTTGTGTTAGAAAAGGGCATCACCTTACAGATCTGCGTCTCAGGAATTCTTATGATGTTCAGTGTGGCTGGTTCGCTTTACATATTAAAGACCTACAAGGTAATAACTGTATTACTGAAATCTGTTTACATTCTTCTACCTATAATAGTCATCTCTGTATTCTACTTTACTTTCTTATATACCAGGGGTTCCCATAGTAGGGGCAGGAACCCCCCGGGGGGTCGCAAGGCCACGAGGGTGGGGTCGCAAGTTGATTTAATCATTTTGTTATTATTAGGGATAACTTACTAAAACAATAAGTGTAACAAAATATAAAACTATCCGATAAGTTAAGTTTAAAGTAAAACCATGCAAATAAAAAGCCGGCAGCCCTTGTAATTTCCTCCCCCTCAATCGTGACCCCTGCGGTGATTACGCCAAATTAGCACCGGCATTAGTCTTGGTATAGCAAGTCATAAATCACCACGTTAGATATTCATATGTGGATGCAGATTATTTTTCAGGCATTAATTTAGGATATTTCTATTTGTCGAAATGAAACGTTGTTGGTTATCAACCAAAGAGAACGCAGGGTGCACAGTTGCACGTTGCACGCAATGTTTGTATCCTTTAACCACCTTCGAGGATAGTGGGTGCCTCTAGTCCCTGGCACTGTTATTTTGGGGGTCGCGGGGTGAAAAGTTTTGTAAACCAGGTTCTATACTACAACAAATGAATTAGATAATGCACAAATTGGAAAAGATCTTATGTTAAAGTTTATCTCCAAATACCTCAGCACTAAAAGTATGCATTTGGCAGAAGCGTTTATTCAAAACCACTTACATAGCATTTACGTTTTACATTTAGGCCTTTAGCAGACACACAATTCCAAAAATACAACAAATGTTCATGTTTCATATACATATCCAATTGAGCTCAACCCCAGGTTGCACCAGACTCTATTTTCCAGAGTTGCTTCGAATGCAAAATGATTTGACTCTTACTAGAGACAGCATGATATCTTCCGGAAGAAAAGCATTTCACAGTCAACCCAGTAAACTCTTCACAAGGACTTAAACAACATTGTGCCTTCCCCTATTGCGTATTATTACACACCACGACTTTAGTGAATCCCAGAGCTATAAGCAACACTTTTAGACATTGCTATGTGGTATCCTAGCAACCAATCCACTACAATGCAAGTGTTAGTTTAGCTCTTACTTTTCCTTTGTTGGTTTAGAAACAACCTCCTATCACAGACAAAAAGAATGAAGTGACGGAACAGAGACATGAGGATGCTGAGGATGCAGCGATGGATGAAGATGTTGCACCTCCATCAGTCTACATGGTGAGATATTAGTCTAATACACTTATGCCAATGATTTTTAAATGGTAAATGTTTCATTCAACATATTTTATCGATATATTATTTTTGATGATTTTTACACACTGTTTTCCAGGCACTAACACATAGAACAAGCTCCATTTATGATATGGTGGATCCTGAAAACATACAGGTTGGTTTAATACTGGAGGATTTAGGCAGTATCCCACTTGTAACAATCTATACTATTTAAGAAAGCAAAAAGTGAGACATTCTGTGAATGTAACATGATTAACAAGAGCAGCAATACAACATTTATACATTTACAAATTCACATGTTGTAGGAATGTTACTAAATTGTCTACATAAAATGTATAAAGTTTGCAATGAGTTATAGTCTATTGTGCTGAGCACAGTATTACATTGCGATTTGTATTTAATGGTCAGTAGTCTTCTTACTCAGGGTCAAATTAGCCTACTCGTCGTTCATTAATATCCTTTGTCTTTTTAATAAAAACATTTTTTTATTCATTACCATATACTATGCCATCTGCTCATGTAAAAATTTAAAAGTGCTTTGAAAACATCAAAATGCTTTAAAATAGGATTTACATGTTGAAATATGTTTGTTTAGCAAATAAGTTTGAACATGTTTTAATGTTGCATAATATTTTGACTTTGGTCAGTTTCTCTTAATTGTATTCTCTTTCAGAACTGCCAACCTCCAGAAGACGACGAACTTTTTGATTCTGTCTATGAAAATTTTTGAAAACGTTTTTTGGTTGTTGAATTTTTTTCTTAATGTCAAATAAAATATATTTTTATGATCTCGATGAATGTGTCGTGTTTTCTTTTTTAAAACTCTTCCTGCATAGCGTTTTTATGAAGCCTATAAAGCCCCGCCCTTTCGGCACATAAACCAATCGATATGCAGTTCAGCTCGCATCCAATAGAAAACATTCGTGACTGCACTTCCTGCTTCTTGCCCCGCCCCCTCTAGTGTCAACAATGGCAGCCGAGGGAGATTTTCTGATGCGCTACCGGGCTGTGTCAAATAAACTGAAAAAGTAAGAGCTGAAATAACAGCTTCATTGCTTGTTAAATTACTATTATATTGTTGTTCTGTTAATGTTATTCTCTGTTAGTTCTGTAAGACGATACATTTTTTCTACGAAAATTGCGATGACCAATGTCATGAGCACACAACACAACACACCTCTCACTAGCACGTAGCTAAAATCAATATCCATGTATATTATTGTTAATATTCAGTACGTTATTAAATAAAAAATGCCTCAAAATAATGATTGTTGTGTTAATTTTACATGTGTTAACTTGTAAGACATCTTGTCAGCTTGACATGCTTTCGACTGTCAAATTCCATTGAATTATAATGTATTTTCTCCTTTATACCGCAGGCGCTTTCTTCGGAAGCCTAATGTTGCAGAAGCAAGTGAACAGTTTGGTAAGAATAAGAAATGTGTTTGAACATGTAAACTCTTTAAATAAAGATCACTGTCACCGAAAAGCAGTCACAGTTTAATATTGGCTGACATCTGTCTTTAGGTCAGCTGGCTAAGGAGCTGAAACAGCAGGACTGTCCTCAATATGCTGCCTTCTGTAATCTTGCCATGGCCCGGTAACACCTCTTTTTTAATCATAGAATATGAACCCGTGGAAAGTTATTATTTTACTAATGTATCATGTCATTGTTTGCAGTTGTGAGCAGACTCTGTTCAACGCCCCAGGAGAAGCCCTGGCTCTGACCGACGCCGCCCGACTCTTCTTGGCTTCTGAACAGGAAACCAGAGCGCTGGGAGCTCCCGGTTTTGATGAGAACATGCAGGCAGCAATGAACTGCTATAGTTTTGCCATTAAGGTAGTTAAATGTTTATTTCTAAGTTATCCTTAGCCGTGCGGATACACAGACACAGGTATTTTCAAAGGTTGTACATTGGCAAAGTTTTTAAGTCTGAAATACACAAAAGTGGACTGTGGAAATTCAAGTATTGTTTCTGCTCAACTGAGCCTAAAAATGATCTAGCGCTTTCACACACTGTTACTGCCTTACTCGCAATGATAAATAAAATAATCACCATTAGCAAACCAAAATCTGTTTTGAAGTATAAATCACCCAAAAATGAAACAAACTATGCCGGACCAACATATTCAAAGTCCCGCAGTCTTGTAATCGCATTCAGATTTTGTGTTTATTATATTTTGTAGGTGCAAATAAGTACTTATATATTGTTTAGGTCTATATTGAGATGAATCAGCCTGTTATGGCCGCCAGTCTCTCACTGGAGCTTGGCAATGCTCTGAAGGTAATACATTATCGTAATACATGGAGGAGTTTATAATTATGCTGTGAATAAATCGATTTTAATCCGCACTCTTCTCTAAATATTTCTCTGTAGGACATGAACAGACCAGCGGAGGCCATAGTTCATTTTCAGAGGGCCGCAGAACTGCAGATTCAAACTCCAATCGAGTCGCTGCTGTCGCTGTGGGAGATGGCTTCCTGCAAAATACTGACTCGTGAGGATTGTTCCAATGTTTTGAGGAATTGGTTGTAAGGAGTTCAATTCTTTGGTTTCTGTAGTAACAGTAAAGCGATGTTTCATTGGCAGGTGATTACGACGGGGCTCTTGCTGTGCTCTCTGAGATGCAGCACATGTGTCAAGAAAGAGGAGCACAGCTACCTGGGACCAACACCCCCGTCGGTACGAATATAATAAACTTTAATTAAATTAGTGTAGATGTCAGCTAATGATAACCATGGGAGGGGTAGTCTGCAGATGTAACAGATTCACGCATTGCATCCTCATTTCAGGTTCGTTTATGGATTTCATAGCAAAGTGTGAGATCTCCAGAGTATTACTGCTTATGCTGCTTGAGGTAAAGTAAATATAAACTCATGTATGAATGACAATGAACAATGTTTATTCATAATAACAGTACCATTGATATGGTCCTGTTTGCGCAAACTCATATTTTGTCGGTGTGTTTTAGCCTCCCCCTCAGAAACTGTTACCTGAGCATGCTCAAACACTCGAGCGATACGCCTGGGAGTCATTCGACTCGCACAGTCAGGGTAAGACCTCCTAGCATACAACAAAGCGTAGCAATTTACATGCAGACTGTTCAGAATAAACTCCTGTGACCTTCTGCCCTCTAGTAAACTTCCTCCCAGAGAATGTGTTCCTCCTACTGCAGTCAGTCGTGGTATGTCTCTTTAAAACGTTACGTTTAATCTGTATATAATGTACGCAATACTGATGGCTGAAGTGATCTGACTTGTCTGCTTGTAGATGGCTTGTCAGGAGAAGGACACTGAATCTTTAAAGGCTCTGCAGACAGAACTGTGGTGAGCTTTCTGTGTTTTCACTGAGGTATTGTAGTCTTGGCTTTTTTTAACGCATTTCTCTTTTTCTCTCTCACAACAGGCCTTTGCTTTCGGCAGAACAGAATCATCTTCTACACTTAGTGGTGCAGGAGAGAATTACACCCTCCGGTCAGGGTATATAATTCCCCCCCACCAAAATCTTTATTCTGGAACATTCCCATGCCAGTGCCTGGTGCATTTTGGATGAGAGCTCTAGAAGATCACTGGACCTTTCAGAACTGTTCATACGCGTGTGAGAAAATCTACCATTCCTTTAATAGCATGAGAATTGCTACTTGAAGAAATCCTTTAATTGATCTAGCTTCTATAATCTATATTTACTGATATCCTCCATTTTGAATCCATTTCGTATATTGATGCTATATATTATTTAAAGTGATAAAATATTGATGTTGTAAATAAAATTACAGAAGAGATGGTTCGTCTTTTTTTATTTGTGTGACGAATAAAAGTAAGATCCTCCGTGGTTTATGCACTGTCATTGCACTGAAAAAATACAACCAATCCTTTTCATTTACTGTCAATTTTCAAAATAATAGACTTCTGGAATAGATAATAAAACATTTCTGAAGCAAACATAACAGGCAGAAACTTAATAAACCAGACCTTGATATTATAACACGTGAATGTTAAACGGTAAATTTGCTCCCGTAAAATATGAATACACAAGCAAAAGAGAACCAAGAAATTACATTCAAGATTTTCAGAAGATCATGTGCTCTAGAATCTGAATCTTAATGAGTGGTCAAGGTGATCATCTGACCTCCACAAACATTCATCACGTTAAAGCTAAAATGCTCAAAATACTTCGCATAGCACTCAAAGGAAACCATGTTTCTTCACCTCGCTGCGCTTAAATCGGTCTGTAAATATGGTGGTGGAATGTTTGTATACGATCATTAAATAAAGAGCACCACAGAAGCACCACAGACTGTCATGTGCTATTGCCATCAACAAGCAAATCTACTGGAAAGAAAATCTATTGGCTAGGAGTATTTTGATATGATGTAATCATACAAACACTCACCAACCTGTGTGTGTTTGTATCTATTTTAAAGTGCAAGTGATGTTCAACAGAAACAATTATCCTCAGAAGAAAGTTTTAAACTACACTCTTATTTATATAGCTTTGTATGTTCTTTATATGTACAACTTATCTTTCTCTATACATGTTTTTGGTACATGGTTTTTACATTTCATTTCTGCATATGCTTTATCATCTCCCACGTAATCGCTTGTTCAGACCCTCTGGTTGCCCTCAGTGCGTTATGTAACTAGAAAAGATGGCCAGTCAAAAGCGTGTAAATAAAAAAATGCAAAATTTACATTTTATCTTCCTGTTCGAGAAAACCAGACAGTTATCTTGAGTCTCTGAGTGAAGATTTTCTCACAGTCAGATTTTTACACTCTTGCTTGACATGCTGATATTTTTTCAGCTGCGCAAGTTTCTTCTCTTCTAACTCAGCCTGTAACATTCAACCACATTTTTTTATTTACAGCACCTAGACTTAATACAGTCATTCACAGTCCACATTAAAGTGACACAAGATGAACTAAGGCTGTGGATTAGCACTGAGAGCGCGGGCCGAGATTCAATCCTCTCGTTTGCGAAGGATGATGTACATAATTCCAGTGAAGAGGGTCAGTAGCCAGCCGAACCAGGCCATGATGTAAGACCAGCCGTACCAACCGTCCTTCTCATCTCTGTGGAAGTGATCCGTGTAGACTGACAGCGCAACCATTATGCAGAAACCTAGAGAAGTGAGAGGTCAAAATTTCACATACCCATACTGTATTTCAATGATTTACTCATTCAACCATCAAACGACCAGACATAGGAACTCACAGGAGATTAGTTGCACGACTCCAGAGATGGTGAAGCGCTGCCCTTTACCCAGAGTAAAGAGTTGGTAGATGAACACACAGAGGGAGAACACAGCAAACAGGCAGGACAGAACTGCAAACGCCTGTACCGCCTGCAGGTAGTCTAATAAAAGAGCAATGGCTGTATTTAGTCCTGGTGAGCATGCTGTATACGTAGAATGTTATGGGAATGAATTCTTCGTCTACCTTTCCTGTAGGAGGTCGGTATGTCCATGTACACCCAGACATTATCTTCATTCTCCATCACCCATTTGCCCCACAGGTCTGTGTAAAGGGTCCTCGTAAACCACCAGGCCTGGTTAACACAAAACTCCCAACATTAAATGTAATCAATGTTTGAAGGGAAATCTAAGAAATGTTTTTTTTTTATTAAAAAGAGAACAGAAAAATGTAAATTACTCCAGTGAAACTGTTTGTATGGTGAATACACAAGCGTTCATTAAAACTGATTTTAAGTCACACTTACATCATCGATAGTTGCCCAAAAGAGGAAAAATATTGTAGTAAGATGAAGAAAACAGATTCCTGCCAATGCCTTCAACATATTCAGAGGAAGAGAACACAGCTGCTGTAGGGAAAATAAACAAGAAAAATATAAAGAATGCTAACAGATAAGAAGTTATGTGCATGTGGTTGTAAAAAAATACGAAAGGGCTTTGATGCTCTATGATCAATTTTCCGAACATGAATGCATGTTTTTTTTAATATACAATCATATATATGACTTTTCAAAAAAAATTCAACCCAAAATTAAAATTCTGTCATTATTTTTTGCCCCCGTGATTTCAAAACCTGCATGCGATTCTTTCTTCTATGAAGAACAAAAGATGTTTTACGAAATTTCTCGGTGGTTTCGTGTCTATACAAGTCAACATTCTCAAAAATATCTGACTTTGTGTTCTGCAAAAGTCATGCAAGTTTGGAATGACATGATGCTGAATAAATGAAAGAATATTGATAGACAGTTTGTTTCCAAAATGACATGCAGAGATACCCAACTGCTTTTCAACCATGAAAGAGACCATAAGTGGCAAAGAAATTGGGGGAAAGGGGGTAAGTGGTTGCAATTTTTAAAGTCACGTGGTTGGACTGACAGCTCAGGGCTTTTAAAATGCTGATGCATGCTTTCATACATGTTGAGAGAATCGAGAAATGTTGTAGGAGAAACTGTTATTGTAAAACAAAATATCAGATGTGCTTAAACAGCTAAATCAAATCGTCAATGCATTCATCATGTTTTTCTAAAGGATGCTTGTTCATCAAAACATTGATGCAATCGACTATAACTTACGTTGATGTTACTGTTATTTATTGTCAAGCGAAATGCAAATCTACATTATATTCATTAAACGAATGTACAACATAATAAGAAAATGCGTACAAAGAAAGCATCAGTGCGGAAAAACGAACAGCTCAGGCAAAGCACATAACGGACTGGTCTAATACAAAGAAATTCACCATATAGTCGGCTGTATCGTCACAGTTTGGATCAAATCCTATATCATCACTTGTATTTCAATACATATTACATTATCTGTTACGTCATTATCTGTAATAATAAACACTTTAACAAATAACTTGAACTTTCAAACCTCACCTACACGATCGTTTTAAGGCGATGCCACAGATAGGAAGACGGTACCTTTGGGTATTTTAAGTTCGCAATTTGTTTCTTGTTTTTCGTATTTGATGACCCACCATCAGCCAGGACGCTCGCTTCCCCGCACCAGCTGCGCGGTCTCGCCCCCTCCCGCACTCTTTTGGTGCATTGAGAACCCCACCCATTCCGAGGACTTTTTCGAGTCCTTACGCATCCCACATCCAGACAATAAAACGTTTCTTAAACGTCACTCCAGTCACTAAGGCCAAAACACGCTTATCGGACAGTGATAGTCTGATGCTTACAGTAAATATACTTTTGAGTTTCTCCATTTGTGCCTCGTGAGCCGCACGTCTTGATTTGTTTCTATCGTTTTTAAGTCCAATTACCTAAAGCTCTGATGTGCAATACACAGCTGCCGATCTATCCGCACGCGACAGCATCCCTCATCTCGTTTACAGATGCGCAACGACCGCACATTCCAGACTCGTCCGGTGTCGCGCTCATAAGCTCACTGCACCTGCAGGTTGAGAAGAACTGCTCGGGCGGGACAAGTGCAGATCAGCATGGATACCCAACTATAGGCCGGACTAAGTGCCACCCAAAACCAATCTCTCCAATCATGTTAAAGGAGTGCAGAGACAGATGCGCGTTTGACCGCATGCGGCGCTGCGCAGACCACTCGGCGTATGACACAAACACTCCGAACGATGTGCGGTGTTTCAGTCATGTACCTGGAGCGACACCTAGTGGCTAAATTAAATACATTTTTTAGGACTGAAAATATGAGAGGGAAGTCACAAACAGGGAGATTACATCAAGATTTATTTACACAAATTCGGTTTTGTCAAAGCAGTGAGTTTCAACGTCAGTCAAATACCAGTTTGAGTCGTAGTATATCATAATAATAATTATTGTTATTTATATTTTTTCAGACATTAACCAACCAATAAGAGACATAGCCTACTGGTGATTGAATATTTTTGTAAATAGCTAAATAAACAAGCCTCGGCACAATTTTATGATAATTGCAGAGTAAATAAATATGGTTTGCTGGCCAAAATGATGGTAAACAAAAGCTTTTACATTTGAACCTGTAGGTCTAAATATCTCAATTGGATTTGACTTTTATAACGGCAATGTACATGGCCATTAAAATCGTGTGAACTTGTTGAAAGCCTGCAATATTTTCTTAATCGAATGGGGATTTCGACCACTCGACGATAATGTTATTGGATAATTAATTTTAGCTGGGAATTGGTCATTTGCATATGTCCTTCTGAAACCTTGTATGTCCATATTTTGCTTTCGTTTTGTTGTTGCCATAATTTTATTATTAACAACCTTTTGTGTTTGTCACTCGGTTTTGTTAATATCTAACCTATTAAAAAGTGATTTTGGACATATGAGGTTCTGGAAGGACAGCAGCAATACTTTAGTATTTTTAAACCTTTGAAAATAATAGTTAACTTTGTAAACTAAGAGAGAAAACACATTCAACAAGCAAAATATGTTATGTGTTACAAAAAGTCAAAATAAACAAGTTTCATTTTGTTCTGGGCTCATTCTGGTGGATTTTTCTTCATTAGGCCCTTTTAGTGTCCAAAAGATTGTTTGAAATAAAATGAGAATACATGCATTTTAAATGGAAAAACAATTTTCAGAAATATTTTTATATTACAATATAATTATGGCCGGAATATTAATAATATTACATTTTTTAATAACATTTTAAGGTCAATGTCAGAGTGTTTTGTCATGATGAGGTTAGATGTTATTTAAGAATGAATTGTATTCGCAAAAAATGTATTGAAATAATATATGAATGGCATTACTATAATTTGCATGGTTAGGCTGAAGTTCAATTGGCCACTTAAACAAAAACATACTAAAGAAATAAATATATAAACCATATATATATATTACTGTGGTTATTAAATAAACGTATAACATGTCATATGTAATCAAAATACTTAAGTTGAAAAAAACCAATCAATCAATTCTTGGACCAGAAGTCCAAATACTGGTCCAAATGCAATGTGTTGCAAGCGCGTTTAAAGGGATACTTTACCCAAACATACAAACTCTGTCATTATTTACAGTTTCAAATCTGTATAAATTCCTTTGTTCTGATATTTGGAAGATGCACATCTCGCCTCGCCCCCAATGACTACCATAGTAGGAAAAAACAACTGTAGTCAAAAGTGCACCAGAACACTTTGCTTTCTTAGATTCTTCAAAATGTCTTCTTTTGATAATGTAATTTATCCTACTATGGGAGTCAACAGGAGGCAAGATCTGTTTGGTAATAAGCATTCCTCCTAATATATTTCTCTGTCTTCATCAGAACAAAGACATTTATACAGATTTGGAACAACGCGAAGGGGAGTAAATGACGACAGAAGTTTCATTTTTGGGTGACCAACCCCTTTAATTGATTGCCTTACATAAAGGCCCACAGGTGAACTATATTGACCATGTTGATTAGACTCGCCTTGTGTGTGCTTTGGTACGCATCTGTGGTAGAACGTCACACTCGCGATGTATTGCAAACCTAAAAAATTAATTTCATTCTTGGTATTATTAACAATAACACATCTTCTCAACTGCGGATCTTTAAGCGCTAAGGAAGACGCTGCAGGAAACGGCATCTTTTACTTCTACAATCTCACAGACGAAACTGGAACTTCGCGACGAATCCGGAGCGGTGGTTTGAAACTTAACGCTATAAATGCGAATTCAAAGCGCATTGAACACACGAGGATAAAACGTGTTTCCGACGGACATCACAACGAAACGTTTACAGACCCACTTCATACGAGTGAACTTCTATCATCTTGGCGACCCGACAACGGTTTAGTTACGCATTCCCACAATGAAAGCGCATCACTTAGAAGTTTCACCAAGAGAGCTTCTGATATGGACGCTGGATTTCAAGCGGACACTCCAGGTGTGTATTTACCCAATATTTACATATTAATAGCTATCAATATATGCGCATGTTACATTTGATGTGTTTGATAAACAGCGTATAAGGTACGAGGGGTTCCTGGGAAAGCGTACTACAGTTCTCCGCTTGAGTTTAACTCGCACGCTTTCAAACCTATGGTACGCTGTTTTGGAAATGTAATGACTTTAACAGCTCATGGGAGAGCATACTCGCACATCCTTGTGGACCGAGGTGAGAATAATGAAAAGTTTTCTCTTTTTAGAAATAAAATGATCATTGAGACATCTGCAGATAATTAACTTGACTCATTCATTTACAGCGGGTGTTTCCCCATTATATTTGTTCCAGTTGCCTTCATACTGTGGTTACAATGTCCAAGTCACATGGAGAGATCTTGTGGTCATGGCACCGTTTGATGCCTGTTACATCACACAAGAGGTAGCAAATATGTCATATTGAGTTTTTTTAACCTTGTGCATTTGCCAAACTTAATCACTTGAGAAAGAGAAACGCATTCAACTGTTATTTGCTTAAGCCTCCGTAACAAATTGATTTGTCTAAATGTCTTTTAGACATTACGCTTATTTTATCATATCTTTTTGCTGTTGTTGTATCGTCGTGTTCATGTTTACTGATGCTTGTTGCAACTAACACAAGTTTCCTGCTATCCATAATATTGAAAATAAAATTATTAATTTTACAATTGTTTTTCCTCTACAGAATGGAAGTTATGTTCTTTCGCTGCTGTGGTGGGGCAGACCCATAAAGATGGCCTGCCCCGCGACACACGTCTCACAACCTTCGGTCTTCTGCTCTCGCTATGGCATGGTCATTCGAATAGAACGTGCTCAAGAACCTGTTGAGAAACACCGAGTTAAAGGTAAGCATGTAATGTTGATATGGGAGTCCAATGCTGGGATTCAGAGTAATGTTGTTGCTATGCTTCACAAGAATATAAATGTGATGGCCTATCTGCATTACCATTATTTACAAGGACACTTCACCCGAAAATTGAAGTTCTGTTGTCAAATCCTGTTTTTCTTTCTCTGTAGAACCTATTTTGAGATGTCTCAGTGGTTTTGTGTCCGTATAATGGAAGTCAATGGTTGACCATGTTGTTTGGTTACCAACACTCTTCTAAATATCTTCTTTTGTGTTCTGCAAAAGAAAGAAACTCTGACAGGTTTTAAATAACAAGAGTGTGATTAAATGAAGACTGAATTGTCTTTTTTTTTCACTTCAAGTAAGACAATATGTGAATTTTAACATTTCCTTAATACACCTAAAAAGCTGAGCAATTCTAGCAGTGTTTCGATATCCATAGATTTTCATTAGACGGTTTTGTTTTCTTTAATTTGGTTGAGGTGAGTCAAAACATAATCTAAATGCAATATTTCTTGTTGTTCACAGTGAATGGGAAGGTGTTGCCAGTCCTGTCAGAGACATGTGCCTATCATGTAAATTCTTCGGATGTTGTCATACTTTATACTGCTTACAGCTCAAAATGTGTCACTTTAAAGGCAAGAAAAGTGGTTTGAAATGAACAGATCATTAGTTTTCTTGAACTCTCAAAATTGTATGCTTTTGTACTCTGCCATTCAAATTTTCATATTATGGAGACAATGATGAAACGGGGGTGAGTTAAAGGTCCGGTGTGTATATTTTTGGAGGCTCTATTGACAAATGCAATATCATATACACATACCTATGTCTTCAGAAGTGTATAAAGATCTTGCATAACGAAACGTTATGTATATTACCTTAGAATGAGCTATTTCTATCTATCGCCTTTCATGGATTTCGCCATGTTGTTTCTACAGTAGCCCTGAGTGGACAAATACGCTCAACAGAGCGAGTTTCATTAATGTAATCTCCTTTAGCAAAAGCGTCAACCCTGACGACGACGACTTAGTCCTCTGTCACTCACTGTAGCGCTTTCATAAGGGAGTGGTGGAGTGAGCCATTGGTTGCAATTCACAACCTCATCACTAGATGCCACTAAATTTCTTCCACTGGACCTTTAAATTAAGAGTTTTTCTTTTTGCAAGCCTGAACATTGCACTTCATAGTAAAAGTGTTTTTTGATAGGATGGGGAGTACCAGCTTGTCATCATCGTGGATGGAAAGCAGTTCGCCCTCTCTTGTCCGTTTCCTCGCCATCTTTCTCCATTTCACCCCTACAATCATTCACATCTATTCCAACGACCTCTGAAGCGAAAACCTTTGATTCCACATGTACCTGGTTCTATAAGAGTTATTGGAACAATACGCCAGCCTAAAACACCATCTAAACCCCCTGCGGTTCCTTCTGAACCTCCCTTGGTAACACAGTTTTACCCTGACCCTCTGAACTGTCCACCTTATCCAGAGGCGTTCTGTTCTCAGGTCCCCCACCATGACTACCAATATAATCAGACATTGAGCGCTGATTCAGAATCAACAGTCCAGCCGATGCCAGGGATGGACATCTCAAACCAACCTACATACATGCCTCCGACCACTCCTGTCATGCAAACTGACCTGTTACCCACAATTCCCATCTCTCCTCCGGTACCCACTGAACAGCCTTCCAAGTTGATGTCTCCATCACTTATTTGCACAAGGAACAGAATAACGGCAACTCTGCCCTCCGCAAAAATGGCCTCCATTAAAGTCAAGGGTGAGCTGTAGTGCATTTCTCACTTAATCACCCCTGTCATTCAAAACCTGTATTTGACTCTTTCTTCAGTAAAGCACAGATGTGTTGAGAAATGTCTTGGTGGTTTTGCGTTTATACAATGGAAGTCAATGAATGTTTTTTATTTCTGTTTATACACAAAGAAACAAAGACCGACAGCTGGGTGTCAATTGCCTCTGTTCCGGCGTCCTGTGATTACACGCTTCGCTCAAGGGGTGGTGCTGTTGTGCTCTCGTCTCCACTGCCGGCCTGTCACACAGAAAAACTGGTGAGATTTCACTTACTCGAGTCTTTATACAAGCATATTAGTTGAATTTAGCATAATATTTGCAAATCTCATGGCGATATGTCTGACATGCTCGGAGAAGGATCTGGAAAATTGACAGAACATACTAAAAAAGTTTACAAATCCTTCTTTCACATAAGATTCCTCCTGTTTGATTTAAATTGTCTGTCTTTCTGTATATGGATAATGTAAAATCGACCCCGATCAGAATTTAAGGGATACTTCTCATGACAAAGTATAAAGAGTTGTTGTTGGAAACAACTGTGTGTGACTCTTCTGTGGATTTTAGAAACGTCTGTGGTTTTGTGTCTATATAAGGAAAGTCAATAGAGGTCAATGTTTGTTGGTGACCTTCCTTCTTTAAAATAGCTTTGTTGTTCTGCAGAAGAAAGTCATGAAGGTGAATAAATGAAAAAAATCATTTTGAATTTCAAACTGGCCCTTTAACGTTGTGTTTGGATGCACAAAAACATGGTTTCAATTGTATTATTATCATTTGTACACCGTCCTCTGTTTACCTAAAAATCATCTGCTCACCTTTTTCTCTTTGGCTTTAGTCGTCCTCCGTTACCGCTTTCTTCATACGCTTCTGGGATTCCTCTCGGATGCGAACACGAACCATACAGCTTCAGTGTCGGCACACGCTTCCTCCTGACGCGATCGAGCCTTTCCATCAGATGATACCTCACACTTCAAGCGCACCTTCTCGACAACCCCCTGATCTTCAGGTGTTGTGTTCCAGCCAACATATGAGCGTAAATGTGCCACCTGGACCGATATTCAGACTCGTGGTTGAAAGTGAGTTTTCTGGTAAAACTGAAATGCATGCTGTGTTTTCCAATATCTTTCATTTTATGTCCATATATTTTTTTTATAGCCCCCTCCAGTGGCATAAAAACGCAAACTGAAGCCGTGCCCCTTTTGGAGGCCCCGAGTCATTGTGGCTACTCTCTGAAAAGAGCCAAGGACGGTGCCTTTAACATCCTTCTGCCTTTTTCTTCCTGTCACATGATTCAGCAGGTCTGTGATGTCATTCTGTAGTATCGTGCTGATTTGATCAATGTGTGTGCGTTTGCTTCTCTATCATACTTGTTGTTTGAAACAGGATGGGCAACACAAAATTATATTGAAATATCAGACGCCGGATGGACGGCCTGTCGAGACGTTGCTGTCGTGCCAAGCTTCTGAAAGTCAGGGTATAAATCTGGACCTGTAAGACATCAAGCATATGATCTTCGCCCAAAATTTTACGACTTTGCATGATCTTTGTTTTGTAGAGTGCAACGTGGTCGCTGACCAGCAGCTGGTTTGTGGATCTGGGGCTTTATCGTCAACAGAATGCCATGACAAAGGTTGCTGTTATTCTTTAGACACCCAGCTGTGCTATTACCCTATGGACGGTGAGTTGTTTAACAAACATTCAGAGCAAAAATTGTTTCCAAGGCAGCAGAGTACATTACGCACGGTTTCAATGAATCATACGTTCCCATCAGAATGCACGGCAGATCATCATTTTGTTTTCTCGGTTAACTCCTCCGTGGCGAATCCGCCCCTTTCTCCGTCCACCCTCGTCACTGCTGGTATCAGCTCTTGCTCACCCTACAAAGTTACCGCTGACTTCGCCTTGTTCAAGATACCGCTGGATGAATGCGGCGTCCACCGATATGTAAGTGTTTTACAGTTACTATGCTTTCTGTTTGTCTCAGACTTGGCATACATTCTAGACGTACATATTCTAACTGGAGTGTCTGTAGGAGGTGGGTAAAACTGTGATCTACATGGTCGAGATCCTGAATCGAGTGCAGTCTGTCACTTTAAATTACGGCACCATCACCAGAGACTCGCCTGTAAGGTACACGTGTACATACGATGGCACAGACTCGTGGCGAGCCGGATGATGTGCTGAGATTTATGTCCTGCTTGTTCCAGGTTGTTGGTTGAGTGTCGCTATTATCCCGGCTCTGTTGTCAGTGTGGGATACCTGGTGAAAAGTCCTTCCCTCGGACCTGCTATCAAAGCTCAGGGGGTGTTTGGTGTTCAGCTCAGAATCGCAAAAGGTTCGTTGAGGCATAAGAGCTTGGTGTTATTCATTATACCTTCATTTATTCAATGTGTATATATTTGTTAGTATCAGAATTTAAAGGTCCAGTGTGTGAAATGTAGCGACATCTAGAGTTGAGGCTGTGAATTGCAGCCAAAGGCACACACTATCACTCCCCCTCCATTTCGAAGCTCTACGTTTGCTCACACAGAGCAAAGATGTTGTCACATTTTTGCTTCTTTGCCAAAGCAGAATGCACTAACATATTTACGAAAAACAGGCTCTTTAGAGCAGTTCGCCCGTTTAGGCCTACTGTAGAAACAACGTGGAGTATTTTATGCAAGGGGAACTGCGGTGTCTGTAGATAGAAATGGCTCATTCTAGGGTAATAAAACGCATTGCTTCGTTATTCAAGGTCATTATATATCTCTGAAGACAGTTATTTTTATTTATTGCATTTGTCAATTAATTCCTCTGAAAAAATAACACACTGGACCTTTAATGCAGAGGTTTTCAAACTTTATGATGCCCAAAATATTAAGGACCCCAAAATATGACGAATAGTTTGTGAGGAAGCGCATTTTAAAAAATGTCTCTACATATTTTAATGTAAAAAGAATCATTTTAAACTACAATTTCACACTTGCTATATATCTAACATAAGGTTAGCTATTATTCAAGCTTGGAAACAATGTTACACTCGTTTTACAAATAATCCTCTGAAAATAAATCGAAGGTGACAACAGAGAGAAACACTTACTAGAAAGATGGAATGCAAATATAAACAATTCTGCTATGTATGTAGCACTTTGAACCTAATTAATGTTCAGTTCTGTGAGCTTCACTCTGAATTTAATTGGTTAACTTTTAAACCCTTTTGTACCAAGAGGTTTTCAAACCAGTATATCTTAATGACTACTCAGAAATTTTAATAAAAAATATTTTGTTATTCAAATACATTCGAATTATTATAAATGTATATATTTTAATATGTAAAGCTGTTTTGCAACCGTGAAAAGTGCTATATAATTTTTTTTATACTTTATCATTTGAATTTATAGGAAAATTGTAGAAAAAAACACAATTTTGACATTCTCTTGAACACAGATTTTCTCTGAATTATTAGCAAGTCACAGAAACATGTTTTTCTTCCTTTTTTCTTTAGATGAATACTATGAGGACTTTTACCCACAATACCACCAGCCTCTGCGTATGCTGCTGGGGAAACCCCTTTATCTGGAAGTACGCTTGATAAACCCCCCAGACCCCACTGCTATGCTGCTGGTGCATTACTGTGTCGCTTACCCACGCTCTGCAAGATCTGCCTGGATCCTTATTTACGATGGGTATCCTTTTTTTCTGAATTTTTATTTTCTAAAATGCAAATTTGGAGAAACTCTAAGAATACAAGCTTTTCTTTTAAAACGACACTGCCAACGGATGTGATTCTATAAATGATATAAACGTTGTCCATCTTTAGGTGCCCAAACTCTCTTGACCTAACTCCAACCCACACGCCACCGGCCACACCTGCGGAAGCTCTGACCAATCACGTCCGGCGATTCACTGTCACTACGTTCAAGTTCCTGCCAGATGATGACAGCTTGCAAACGGATGAGGAAGTAAAGTTGTGGTCAAATAGTTCGCCTTTGCAAGTGCTTGATGTCAGATTTAAAAGACTGACTTCAAAACTTTCTTTGACCTCTGTTGCAGATCTATTTTATGTGTTCAACTGAGGTTTGTCTGCCATCAGACGGTCCATGCATTGAAGGCTGCTTTGAAGGTAAATGATCTCTGTATTATATATATTTTCCCTTCAGTATGAAATTAGTCATTTATTTGTGACCGCACTTAACATAATCTAGAGCTTTCTTGCAAATGGTTCAAACGTACAAATCACAGCCAAACCATTGAAATGCAAGAGAAGCTTTGTTTGCCTGCTCTTTCACTGCAAATCCTTTGTTTTTCCAGATCCTGCAAATGTGAAGTCTTGAGAGAAAACTGAGCTCGGATGAATGCTTTCTTTCTTGACAAATGTGCACAGTAACACTTTGGCAACCGCAAACAATAAAACTTTGAAACGCTGTCATGTTTCAGTAATGACTCATCACACGTCAATGGAGACTTGCTTTCTCTTCACTCATTGGCCCAGGGCTCCAGTTTATTTCAATGTTTAGTTAAATATTTGTAGAACTTAACGCATCATGTCTTTACAGCGTCTTTAAATTAGGAGGTACAGTTATCTTTAAAATGAATTGCACCAGAAGAAATAATCAAGCGATCAAAGTTTTTATCAGTAATAGTGGCATGAGATATTGAAAGGAAGTTATTCCAGTGCTGTTTTTACAAGTCAATGATAGGAAACACAAAAATAATAGCGGTAACCACGACAAAGGCGTGAATGTGATGGACCTTGTTTGCCAAAAATACCAATGAAGACCAAACTTTGAAGTCAAATGCAATGTTGCTTTACATAAAAACATCTTTCAAATACATGCAAAAAATCAAATGCTCAATGTAACTATTAATATCCATTCATTTCACATTGTGATTTCGTTTTTTACGCTAAACTGCTTCGGTTTAAGCCACAATTTATATACAACTGTACACTTATAATACTTTCGGTTTTGTAAAGCTAAAGTACATGCATAATCTTGGTCGGGTAAGCATTCAGCTCCAGGTCCCGCTGTAGGAATGTGCACGCGCGAACTTGTCTGTGCATTTAGTTGAAGGGTCTATAGTGTTTTCTGCTGTGTGTGATGAGATTGGAGCTCTGACTGAAGGCCTTACCGCACACTTTACACACATGCGGCTTCTCACCTGAACAAAACCGAAATTAAACCAATTGATATAGAGAAATGGTTCATATAATCATTGAAAGCAACAATGCTGAATGTACATTGTCTTCTCATTTACGTGTGTGTGCGTGGGGCTCACCTGTGTGTATGAACGTGTGCTTCTTCATATCGGATTTCTGATGGAATCTCTTGCCGCAGTACTGACAGGGATACGGTCGCGTGTCCGAGTGGATCAGCAGATGAGTGGACAGTGTGGATGAGCGCTTGAAAATCTTCCCACATTCCTTGCAGTCAAACGTCCGTTCCTTCAACAACAAACAAATAAATATATATAGTTTGTAAATAAAATGCACACTAAAAAGACCTGCCCTGAAATAAACTTAAAATAAATCGGAAGCAATTGTTAAAACAGTTGTATGAAAATAAGTTTATATTCATATTTGAACATTTATGATGTATTTGTCACTTCGGGTTCATGTAGGTGGGCACAAGAGGGAGATATATAGCCATGATCACAATGAAAACTCATTTGTCAGTCATAGGCTACCTTGACTCTGCATGACGTCGCAGGGTCTTTGCTGTCAAGGAATGCTAGAGAGTGTCCGTGGCGACCGTTGTGTGATCTGTACACGTGACTCTCCAGGCGAGTGAGGGAAGTGAACATCTAATGGACAGACCAAAAGAACAGATAGCTGATTTGAAAATGTCAGAAGTAGTGTTTTCTCCAATCATTTTGTTGTATTAATGCATTTGGTGGACACATGTCTCCAAAGTGGCTTACATTGCATTGTTTTCTACACTTTGTTTCTCACTATGTGCAATCCCCTGGTTTCGAACCCATGACCTTGGCTTTGCTAGCGCCATGCTAGTTTCCCAACCCAGTCCTACGTGGTACCCCTGACAGAATGTTTTAGATCTCTCCTAATATGAAACACCCGATTTAACTCATCAGCCTGTAAGAGACATTTCAAACATTCAGAGGGAAGCTGGTGAGTTAAATCAGGTGTTTCATATTGGGAGAGATCTAAAAATTCTGTCAGCGTTGCCACGTAGGACTGGGTTGGGAAACACTTCTCTAACCAATGAGCCACAGGAAAGCATTTCTTGCACCACATAGTCAGAAAACTTCATGGTTCATGTTGATAAGAGATGATGTAAAGAACACACATTCGATCTAAAATCATCCAGTAAGTCCGCAAAATGATTTAATAAATATGTTTTCGCCACATTGATCCAATGTTAAATCAATTATCGTTGCCATCTGGATTTAGATCCAGTCTACTTGAATGTGTCATGCAAAAAGTTTTATATTGAAATCTGTCCAAAAACAGGCGAGTTTCACCTTTCCACATAAACTGCAGTGTTTTGTGGGATTTGTCGGAGAGCTGCTGTTGAGCTCCTGCATGTCTCTGGAGATGACGGGTAACCAGGGGACTGGAGAGATAGGAGAGCCAAATTGGAAATCTGCTGCATCTGCAGTAAACAATCAACAAACAAGGATGAATTATGCAAATAAGGTCCGATAATTCCTTAGAATTCTTTTTTGCATTCCTCCTTCCCAAACCTGAGCTTTATTGTTCATGCAATATGCGACATGAATAGAAAGACGTTGATATTTAGGTATATATATAAAGCTTCACTTATTTTTTTCTGACACAATTACAGCGATATCTACACATAATGTAAATATGGTTCTTCGGATGAGAGGTTAAAACCGAGGTCCTGACTCCCTGTGGTCATTAAAGATCCCATTGTAGAGTAAGGGTGTTACCCCGGTGCCCTGGCCAGATAAATGCCTCATTCATTCATAATAAACATTAAACATATAAAGGTTGGAATTAGATAACACATATTTGAATTACCTGTTACCCAGTCATTCTCACTATTATGTGTGTTGCCTTTTTTCATGAGCGGAGAATGTGGTTGTGTCTCCAGGGCTGATTCCTCCGGCAATGTGGAAACTTTTAGGGGGACGGACCAACCTACTAGGCCCAGGTAGGGCCCATCAGCTATGTGAGGCGTGGAGCGAAAGCTCACCTTTCGGCTCTTTTTCACCAGGAACGAACGTGGCATAACGGACGAGAGAGGCTGAAAACACATCACAGTCCACATACACCGAGAAGTTATACATTTGCAATATCAATTGAATTATGAGAGAATTTTGTTAAATCTCAGCACTGTTAATACAAACTACTGTACCAAGTTTTGATATATGTCCCTAGTAACGAAAAAAACAATTCGTTATCTGGAAAGGAACTAAATTGGTTGTATAGGTTAAAGATTTTGTCATTTCGTCTTTCTGTGTAAACAGTGGCTCTAAATGTCTACAGGAGAGAGAAAAGATGCATTCCCAACTAAAGTGCTAAAGCATTGTGTGTTTAAGTCAAATTCAAAAACTGTTCGAAAAGCAACTTTATTTCTGTATTCTTGATCAAGAAAGCTCAATTTATTACAATTGTTAGACATGTACAGTTACTTATTGTTTTCCTAATTCGTGTGACTGTATCATTTCACTGCATATCAGTTTGTTGAATTTTACGCCTCTGAAGTATTATGAACTTATGAAGGTTTTATGAATATTACTTTAACTTGCTTGATTTAATGTAATATAGTCTAAATTGAGACTAGACTGTACACAATTTAGTGTAACATATTGCACTTGCTTCAAAGGGAACGATCAAACACAGCCTACTCTTTGATGTTTATTAGACCATAAATAAACAGTAAAAATAACAGAAATGAAAATATTCATAATACTTATGATAAAAATAAACTCTTTATGGTTCTTGCTCGTGTTCTCCAGCATTGTGAGTTGAAGACTATTTCCTTACAACTAGACAACTTTGCTCGGCACAGCTGTATGAACGTGTCACTAAATAATCAAAAGTGCAACTACATCTGAGGTGCTTTGCTTTACTTTGTGGCACCTTGTTCGGCCGCTTCCATGTGCATTTTTACAACCAGAATTCCCCTTGATTTTTGCACCTGATTTGGCTTTTGATGTAAATAAAACGATCGGGACTTACCAGTTGATGCGTCACGAGCTTGTTTTTAAATGCTTTTTTTAAATAAAACCTCTTCGTTGCTTTTTTGTTGATCGCAAACAGATTTGGTTGAACTGCAGCGTTGTGCGTCTCTCCGTCACCGTCAGTAATAAATCACTGAAAGCAGGTGCGCGCTCCTTAAAGCGCAGCAAAACTGAAACTTCGCGAGGTAACGCGCGCTCACAGCACCGGCCCACCACAGACGCGTCAGTTTCCGCCGCGCGTTCAGCCTCGAGCTGTTAAAACCCAAACTGATACTAACCGTAACTGCTGCTCAGTGTTAAGGAAAATAACCAGCAATATATATTGTTATTAAAGAAAAACTGTAATCTCACTTGTAGTCTGCAGCTGCAACCAAGAAGCTCTTTTAACTCTGCATTAATAATAATAAAAAATAAACTCTTAAAAGAGAGCTCCACAAAAGAATACTCAAGAGTTATTGAATGCTTGTTGGATACAGGTGTCTTGCAAAAATTGGCTCCATGTGTTAAGCCGTTCAAGTGCACGTATAGGATATTGGTGTGATTGCTTTGAACATGTGTCTACAGACCTACACGTCAGTCAGATTTGCCTTTGACCCACCAAGGTGAACCGTCTGGCATCCCCACGCAGACCAACATAGAGAAAGAAGGGAAAAAGTGATGATACTGCCGAAAGTCTGATGTTCTGTGGAGAGTGTGGTTGCGTGAGGTGTAAAGAGACTTTGCATGTCGTTCTTGCCTTGAAACCCCAAATAACTGACATGGTTCACATAGGCCAACGAAAAAGTAATTCACACCGAGAACATTATGGCGACGTAGGACAAACTGAAATATGCACTTTTAGGTTTGTCCAAAGCCTGTTGCCCACAGCCGCGATTAGCTTGTTTACTGGTTCACCATGCGCTGACGAAATGTGAGAAAAGTACAACGAAGGGCGTCAAGCACTGTGAAGAAGTAAAGCAAAGCTGCAATGTGCATTTGAGTCGTGTACATGTCATTTGTGCACATAAATTCACAGACAACTGCTTAAAATATAATTATTTTTTCATCACTTACTCAACTTCATGTTATTTCAAACCTGTTTGACTTACTTTATTCTGCAGAACACAAAAGAAGAGATTTTGAAGAATGTTGGTGACCAAACAACACCGCTCCCCATTGACTTTCATCCCATGGACATACATCCACAGAGACATTTCTCAAAATATCTTTGGTGTTCATACTGGTTTGAAATGACATGAGGGTGCATAAATGATGAAAGAGTCGAAAAACATCCACACGTGGCACCAAACTGAGAGTATAGCATAAATGTTTATTCTTTTTTTTAATACATTTTTTATCATCAAATACAGAACACAGGATGATCATTTGATAACATTGCCATTTATATACTCTTTAGTACTGTTATCCGTAATAACACATGAGTTAAATTGTAGGACAGAGTATATGCGGTCTGATGGATGTAAAGAGATTTTGTTTTAGTACCGGTGAAAGTAGGTAAGGCAAAACTACAGGGTAGAGGATGACATCAGCCCTGCTTAAACTTATGCCCGGTAATTTAATGTGAAAACACTTGTAAGCATGTGACGCCCATCTTGACCTCTCATGTCGCGCTTCGCTTTCCACAGTTTAACATGGTGGTAAAACAGCCGTCATAATACATTACCAGGAAATGTAGTATGCACAATGCAAACTGAAGTGTGCACATGCGTGTAAAATAGATTTCCCCCATTTCAATGCATCAAGTTGAACATGTTCCCTTACATTTAGAAAATGTTTAGACAACCAGGAAAATATTTGGTTGTAAAGTAGTGTACTACAAAAAAAAAAACTGAAAACATGATACAGGACGCAGTAATCAGTATGAGAATATGCGATTTTGAACAAAACGCGATCTGTATGTGAACATGTTTCTAATGGCACCGGGGTAGATTCACATCTTCCAGGACTACAAAGGGCATGAAAAAGAAATAAAATAAGAGATAACACTACAAGTATTCAGCTCAAATCCCAACACTGAGATGTAAAAATGAAAAACTGTGTCAACAATGGACACAAAACATCAAGGTGCTGTGATTTGCATCATTGTTACTCTAATAGCATTGTTTTAATTTAGTCTATGACTGTTTCAATAATATTTCAGTATTTATAAATAGTGAGATAGAAATGTGTTTGACCGTACCATGCAACATTTTCTTCTTGCTCGTTGGCTTACCAAAAACCCTCACATTATCAGATTATTTCAAAACAGCTATTTCCGAGTTCCTAATAAGTCAAATCGAACACCACAAAACCGTTGGCTGTGATGTAATCAAGTTATGAGCACAGATCCTTCGACAGCTTGAAATCCGACAGTGTTGGTAAAACAACAGCTTGGCCTGCAAGCCTCAAACAGTACAATTTTACAGTCTAGTTTTGAGCAGTTTAAGAACAACATGCCTTGAAGTCTTTACCAGCTTCATCAAAGTGGAACAGAAGTCAAAATTGCGTATATTCAAACACTACCCGCAAGAGACCCCCGAAGTTGCCTCTATTTTTTCAGCGAAGTTACAAAAAATGAAAGGTGCAGAGCAACTTCCTTTACCAATTCTTGTTGTGTTGTACATACTGTATTTTCACTACTTTCGCATTATTCTGACAAACACAATTTTAGTGTTAATTTCTTTCAAAACAAAAACATGAAGGATGTCCAAAATCAGTGTACAGTACTGACAATAACAGATTTTTTTCAGCTTTTGTTCATTTAACACTGCGGTAGGCAAAAGCAAGACTACTAGGCGACTACTTTGAGACTTGACAACCCTTTGAGATAAGATATGCCGAACAAACACTTTTCATCTCAGAATCAGCACATAAATGCTTCTCTTTCAAACTTTCATGTCTCGGCGCTGTGCCTAGCAACTGTTTCTCGATGGTTTGCATTCACTGCAAGTTGGAATTCAATGCCATCTTGTCCGAACATGAAAATGTTTGGAATCATGTAAACACGTGAATGTCAGATAATTGCGACGATAGATCAAGTTTTAGCGATAATATGAGGCAGTGATGGGAATGGCAATGACTCTGATGCACGGTTTATGGTTAGGCAAACATGGCATGAAAGACAGTACGGAGACAGTCGGTAATGTTGGAGATGATAGAAAAAAATCAAAATTACAAACTTTTTAAATAAATATATTACTTTGTGTATGTGTAATAACTGCAATCCGTACCTTTGCCTCTCTATCGCCATCTCTGTTTCAAGCATAAAATAACAGGTTTCTTTACAATGAGAATGTCCTACGAAATCGTTTCCGAAAGCTCAAAATAAAAATCATACAGTAGCTTACAAACGTGCACACTTTAATCTGATATTGAGTACATGAAAACAGTTATTGTTCACTTTTTCCCAAAAAGTTACGGACTGCAGCTTTAACTTTGTTTGGTAGTGATATTTGTTTGTAAACCTGCTTTTGTTTTCTAAATGAAAACAACAATGATACCAATAGCCAAAGGACAATAGCGATTAACCCTTTCCTAAAAACAACAGGAAGTCGTTTTGTCTTAAAGGGACAGTTCACTCAATTTCAAAAAATTCTGTTATCATTGACTCACCCTCCAGTTTTTCCAAAAAAAGATTTGTTCTAATGTACACAGAGAAAGATATTTGGAAGAATGCTTGTAATAAAAAAGTTCTGGGCCACCACTGACTACCATACTAGGAAAAATGACAATGGGAGTCAAAAATGCCCTAGAACTGTTAGCTTTTCTTCATTCTTCAAAATATCTTCTTGTGTTCAACAGAAGAATAAAATATATAAAGCAGTTTTCCTACTATGGTAATCAATGTTAACCAAGAACTGTATGGTTACAAGCATTCCTCCAAATATATGTATAATGTACACAGATTTGGGACAATTCGAGGGTGAGTAACTGAAGACAGAATTTTCTTTTTTTGGGTGAACTGTTCCTTTAAAGCTCCATAAAGTTTTAAAGCAGTCAATTCAATAATAACTTCTTGGTATTAAATAGTCATACAGACCATATTGATACACTTTAAGTTATCACTTAAAAAAGTAAAATAAATATCTTACTAGATTAGTCATAGCAGCGGTTTTCTTCTTTTCTTCATCCTTTTGAAAACTAATCTCTTCTCTGGAGACCCTGTAGTTTCAGCTTTGTGCTGTTCTGTCATGATTGGCACAGGAATGACACAACTAAAATAGATATTTTGGCCACTGTCTACACTTCTTTGTTCCAACACATAGACAACCAACACATAAATAACAAAAAAAACATTTGGCAATGTCGACCTTAATGTGTTTCGCCGTCCAAAATGTTGCTAGCTGTTGTTTTGTATAAAACACACACACACACAGATACATGAATGAGCTACTGTAATATTCACCTATGTATGTAACTATTAACATCCCTATTACGTAATATAATTAGAGTTTGTTCATTTCGTCCTTGCTTGTCTTTCAATGTTCTCTTCATCCGTCGCCTCTTGATAAAGTGATAATAGTGTTGGTTGAGTTTGACAAAAACAAAAGTGCACATGAGAAAAAAATTAAAATGTAACGTCCAGTCTGAGAGAGACACCGTATAGACTCGATGGATAAAGAGAGAGATGGCCAGGCCGCTATGATATCCAGAGCCACAGATACAATGTTCGAAATAAACACAGGGGTCTCTGACACTGCGTCCTGCTTTCTCCCGCGCACCTTCTCATTTCAAGCGAGGGCTGTGTGTTATTGGTGAAGGTAGTAGCTTCACAGGGTTTAAGTGAGTGTTAAATCAGAGGTAGTTTCAAGGCCAATATGTTTTCAGATTTTTTCCCCTGGAAGGAATATAAGTGAAATAAATAGATAAATAAAAACAATCAAATTTCTGGCACTGAGGTCAGAGTTGAACCTCGCATCCAGAATAAAAGTTTTTTACTTTACACAAAATAAGTCATTGAACTATGCATATTAACTTTGTATTCATGAACACATACATGTTTACATTTAAACATTTATTCATTTTTATATTTAATTTAAATGATAAATAAAATCCATCTGTCCATACAAATATGAGCAAAATGTATACATGTATGTGTTTAAAAATATGAAATAACAATGCACATTGCCTTGACATACATTGTGTAAACACTAACGTTTATCCCTTAACAGGGTCCAAAATTAACACTCGTCAAATGTCAGATTCGAGTTTGGGTTCGGTTAGTAAATGAAACCAGCTTGCTGGTAACTTAATAAGGAACTGCAACATAACTTAACTGCAAGAACATGTCTAACGGACTAAAGTGACACGTGCAATTTAAATCAAAGACACAAACTTCACCCTCAGAAGATAGTTTTGCCCTCTAGGTTAACCTAGAGGCACATAATATAATAAAAATAAGAAAGAAAATATGCGTTGTGACAAGTGCAGTTTCAAAGAGAAACAAGAAAAGAACCTAAAAAAAACCCATGTGGGACCAAAAAGTTGTCAAAAAACCTTCCCAATTGTTAATTTTGGACCCAGTACAAGCGTGTGAACGTGGAATCTGGTGCTTTGTAGGGGTAAATAATTCAAGAAATACACGTAGTCACTAAATGACAAAAGAAAGAGAGAAAGAGATGAATGAGTGTGTAGTATACTATGAGAGTGTGGCGCTATGCATCGGTTTCCTGCCGTACCTCTGACAGAATTTGGGTGAATGTATCTCTCTCTCTCTCGCACGCAATGCAAGCGTGCTCTGCTATGCAGTCTATTCTCGTCTCTTTCTATGCGTTCACGTCCTCTTTCCCACCCTTTCAACGAATCTCAATTTTCCAGTCCTTCGGCACATACCATGCCTGGGTAAAGCTGCTGCTGGTTGGACAAAGCGTCTTGGCAGGAATTCTCGAGTTGATTCCTCTCCTCACCTTCGCTGTCCGTGCTACCCTGACTGTCCAGACGGGGCGACGAGTGGTGTGGGTACAGGGCGCTCACAGGCAAGTGGCCATGAAGAGGGTCCTCGTCTGAGCTGGGATAATCGCCTTCTGCGGACGCCGGGCTGGCCAAACACAGGTCCTGGAAAACGCCAGTATTCTGGAACCTGGAGGGCTGTCCACGCAGCTGCCTGATCTAAAATGTTGAAGAGAAGGGGGTTGAGAACATTTGAACAAATACAGCATTGATTGAAAGCGGCCCATCCAACACTGAACTACAAAAAGAAGTCACTAAAACATTTTGACTGGGATCATTTCTTTGTAGTTAGATATTAAACTTTTTTATCTGTTTTTGTGTATCGTATGTGTACTTTCCTGTCAATAATAAAAAGAAAATAAATAAAATAATTATAACAATAATAATAATTGTTAATATTATTAATAGATATAATTATTAATTACAATACAATAATAAAGAAATAAACATAAAAAGAAATAAATAAATATATAAAGAAAATCTTAAACATCGATTTAAGGATTGATAGGATATCTATCTGTCTCATATTTAGCTCAATGATTTTATATTTTTTAACATGTCTGCAACACTTTGTATGTATGTTTAGGTCTGTATGTACGTCTGTACGTGAACGATGCAGACAGTGGATTTTCTTGCGTGACAGCAATGGACCACAAATTTTTGCTCTCATTTCAGATCTTCCCTTTTGAGTCAGTGAGCACAAGCCAGTGTGTTTGCGCGTTCTGACCTTCGTGAGAGCGCCTAAAACAGGTATTATGCTAAAATCTCAGATCTGAAACGTCATGGGTTTCCCAATAAGTGCTTTAGCAATTTGCGAGTGTGGGAGGGGCTGTGGTTAACCAATGGAAAAGCTTCCTGAGACAACAATCTATACAAGCCCCACCTCTCACTTCCTCTGTCTGGTTGATCTCGTTTCAGCCAAACCACAGAGCAAAAGTCAGTGCACAGCACTTCCGAATTAGGACATCACCGAGATTTTTTAAAAGTGCACGTTGACGGCAGGCACACAGAAAAAATACATTTCAACAGACTGTTGCAATGAGACACCCTTTACGAAATATAAACAATCAAGAGTGCAATTTTTAAACCTAACACGCAGAAACAACTATAAGACTTTTAAGTGTTCCCCCCTTTGTGATGCTATCAAAATATTGCTCTGTCTGTTTGAGCATCTCAACAAGCACAACATCTAACGTCGGTTCAACCAACGGGAAGAGTGTGGGGTGTGGCCATCCATTCGTTCCATCAATCATAGACAGGAAATGAAACTTTACTCATTATATTTGCGATTATCAATATACTTTGCTTCCTCTTTCAGTGATTAAACTAATCTGAGCTGCACGTGACAACCGGAAGTTCACATAGTCTCAAAGTTGAATTTTGCGTTTTCCTCAATAACTCATCCTAAGTTGACATTAACGTTGCTGTAGGTATTTGAAACAGTATAGTATGCTATAGTTACATCAAAAATGTGCTTTTGTTATTGTAAGAATTTGAGGCAGCACTACAGATCGGTGACAGATCTGTACAGGGGCAGAATACGATAACACGTAACACACTGATGTAAAATCGGTCCTTTGAAAGCGCCCACAGTACAGCTCAGTGAATACAGTAACCCTGAAACTGGGTTTGTATGTAAACACTGACACAAGCTCAGAAATCGCGCAGGAGGAAACGTGAGGAGAGAAATCAAAACGAAAAGAGGGAGAAAACGAGAGCGCGATACACGAAACGAGAGGTGAAAGGGAGAGAGAGAAATACGAAATGTCAACACACTCTCACACCCCCCTGTCACGAAGGCTTCTCTACAAATGAGCAAGATCATCAGATGAGGTGCGTGAGACGGAGCAGTGACTAGGTGCGTGGGTATATGCCACAGCATCCAACCATCAAAGCCATCTGTGTGTGTGTGAGTGCATGTGAGGGGGGGGGGATTGGGGAAAAAGATTTTCGTGTGGTTTTGGCTGCGGTTAGGGAGTGTCCCAAATGTTAATTAAGATTATTAATACCAATTTTAAACCGAAGTGGTCCGGTAACTCTTTTTAAATTTGCTTATAAAATGATAGGAAAACATCTGTATTTCTTTCTATGGAACACTGGGTTTATGTAGTCCTTTAGAAACGTACGGAGCACTTTTTACCGAAGATAAGTGGGTAACATAGGGTTTAGTTTTAGTCTCATCACATCACAGACTGCCAAGCATACTTAAAAATTGTGGCAGATAGCACTTGCATTTAAGGGTGTGCAAACCGTACAAAATACAGTATTCACTTGTATGTTTTCAGCATTTCGTATTTGAAAAATTCAGTCACAAGTTTGTAGTGTTAAGTTTTATTATTGAAACGAAAAAACGTAGAACACTAAGTCAAAAAGACTGTACCGCACTGTTGTGGTACTGTCCAATGCATTGCTCATAAAAATATGAATTTCTTCATAGAAAAATGATACTGATCGTAAAGTAAACAGAGTTTCGAAGTAATCTAGGGTTAGTTGATCCTGGTTTTATTTTATTTTCAAATTGTGTTGCACGGCTTCATTTTCAAAAAGAGATGAACAAATCCTGGATTAAAACTTTAATCTGTGTTTAAACCGTCATATGAGATTAATTTTGTTAGCCATGATGGATTTGCCGGTGTGACTAAACAGCAACAGTGTTGCACTGTCATGTAAAAAGGAAATAAACATTTTGTGCATGTAAAATAAACGTATTTAAAACCTCTCTCTATTTATTTGTTGATCAGTCTGATCGCCTATAAACACATTTCACAAGGCTTGAGGGCCATGACAGCGTACAAATGTTATTATTAAACATTATCCTGCTCCTCACCACTGGAGCAGAGAGAAGAGTGCTGGGGATGTCACGAGCGAGTGGACTGACCCCGTTAGACGATTGGGTTTCTGGGCATCACCCTCGGTCATATTTTGCGGCTGAGGTGGGCCTGTTCGGGACCGGACCGGGCGCCCACAATACCGGTGTCCGTGGTCACTGGTGCCGCTAAAATAACTACTATTCTCAGGATGTTGACCTTTTCCATTTAATCACAGACGTCGTGCTTGTATGTATTGGATAAGAAAGCAGGGCATCTTGAACTTAACGCTTCACAGACAACCACCCATCAAACCGACGTGCCCTCACTCGCACGATTTTTATTTACAATAGACACATCACTGAAGCATGACATGACGCATATGTATATGTTTCTGGTCATTTTCCCGCACATTTTATTATAGATATGTGTTTTTTTATTATTTAAACCTTCTCAGTAGCAAGTTTTAAGTTAATCCCTAACTGAGAGATAAATCATAGTTTCAGAGCAACAGAATGAAAGTTAATCTAGGTTTACTGTAAAACTAAAACCTGGATCAAAGGATAGCTTAAATATAAACCTGGTTATTTTGAAACAAGCTTTACAGTTTGGTGCAACAGAATTATTAAATAAAACTTGATTTAATTTAGATTTAAGCCTTATCCTTGATGGTGCAACCCACCCTAAGTGTGTGTTTGTGATGCCCACCTCGGTCTTGAGTTCAGAGATCTGCTGTCTCAGTTGAGTTATATACTGTCTAGAGTCTGAGTGGTTCAGCTGGCCCTGGATCAGCCCTTCCTCTTTCTGCCGGCCCACAAAAAGACACGCTAAGACATGACAAAAATACACACAAACCTGAGAAGCGTAAACACACCAAACCTTTTCTCACCTGTATTTCAAGATCGGCGATCTTCTGTCGGAGTTCGGCCATCGCCGCCATACTGTCAGCTTCTCTCAGCCGCACGGCCATCACGTCTTCTTTGCTCTAACAGAGAGATGGCATAGAGGAAACAAGAACCTTTCTAAAATTGTATTTACAGTATTTAAAATTTATTGAACGAACAATATTTAATGAAAAATGCAAATGATGAAACAAAAGCATGACATCAACAGTTTAGCTTAAATGCTAACTATTATATTATCATGAAACGTATTAAAATATTATGATTTGAAATCATTGAAATAATATTTTTTTATCAATATAGATTTGTACTGATTCAATTCCAAATACAACTAGTACAATAAATAATAGCAATTATAATGAAAAATAAAAGAGAAGCGACACAATATCTCATAATTACGAAAATCCAAATGAATTTATTTTTGTCATATTGACATCGAGTATGTCTACTTAATCTTTGAATATTACTTATTTTATTATGAATATCTTATATTTATTTATCTTTAATATTTAATATAATGTAGTGAGTGAAAATACTGTACCTTACAGTCAGACTCTGACTGCTTTCTCTTCATTTCGTTCATTTGACCTTGTAGTGTTTTGTTGTAGGAAAGCGCATTCTGCAGCCTCTCCTGCAGGGCGGCGCTCTCCTGCTCATGTCTACTGACTGCTTTACAATTGATTTGGTTCTGTAAAAACAGAAATAAACATGTATGGTTTGTTTAAGAGTGTGTATAGACTACCAAACCGTGCTTTTCAACAACATGTATCTCAAAATGTTTTAAAACAATCTATAAAGCAAATATATAAGGGAAGCACTTAGTGTTGAAGATAATAATAACCACATATTACTACAGAGTTTATTTGTTTGAGATAATTGTTTGAGGGTATATCATTAAGGATATTTGTAACAATGTATAAATGGTATGGGCATTGTATTTCTAACCTGGCTATCCAGCTGCAGGCTTTTAAGTTTGACCTCTCTGAGTTCAGCCTGAGTCTGAGCCTCACGCAGCCTCATGCTCATCAGTTTATCCTGCAGCTCATTCAATGCATTCTTCTTCGGAGATTCCTTCCAGTGACCTCCTCCTCCACGAGATGTGTGATGCTGTAATAGAGAGTTCAGTAAGGTTGTGAAGAGCTTAAAAGATCTTGTGTAGAGTGCATTGGGAAAGTTTAGAGTTCAGCAGATTTTGTGTTCAGGATAGAGTTAAATGGTTAGAGTTCAGTTCAGTGGATTGTTGTGTTGAGTTCAATGGGATTGTGTGAAGTTTAGTGGTGTTGTGTAGAGTTCAGTAGATTGTTGTGTAGAGTTCAGTGGATTGTTGTGTTGTGTTCAGTGGATTGTTGTGTTGAGTTCAGTGGGTTTCTGGGAAGTTTAGTGGAATGTGTAGAGAACAGTGGATTGTTGTGTAGAATCCAGTGGTGTTGTGTAGAGTTCAGTGGATTGTTGTGTTGTGTTCAGTGGATTGTTGTGTTGAGTTTAGTGGGTTTGTGGGAAGTTTAGTTGAATGTGTAGAGAACAGTGGATTGTTGTGTAGAATTCAGTGGTGTTGTGTAGAGTTCATTCGATTGTTGTGTAGAGTTCAGTGGATTGTTGTGTAGAGTTCATTGGGATTATGTGAAGTTAAGTGGTGTTGTGTAATGTTCAGTGGATTGTTGTGTAGAGTTTTGTGGGATTGTGTGATGTTTAGTGGTCTTGTGTAATGTTTATTGGATTGTTGTTTAGAGTTCAGTGGATTGTGTGACGTTCAGTGGGATTGTGAAGAGTTCATTGGATTATTGTTTTGAGTTCAGTGTGATTGTTTGAAGTTTAGTGGTGTTGTGATGTGATGAGTTCAGGGGATTGTTGTATAGAGTTCAGTGGGATTGTATGAAGTTTAGTGGTGTTGATAAGAGTTCGGTGGGATTGTGTGAAGTTTAGTGGGATCGTGTGAAGTTTAGTGGGATTGTGTGAAGTTTAGTGGTGTTGTGTAATGTTCAGTGGATTGTTGTGTTGAGTTCAGTGGGATTGTATGAGGTTTAGTGGTGTTGTGTAATGTTCAGTGGATTGTTGAGTTGAGTTCAGTGGGATTGTGTGAAGTTTAGTGGTGGTCTGAAGAGTTCATAGGGATTGTTTGAAGTTCAGTGGTGTTGTGAAGAGTTTGGCGGATTGTTGTGCTGAGTTTATTGGGATTGTGTGAAGTTTAGTGGTGGTCTGAAGAGTTCAGTGGGATTGTGTGAAGTTTAGTGGTGGTCTGAAGAGTTCAGAGGGATTGTGTGAAGTTCAGTGGTGTTGTGTAGAGTTTGGTGGATTGTTGTGCTGAGTTCATTGGGATTGTGTTAAGTTTAGTGGTGTTGTGTTTAGATCAGTGTGATTGTGTGTAGTTCAGTGGTGTTGTGTTGAGTTCAGTGTGATTGTGTGTAGTTCAGTGGTGTTGTGTAGAGTTCAATGTGATTGTGTGTAGTTCAGTGGTGTTGTGTAGAGTTCAGTGGGATTGTGTTGGCGCACCTGCCAGCAGTGGTTGAGATCAGTAACGGCCTCCTGCATCTCTTTGAAGGAGCGTAGAGTCTCCTGCTCTCTCAGCTTCACAAGCTTGAGCTCCTCCTGAAGCTGAGCTACATTGATTTCATCCGGCAGAGAGCTGTTCCTCTGTAACACGCAGAAGAAATGTCATTCTTCATCTCCCATTTATAACCCAATTACCTGCCGGCCTAAGAAACATTACTTCCGGAAGTATTAAACACACACCTTCTCCATGTCAAGCACTTTGTCTTGCATTTCTTTCAACGCGCCGAGTAGTTCTGCCTCCTGCAGCCGAGACCGTTCCAACTGAGTCTGCAGCCCGCTCACAAACTCCTCTGTGTACTACAAACAGACAGAAAATGGATTCTATAGCGTATTTTTAAATGTTTTATCTAAAGTGTTTTACAGACAGGGACAGTCCCAGTTGATAAAGGGTTGGCGTTGCATTCACAGAACGAACCTGCAGGGCATGAACTTTCGACCTTATCATGAAACAAGATTTAAGATAGTATCACATCAATATAACGAGTTTCTGTTAATTTGAGCGTTCTCTATCACTAAAGCAGCGGTGTTGATCTGAGTGTGCTGTTACTGTGTGAATATACTGTGGCCTACCGGAGGGGGCTGTGGGCTGGCCTGGAGACTCGTGAGAACGCTGGTTCCCACGGACTTTGAATTCTCTTTTTCTGACACCCATACAGTCTTTTCAGTCAAATTGTCGCGTTTGTTTTACTCAGATGTTTCAGACACTCATTCTAGAGTCATCAGTGCACTGGAAAATGTTTCAAGAAAGTACAGGACCATCTTCGAAGTCAAACCGCTTTCTTTTTTTATGTGACAGGATAAACTGCGTCGCACCGGAAACAAAGAGAACATGATGTACGGCTTAAAATGCAGATCGGCTTGTGAACGCTGATACACGTTATTCAAAGGGAAAACGGCACGTTGGAGTATATGTGTGTGTGAATCCAGAAATGAACACCTTTAGACGCATACAATTGTGTCAACCACAGCGAGCCCCTAAAGAAACCAGATCGTTTTTATGTCAAAATAAGAGGCCTAAATATTCACACTTTAATACAAAAAATGTTAAGGCATATATTCTAGGTTTCTGTACATATCGACGAGAGCAGGGGTGTGTAAACTTGTTTTGCTGACATCAGCACAGGGCGGTGGTCAGTCCTAAGCGTGACCAGAGAGTGCTGCTTTAAGTGTGAAACATTTCATGTTCACAACTAGCACTCAGCATGACACACACCACACCCCGACACTCACACCTAACCAAAAGGACATCTCCAAAATACCCCATGTCGAAATAGCGGCACCTGTTCTTATCTCATTAACTTGTGACACAAGAATTTCAAATCGAATAATATGTTTGAACAGTAAGTCTGGAACTGTACCCAAAGAACAAGTAGTCATTTTATACTTTCCAGAAAACAACCTCTGTGACCTGTCAATGACCCAGTTTGTGTAGTTTAGGGTATTTTTGCAGTGGGTAAGTAAATCCTTTGACCGAGACCAGTCTGTAAACGTGTGTACGGTGAACATAATGAGCATGTGGGTGTGATTTTAGATATTGTCAATACATACAAAACTCGCTAAAGCTTTAGGTTTGGTTTATCATTTTAAATAATCTCTCTTACTTATCTAACACCTACCAAGGTGATCCACTTCTGAGAACTTAAAGTTCCACCCCAAAGTAAGAATTCTGTCATTACTCTTCCTCATCGTTCAAAACCTGTATATGACTGTTTTGCCAGTTGAACACAAAAGAAGATATTTTGAGAAATGTCTGTGTTTGGTGTCCATACAATGGAAGTCAATGGGGGTCAGTGTTGTATGGTTACCAACATTCTTCTTCTTTTGTACTCGGCAGAAGAAACAAAGTCACAGGTTTGAAATGACACATCAGCTTCTGTATCAGAAGAAGGGTTACCATTACCAATACTGACTAGTGAAATGAAGTGTTCAACACAACTAAAGGGGTTTTGTGGTTTTTATTTACTGGTCTATCACCAGTACTGACTTCGTAAAAGTAGCAGCTTTTCAGATTTTTTAATACGATTACACCCTTTTGCTGTTACCTTGTGTTGCTGAAGTTCTCGTATGGTCTCCTGCGCCTTCTCCAAACTCTCGCCGGTGGTCGAACACTGCTGCCGAACAACGGCCAGTTCACGCTTAATAACATAGTTCTCCTCTGCCTCCTGGGCTCTTGTCACCTGACCCTGAGACAAGAAAGATGGAGTGAATAGAAATCTTAGAAAATTTCGTATTTTGGGGTTTAAATAAGGAATAAGAGGGGCTACATGCAATGATAGAGATGTAAAATCAGGTAAGAACTACAATCATCTTAAGAATCCCACTTATTTTGATGAATAACAATGAAAATTGGCCCTAACATGGAACCATGTTGTACACCTATGCTTCCACATCCCACATGCAAGGCTGGAACAGCCGGTGTAGTGTCAGGGTTAACTTCGATTTAGGTCACCTCAGGGACATCATTTTAGCCATAAAGACAAATGTACTGTCAAGGCAGTGATGGAAAATGAGAAAAACAAGTAACCATATTTGTCATGCAACAAGCCCATTTTTAGAATGTGAGGAGGAGGAGCCAGGAAGATCTGGGGATTACAGGAGTGATCGTTGACAGACAAAGAGAGGAAGTGGGCGAACGGATGATTAGAGACAGAAGGAGGGATAAATGTGCAGCTGGTTTGACAGTTACTGTACCTGAATCAACCTGTCTGCTAATGCAGCACTCTCCTACAAAACCACAGAAGAAAAGTGGGAAAGAACATACACAGAGAGATGAGAGAACGGGTTGAAAACAGAGACAGAATAAAGGGATGGAAACAATGGATAAGACACAAAAAGAGACATTTAAATCCACAGGCACACAAATAGAAAACAGTTGAGAGGAAAGAATTGAGTGAGGAACACAAGACATAAGTGTTTGAGGTATGAGAGCACAAGAGTGTGTTTGTGGTGAAACAGAGTGAGAGATTTCATAGAAAATGGTGGGGAAGTTTCGACAGAAGAGGGCAGAGAAAAAGAAGGGAAGATTTCAAAACTTTATCATCAAGAAAAAGACAAGATGAGCATCTGTAAAGATCTACAGGACATGTTTTAAAATCGGAATCATTCAAAAGTACAGAATTTACACAGTTTACTCAAACACAGACTAATCAAAGCTACATTTACTTTCATGTGTATGTGTTACATACGACAGAATGAGCCTTACTTTCTCCAGTGCTTCGATCCTCTGTTTTAATAGTCTGTTTTCTGTACGCAGTCTCTGTTAAAATAAAAGATATCCACTGTTCAAATGACAGTAGGCATACAGCACATACACAGTGTGATGTTGCAAATGTTGTATTCTGGTGTACATAGTTGAATGTCCATCTGTTTAGTTGCATTAAAGAGACAGTTCATCCAAAACTTTAAATTCTGTCATCATTTACTCACCCTCAGTTGGTTACAAACCTGCATACATTTCTTTGTTCAGCTGAACACACAGGAAGATATCTGGAAGATTGTCAAATCTCATCCCCCATTGACTCCCATAGTATTTGTTTTCCCTTCTAAGGGTAAAAATGGTGGATGAGATCTGACATTCTTACAAATTTATTTCTGTGTGTGCCAAACAAAGAAATTTGTACAGGTTTGAAAAAATCTAGGGGAGAGTAAATTATGACAGAATTTACATTTTTTGGGATAAGTATCCCTTTAAAGCAGTGGTCGCCAACCCGTCAATCAAGAAAGTATGCTTATAGAAGAATGAATAAACAAATATATTGTGCCATATTAATGTTCAGTTTCACAAGCGGATCTCTCTTTCTATTCATTCAGCGATTGTATGTTTTGCAGTTCTGCATGAATCTTTTCATGGCTGAGTAAATAATGATTCCCTGCGTGAGTTTTTAATGCCACCATTCTCATTAATCAAATGTCAGTGTGATGCACGACTGCATGATCGCTCTTCAGTGTTTCTCATTATGTCGGTGATCACACGCAAAATGAATTGCGCATGCAGTGGCGTAACTTTGTTTTGAAAAGTGGTGGAGATGACGAAAACAAAAAAATTGTTTGTGTAATATCTCGTTGGGAATATTTATGGTCTGTTCATTGGCAACTCCGCTTTACGACTCCAGCACACACAGTATGTGGTTCCCAAACTGCCATTTGGGGAAGGTCACTTGGCTGTTACGATGCATTACACTTAAAAACAGTTTATTCTTATGACTATGACTGGTTGAAGCTTTTTTCTGCTTGATCACTTGCGGTGCGCAATCGGTGCTCGTGCATCCAAAATCCTGCAACTACCACGGGCACGGCTCTTTGCGGCAGGCGCAGCTGAACATAAAAATATTTTATCTTTTTGTGATCAGCAGTCGCAGCCACCTTGGCTTAAAGGTGGCTGCCATGCGGCAATTCCACCATTCACCGCGTACTGTGTGAATGGTCCATTATGAGCCATTAAAGTCCTTAGCTGGTATTTTTTTTAGCTTATTTTGGCACACTAAAAGAGTTTCCTTGTTTGCATTTGAACAGTGGAACAAAGAAGTTCAGGTGTGTCAAATGGGCCCAAAATAATAAATTAAACAAAAGGCCTCAAGCTGGAGGTTTAATCTGGACTGTTTGTATTTTCAACTTTTTGAGTGAAAGATCTTGCCTTTCATCAATTCCGAGGTCGGGATCATGGGCTCAAAAAAGGTTGGTGACCACTGCTTTAAAGGAATAGTTCACCCAAATATGTTCTCCTTTTACTCCTCATTTCATTCGTACAATGTAATGTCAACTGGGACCATTTTTGGGGTAAACTATTCCTTTAATACTTGTGGGCAATACTTTTTCAACTTGTTTAGGACAGAACTTTTTATTAAAGGAGGTTTAACTTTAACTTTTTAGAAGGTTATCAGGCCCATTGTGAATTTTCATTTTTTTATTCATTTATTATCAGTAACATACATACATAATTAAATCGTCAACAAATATTCTTTTGGTTGTATTCTGTTTATAACGTTTGTGCAACTGAAACAGGAAGTTCTTCTGGACGTTGTTTACATCATCCGAAAAGGTCTATAATCCCTTCTTTTATAGAAAAACAACTATAATGGGGTATATTAACTTCCACTTTGACATAAAATGTATTGCATTATTTTTTTCCCGACCAGCGACAAAAACATGTATAAAACAAACGGGTACAACAGGTTGATTTGTCAAACATCTCTTTACAAACCTTAATCTCAATCTGTTCCTCCATTTCTTTGTTCTTGATGGCGGTGTACTCCTTTTCTAATCTATTATTGAAAACGATAAATCAATTCAAGATCACAACCCTTCTCATACTTTTGATAAGAAATCCCATTATACTTGGTTATTACTTACTTTTTCATTCTCTTGGGATTGTACTTGACCTGATAAGCCCGCAGGATGAGTTTATCCGGGCAGCAGTCAAACTGGTGGGGAATCATCTTCTGAAAGTGCTGTGAGATCAGATCCAGAATCAGAGTCCAAAGGTCTGACACAACTGATGAAAGCGCTTCTATTTTTAATGACTTTATTTAACAGCAAAAATTCACAATAAATTCGAGAAGCAAAAGGATTTGGGAATTGAAGTTATATTAGACTTTTTCAAATTTATTATACCCTGAGCTGTGATTGAATCATGCAAAACTTGATGTTGAGTGCATGACGAGTCTAACCTGTGACATTCCCTCCATGTCTAACTGTATGAGGTCGGTCTGGTTGTACTGCAGTATCGCTATTCCAACTCGAAATATAATCTCCAAACCCTAAGAAAACGACAGGAAGAATGTATCACGTACTAACAAATACACAATTTCTATTCCAGTTCTCAGAATCACCCCTCAGATGTATTCACACTTACAAAGTGCCTAAAACCATAAGCAACAAACAAACACATCTCTTTATTTACAGACTTCCTATTCTTCAAATGTAATTATTAGAGATCAGGGATCACCCATTAGTGGAACGCAGACCAGACATATTCACATTGTGTGCATACCTCATACATAAAGATGTCAAATATACGTGTGGCTATCGGCATTGGCAAGAAAGTGAGGAAGAGGGTGAGAAACCAGGATGAAGCGTACATAGATGTGTGGAAACTCTGAGATCGGAAATGAACGTTCAGCTCGGGCAACTGCTCCTGATCGATCACAGAGACGAAGAAACATGAGTTACAGGTCAAACACAATTTATATAAAAACTTCAAGTCATCTCTGTCTCCATTTTGTAAATCTGCTGCCTCCTAGTGGAGAAGGTGACATGGTGTTTACATATAGATATGTCTAAAATTTCAAATACTTTTTTTTAAACTTTAAGTTCTTGCTCACCAGTAGCAAGTATTCAAATTGATAAATGCAGAGACCCAGCTCAGCCATGCTGGGCTTAAACAGTTCTCTAAGCCTGTATTCCTGCATCAGTCTGACAAACACACAGAAAGCCTCCTCCTCTGGCATCTATACACGAACACAAACACACAATGAATAACAAACAGTGTTTATTTATGACATCTCTTTACATTGTTCTCTTATCCGTCCTTAGTTCATAAGGATAAACACAAAGCAGTTGAAGCAAACCTGCATTAGTAGCAACCCAACAATGAAGGCGCTGCCTTGACAATAGCCGACCTCTCGATCCACGAGAGAATATGCCTGCGAGACAAGCACGCACATTAAGATGACCCTTTTGGTAAATTGTTGGTGAAGTTTATAATTCTAATATCGTACCTTCATGACATTAAACAGAACTTCTTGTCCCAGGCTGTCCTGGCCCTTGAAGAAGTCGTGTTCGGGATACGTGCGGGCAATGTCCCTGCGTATGAGTTTCTCGCATGGAGATGACATCTTTAAGAGTTCGGAATACTGATTCTTCACCGGCATTTCAGTGGCGTTGCATAACAGCTGCCAAACGATTGCTCGAAAATGATGAGGAATGCCTTTTCTTATTAGCTCCTGCACAAAGAGAGAGAGAGGGCGCAAGAGAGACATGAGGGGTGATGCAGCAAAAGACATCCCTTCAGTTTTGTATATATCCATTTTGGGCCCTTCAGCTAGCTGATCAGAACCATACAAGCATTTTAAATACAACTTTAATAAATCTAAGCAATTATTATAAATTACAAATATTTTTTTTTATCTATAACATATTTAATAATAAATTAGAATGACACCTGTAATTCATATGAAAACAACATTAAAGTCCTCAAAAGAGGGATAAGAATATGAAAAGGGAGGTCCACAAAACAAACAATAATCCCGCCCCTTCCATCACCTTCAGAAGTTTGTCCTTCTTTCGTCTCCACTCGTCCCACTCATTAACAATGCGACCCCACAAGATCCAGGTGTCCTCCTCCATATGGGACAGGTTGGAGGATGCAGATGAGCTCGAGACCAGAGAGGAGCCACTATTCCTCCGAGATCCACTCATGGAGCGCATGGACTTCGAATCGGCCTCTAACAGCCTGTATGCAAATAAATACACACTTGTTTGTGTTTTCAAAGGATGGTTAATTTGTAGCATCATCAAGTACTTGAATTTACACTTCTATCAAGTGTAGTCAGAAATAATGTATCGACTCAAGCACACGAACGACCAGGCAAAGTCAGATTCACGAGTGGGAAACTGTTACCAATGGTAATAGCTATTGTCACAAAGTTATTTAACATTAAATTATTATTCTTAAAAGGAACAACATCTCAAAACGAAATATTTTTGTTCTGTAACATTTTTTTATCAGTCCCTGAAATAATTGGACTATGCTATTTAAACCAAAAAAAGCACCTGATAAAAATAACAACAAGTGCGTTTATGTTGTATAGAGACCACAGGACATAAACAGCGCTGATCCAACTCTGGTCCACAAAATACAACAAACACAAAAAAAACCTGCAGTATTAACATCTTGAAAAGTGATCTTTACTCCCGTTGCTTGTAATTTTTCTGTGCAAAAGTTGGTGTGAAAAGTTGACAGTGTTTTGCAAGGAGGTCACAAAGGTACTCAAATGGGTTTTACAGTCCCGTGAACCAGAAGTTGCAAACTTTTTTACTTCCGTATTTTGAATGGTATTTCTAATAAGAAAAATGGTGGGCGTGGCTTTCGTCTTTCTCTGTGATGGGATTGGATGTATAATATTTTTTAAATGGAACTGGCAGCAGACTGACAGTTGAAGGGGAGGAGTTAACGGATGCTCCGACCATGCTCTTTTCATACAGAGATCCTGGAAAATACACAGAAAAGCCAGTGAGTTTCTGGAATCTGTGTGTGTGTCACAAATCCTGTGAAGATCCTGTAAAGACACGTGCCATGATATTCTGCAATGTAGTGTCATGTGCATTTCTTTAGTCGTGATTGTCGAAATTGGGCAGATCAAGGTGTTTTTAGGTGGCTAAATAGCCAATTTGTTATTGTTACTGCCTTCTTTTGTTTAGTGCCTAAATAGTCTCTACTTTGGTTATTATTCCGTAGCATATATTGTTGCTTTTTGCAAATGACGAAGACCTCCGTTTTTTTATAATATTTTTTACTGATAAATGCAGAACAAAGAGCATTGCGGCCCAAAAACGCACGGTAGGCTATAGCCCAGAGATTACACCAAATATCAGATTAGCCAGTATTTTGAAACATAGCCTAATTGTAATACAAAAGCCACTGTATAATATTTTCCAGTAATATAATGTACAAAAATGTAAAAATAAGTTTATCATTTAAAAAAAACATAGATTTTGTAACCATTTCGTAATAAACTCATGCAGATCGAATGAAAACCCATTGATAAAGCATATTGCACATAATGTTATAAAAAACCTAAATAAACACTTAGGTCGGTATATGATGATCATGTTTATATTGTTTACAATGTTTTTGTTGAGAAAAACAATCTTGTTCGGGTGAAAGTTGAGAAGGTGTCTGCACAGAAACACATGGGCTTCTCCGCAGCGCAGCACAAGCACGGCAGGTGCACACTGCCATGTTTTAAAGGTTGATAAGCGATCAAGTTTAGTGAAGTACTGTATATTTTCATGTTAATAGTTTGATAAAAGTAATTTCAAGTTTAAACTGCATTTAGAAGCGGACAACGCTATTCTAGCATCTGAGCTTGAGTTTGGTGATTATGACTATTCCATTCATCCGGGATTTAGCTAAAGATGATTAGTATTTTTTAAGTTGTCGTTTAACTAACGAATATAAATTACTTATATATTATATATATATATATTATAATTAGTTTTCTAGCCTGATTATTTACAATTTATTATAGATGCGTGTCATCAGTACACGGCTTTTACAGCATTGTTTCTGCCTTTTGTTCACACAGGGTGCTTTCCGGGTCTGATCCCGCTAATGTTTTAGGTCCTCTTTCCGGAATCCCTTTTCGGATCAATGCGGGATGCGTTTGGCACTCTGGCAATTTTATTGAATTTTTCTGGGATCAGCGGTCTGTGTGAATTGGGTTTAACCAACGTCATTTTCGATGGATAGTCATTACACGAAGTGCATTTTCAGATTTTAACTACAGATTATAAGGGGGAACACAATTTTGAAAAAGAGAATGACTCACATTGATAAACTATTTACAATAAACGCTGCAATATTTCATGAAAAATAGGCATCGTCATTTTTATTTCACTTGCACTTTAAGCTGCTTTGAGTGGCTGCTATGGCTACGGTGTAACATCTGGTACTCTCTGGCCAAAGTCAAGGGCTCATCCTTTATGACACTCTGGTCTGGAGACATGGCTTGGGTCCTTCTTGAGATACAAATGTATTTCAAGTTTCAGTGACAACTGCTACTACCGTGGTTACTAGGCAACCACCACAAATGATTAATAGCAAAGCTGTTGCAGAAAGTGCAGATCTGCTGCTTTGAGGTTCACACTATATAGCACTCACGTATCGAGTGCTAAACCACGTGCACACCCCATTCCTCATCTGTACCTTTACACAACTGCAGGCACATGCACTTTGATTCTAATTTGACATCCCAGACAGTCTGCCTCTGATCTCACCGTCAAACCCTCAGTGTATATGATGCACTAGTTTTACCTGTTCTGCTCCTCCAGTTTAGCCAGAAGCTCGAGCTCATCTGGACTGAGGTTTTCTGAATCAGCCGGGGAGGCCGCCGGCGCAGAGAGTGCAGCATCATGGGAACTCGAATCTGGACTTAGCAACGGACTGCCGACAAATGGAGGGTCGGTATCCAAGCCCTGAGGTGATGAGAGATCCTCGAGCCGGACAGAAGCCACCACGCCTCCCTCTCTCTCCGGACTGCTGCTAGGGCTTGACATGACAGAAGAGCAAGCAGGATGCAGGAAGTGGAGAGATGCTGCAGGGGTGTCACGCTGTGGACGTGAACAGGCCTTCTTGAAGATGGAGCGTTTATCAGGCCCGGGACAGTCTGTGGACATGAGAGACGTACTGTCATACTAGCCATTTTTCTAGAAGATTATAGAATGTTGATCAATTCTGAGTATTCTTAATGAGTTTGCCCAAATCATGCTAATGATGTCAACAAGTTTCAGAGAGGGTTGGCTTAGGGTTTATGAGAGGTCCTCACTGGTGTACGTCTGTGTGTGTGACACTGTAAGAACAGAAGATGAAGAATGACCGTGACACGTATGTGACGTGTGTGTTCTACAACAAACCACACAAACATAGTTGCTAACCCACAGTCAGGGCAGCACTCCTATATACAAGAGAGAGAGAGAGAGAGAGAGAGAGAGAGAGAGAGCAGAGAGAGAGAGCAGCAATGCCTGCATTATGTATAAAGTATATGTCTTTATATTTGTTTTGTCTTATTATGTCTTAACAGAGTTCATATGGCTGTTGATCAATGGACGTCGCACAAATATTAACCCCTTAAATGTACATCACTGTATGTTAGAGGGGCTATTCAAACGGGCAAATGATAAAAAAACACAGACCTTTCAATAATAGAAAGTAAAACAAGAGGGATGATACACATACAAAATACATGTAAATAAATGTGTTACATTCACAGAACTAAGACATCAAGAAACAAGCCAACAAACATCGGCATCGACCGGGGCATCGACCCCTGAAACAAACACACATCAACCGATCATGCCAACATGAGAGAGAATGAGAATGCAAAAACTAACCCACGGCTAAAAATAAAGCCACAAATATACTCTTGTTAAACAAAGTAAACACACACCGAGGACAATAGCAGTATTCACATCAGAGAAGCAGCCCAATCAAAAGAACCATTTACAGCAAATGAAGCCGATCCCCTCGACTGGTATTGGAACACATGCACGCACGCACGCACGCACACATCACTAGTCAGACGATGCTCTGCAACCACAACCAAACTCGAACCTAACATTCATCTCTGTGTAAAGTTACACCAAACATTTCAGCACGATTTCTCAGACCGTCGCATTTACAATGAAAAAGGTAGCGTGCGCTGCAATGAAATGTTGAAATGATGATAATAATAACGCATCAGCATTTCTGACCTATTTATAATCAATTCCCTTTATTCAGATAAGAAATGAAAATTTGTAACCTGTTTCCTATTTTATTTATTTGTTAAGGGTAGTTTTAAACTATCTATACATCTAAATTGTCTAAATAGATCTGAAATGGGCTTATTGAGGTTAAAATGAGAAATATAAAATGGCAAAAATCTTATTTGTGCATCTCTTAGTCGGAGATGACAATAACAGCATTGTGTGTGTGCCAAACGTCTCTTCTACTGACGAGCGACACAATTGTGGTTATTGTAGCTCTAGCATCTTCTTTTCTTAGGCACGAAAGATGCATTTGGCAGACCCTTTGGCCTTACATTACATTATCCTACACATTTGTTTCTTAGTATGTGCAATCTCCTGGGATCGAACCCACAACCTTGCGCTCTTACCGCTGAGCTAAAGGAAAGCTCAGCTTAGGATGGCTTAGGCTTAAAGTCTTTTAGAAGCCATCTCAAATCACAGTCAAGGTAGGTCTGAAGGTAGGCCCATGGCTCTTTACACCCCAATGACTAACTTAGCACAAAAACATAAAAAAATCTTCTTCAGAACACCTTGTTTTGTGAAAACATCATGCGAGTTCATAAAAGCATGAGGGTAAAACAATGACATAAGTTTCATGGTGGGCTGACCTATTTCTTTTAACATGGACATGGGTCTGAACATTGTAACATTTAGCAGTAAACGCAGGTTGGAGGAATTTCTTGTGATGTTTTGCATGTGTAATCTGCAAAATGACAAATCGATAAATTCAAAAACAGAGACAGGATCTGGTGAAACTTGAGCGTTTCAAAACAGATTTAATTCTTTCTGAACAGTAAGTCCTACTGCACAAATGTTCACAAAAGACATGAGTAAAGGTTATAAATATAGTATGGAAAGAACGTCATGCACTTAAAATGCAATGTGGATGTTGGCTATGACTAATAAACTTAAATTTGGAACACACTAGACCATCCAGCACATTCATTTCTAAAATCTCATCATCCTTTGTTTTACCAACCCATAAAAACACTTAAAATACCTTCCATAGGCTATTTAAACATTATATGACACTTTCACTTGCTAGACTATACAAATAAAATGTTCTAAATATTAAAACTAAATCTTAGTAAAAATAGCCACGAGCCTGTTTCTGGCAAAACTTAGAGCCACAAAGCCCAAGTATAAATAAATGAATCTGTGGTACCTTAAATGGATGTACACTGAGAGGTAAAGAACTTAAGTAGGAATGAGTCATTATAGGTGACTAACAGGCTAGTCAACCAACCAACCCTTAGGTGAGGTGAACCTGGGACCAGACTCATTATTGGGGCAATCTAAAAGGAGTACCCTTCATAAAAAGCCGCCATTGACTTTCCATAGTCATTTTTATTCCTACGATGCAAGTCAAGGGGGGCTTATTTTAATGTGAACTACTCTAGTGAACTAGATGAGTGACTATTTTTAATCTTGAGTATGGCACATCCCTATTTTGAGTTATCTCTCGTTCTCTGAATTTTAAAAGGATAGCTCATCAAAAACTTTATTTATAACAAAACAAAAAACTGACTAGTTGTCATACATGTGTTTAACACGAGATGCATGAGAACCAATGAGATTTAAAGTTTTCGATGAGCTACCATATTTGAATTTAACGATTCAATTTTCCATCTCAGTTTTACTAAATGTGCAAAAATATTACTTGGTTTCGCAAGTATCCTGTTTTGCTTCAGAACCACTGGAATGGCTTTACTTGCGGATATATGCCACCCCCAGCTTCAGGCTATCACATGAGCTGTAATGTCAAAGGAGGCAGAAAAAGAAAACATAATTCTGTCCCATGATCTTCCCAGGGGGAACAGTGTGGTCTGGCTAATCAGCATTTTCAAGAGTTTATTTACCAGCTCCTCAACCAGATGAAGGGGAACACCAAATAGGGGTGTAACAATATATCGAAGTATTGCATATCGTGATAAAAAAAATGAACATACTTTTGTATCTTAGAGCTAATTAGATTTATTGTAGAGCTACTGTGTGGCAATAAATGTTTATTACAATATATAAAGATGGACAGATGTGTACATTTTGGACGATAATGATAACCAATACTACTTTAACACTGGAGGCCGATAACCGATATATAGGCCGATATACAGTATGTAAATTATATAATATAACATTTTCTGAGACTGAAACAAAAGACAAAAAGTGGAAAACTGCTTTTATTGGAAAACTTTCACCGCAGAAAACAAGGTAACCATTAGTTCTCTTTTTTTCCATGAAAATCATGTACCAATATTACTTTACTATAATTTGTTCATTTAATGAAAATGATATCAAAAATGTCAAAGAATCTTTAAAGAATCGTTAAAGATTCTTTGACATTTTTGATATCATTTTCATTACGTGAACAAATTATAGTTGTTCTTCCAGAGCAATCCAGAAAAATGTTCTTAAAAACCACAAATCTTAACATGTCTCATCTTAAGACAGAAAGCATTAAGACAGCAGTCTGATTCAAACAATATGCTTTTGAAATCATAAATATCTACATAATATACCTACACCAACAATGTTTTGCTAATAGCAGTAAGTGAATGATCATGATGACAGAAAGACAGCACTGTACTGTATTTTAACTATAAGCAGTGTGCAGGTGAAGTGGTTTAACCGGTCGAAATGATTTATAATTTATCGGCTATAATAAATTAGCCTGATTTTATTATCGGCTATTACCAATAACATTAAAGGGGTGATTCGCCGGATAAATGTGTTTTTCTTTGTCTTTGGTGTGTTATAAGTTGCCCATGCATGTATTCGACACGTAAATCTGCAGAAATGTAAGTGACGGAACAAAAGATGTATTTTATCTAGAAGCGAATGCTCAGCCAGACCTGCTTGAAACGCCTTGTGTAACCTCACCACGGCGAATCTACGTCATTTCGTAACACGATTTGACTTAGACCGTCCAAATTTATACGCAAGTAAGCTATGCATACCTGTTAGTACAATTGCTTTGGAACCTGATGTTCCAAATATGGTAAGAGGCGTTACATTTCCGTGCAGTATTTGACCAATCACTACGCACTAGTGAACTGGCAAATCATAGCACACCTCACTCTTCAGAGCAATGAGCTTTGTAAAACATGCACGTTATGTGGAAAATACAGCGATTTTTAACCTTAAATCGTGTATACACTTTGTATTACATCTAAAGCAAGCAAACAATAATATTTGTTTTTGCCGCGTCAAATGACCTCTCTAAAAATTATTATTTATCAGCCAATACCGAAATGACTGATAATTTAGTGTGCATCCCTCAAAAGCAATTTTTTCTAATTTTAGCTTAAAATTCTGTTTTATTTTTCAGTGACAGATCAATTACATTTTTATTCCTTTACATACCCATGGTTCAATTAAACCTTGAATCATGTCAATTCTTTAACAACATAAATGTTACTAAAAATATTTGGGGAAAAATGTGTCATTTGAATGTCAGATACATGTCTGCAAACACTGTGATACAATCGTAAGAGGGAACTCCAGATTGTATCGAATCGTGAGCATATCATTACACCCCTTACAATAATAGATATTTATTTTTTCGAATTTTCCGAAACTCCCAAAACCATAACAGTCTTGGCTTTAAACTGGTTTGTGAATTTGTTATTGCCAAGTGGATCAGAAAAGCAACATGTACAAACATGCAAAAACACACCTAAATACACAAACACAAACAGCTCTAAGCATGGCATCCCAGAACAAATTGTGTCATGCATCAGTCAGAGGCGTGTCATTTTTTAGTAGAGCACAAAGCCACACCTCAAACATCACACAATAGTTAAGGCTTTATTATGGAGTTTCTCTGCACTGTGTGACATACCACGGCCATTGAGCTTGGAGAGACGCATGAGAAAACACCCTCTGCTCTACCATTGCCATACACAAAGACAACCAATGACTCACTACACAACATGACTGCAGGCTTAACATAGTATATCCAATAATTCAGGGTGGACTACACAGTATTCAAATGCTTTCATGTGGTCAGTTGCTTAAGGACTAAAATGATAAATCATTAAATATTTAGAGGAAGAAAAGTATTGTTGCATTTATCCTTCTCATGTTTGCAAAAATCTCTGATGATGTTACATGGCTGTAACCAAGAAGTAACTTTACTGGATATACATCAATAATGGCTAACAAGGTGAGGCCTTACATGATTATGAGGGCTGTGTAGGCTCATCAGTCCACAAAATGAGCACCCGAACTATGATTCTGCATAGGGAGACCAAACAAGATCATTTCTTGACCCTTTTTAGAGGGTCATTGGCCAAGAAAAGGCCATCTTTAACTCGAAGTTAAAGAGTAGCCGACACAATACAAAGTTTACTTTACTTTTAAAGACATCGTAAACTTTATTTTCTGTTCATGAAACAGCAGACACTGCATCAGAAAGCTTATGGGTTTGATTCCTATATAAAATGTAAAGGTTTCAGATGCGTTTAGGGCAGGGTGAACTCAATATCTTTTAGGCTTCAAATGATACTAGATAAATGTGTCAACAGTATTGATGCATGATATTTCGTTTTTGCCCTGCATCTGATATGCTGATATGTTTAGATCAATATACTGTAAGTAAGTCCATAAGTCTTTTTTGATGGGCGATAGGACAAACATTTTTTCAAAAAAAATATTTAAACAAACTTTTTCAATTGTTTACGTTTTTTTACCATGGCATTTCCAAAAAAAAGTGACCACTAGGATGCTCCAACACCACATTTTACCCCAAATTTTTAGTCTGTTACTTGCGCAGGATGCTATAATACATAAAAAAACAGACAAAACAAACGAACGCAACCTATATAAACAGTCTGTGAAATATTGTTATCTTGTTTATTTTGTTTTACATGTTCTTGATAGGAAAAACAAGCATATAGGTCTAGTTTGCTGAAAAATTGTGAAAAGTCTGTTCAACAGCCCGACTGTAAACAAGACGACAGAGGAGAAAATTAGCTGCTCTTCTCTTACTCCCAGTAAAAAAAACAGATCGGACAAGAATATCTGGCTTCATTGTTTATAATGTTGATAAAAAATAAAGTAAACAGGCTCGATATCTAAGGATCTTGGATAAGATACTAAAAAATGCCCTGCAACAAAGACGGAGCCATTGTTGTGCTTGCTTCCCTGTTTATTACGTGACCGTCATCTGAGGAAGATATTTCCTGCTGATCAGCACCACATATAAATATTGTTTTCTTTGTCGTTCATGGTCAGTGTCTGTCTTGTTGAGGTTCGCATTGCATTAATAAATAGGCTAGGCCTTTTTAAGAAATCCGTTATGGTAATAAATGAATTATTGTTAATCCTTTAATATTACGTTGGTATTTTATACCTAATGTAAGTTATGGTAACGAAGCATAAACAGCAGAACATAAAACACAATCCGGGAATCCGTATTTTTTTTAACTAGCTTGCGATCTTAGTGAATAAAGATTCAGGAGCACATACAAATGATATTTTCTGTATATTATAAAATCATTACAGTAGTAGTGAAGAAGCGTAACATAAGACGTCACGTCGTTGTCACAACTCTAAGGTCTTCTGTAGCGGTAACACAGTTTTATTCTTATGAAAAATACGAAAATTCGAAAAGCATTTTAAATATTTGAAACGTTATTGGGGATCGAATATTTGAACATTCGTGCACATCCCTAGTCAACAATTATGTATTTGGTTTAAAGTAGATACTGATAAAATGCATGCTCGAAATACAATACAAGTCAAGTTTGATAAATAGCATCTACTACTAGATGCATAAACAAAATGAGACCTGAAAATGCTCTGCATACATATAAAGTCCTACATGATCAGCCCTCTTGCATTCTAATCATGTTTAGCAGGAAATAAAGGAAAATGACTCCTGAGAAATACAAGCACAAATGCCTCATAACACGCACAAACGTTACAACACGTTAGCTAATAAATAAGGCTAATGAAAAATGTACAGATCCGAGAAAGAAATAAGCATCTGCAGTGTCACCAAGAGCAGCTGCAGCGAATCCAAATAAGTAGAACTAAGTAAAACCCAACAAACAGCACCAGAGGAGAGACGACGATGGACAGGACAACATAAACACAAGCAGGCCTGTATGACTGTCATGGCGGACGAGCCACAGCTGCTCTGAAACAAAGTCAGTCACTATCTGTCAAAAGGCTGGTTCAAAATAACAATACCAATAAGGATGAAAAGTATAGCAACAAAGCTTTCCAAATTATTCTAAATTCAATGAGAATAGCTACGTCCACACCGCAACTAATACAATACAGACAAACAATCCTGTTGGGATCACTTTTAGAGTAATATTTTATCCAGCAAATAAACAATAACACATTGACAGCCAATCAATGATGATTGAATTTAACCCTGTAACTACTAGACTCATTCAATAACGTAGTTTATCATGATAATTGATTACAAAAAACTCTGAATGAAATCATAAAAATGTACTTTGAATAAATACGTCCATTTTCAGAATGCTCTTTTGCAATCCCTGCTTATGGAGAGCGATTCTAAAAAAATACTATGATGAAAATAATCTTTGTAATGCAATCAATAATTGAAAATCAGGAAAAGAAATTGTTGCTACTGACGACAGTAAATATCCGTTAAGTTAACCCGAAAATTCTGTCATCATTTGCTCACCTTCAAGTCGTTTAAAATCTGTATAAAAATGTTTTGTTCTACTGAGCAACAAAGAATATATTTAGAATAATGTAGGAAGAAAAACTAAACCGTTCTGTAGCACCATTGACTGACTACCGTATTGTTTTGTTTCCTACTAGGGAAGTCAATGGTTCCCCAGAACTGTTTGGTTACAAACATTGTTTCAAAATCTGCTTTTGTGTTCAGTGAAACAATACAACGTTAACAGGTTTGAAACAACATGAGGGTGAGTAAATGAAGACTTTTTATTTTGTACCATTTTTTTATTTTATTTTTGGGCGAACTTTCCCTCCCACAATAAAACTGTATATAGCAATAAAAGTCCTAGCATTTATCATGAATCATAATGTGAAAAAGTGACACACACAATGAAACGATGACATCAGTTTGTGGTTAAATATGTCAGCATGGTTAACTAACATCTTAAAACCAAGATAAAATGTTGCTGTGCCTGAAATTATAGACCTTCAAGGAATACTTCACCCAAAAATGTAAATTCTGTCATCATTTACTAGCCTTCATATTGTTCCAAACCTGTATACATTTCTTTGTTTTCTTTGTCAGATCTTGCCCCCCCCCCATTGACTCCCATAGTATTTATTTTCCCTACTAAGGGAGTCAATTGGGGCATGAGATCTGAAATTTTTCTTCCTTTGTGTTTAGCAAAACAAAGAAATGTACACAGGTTTGGAAGAATCTTCGGGTGAATAAATGATGACAGAATTTTAATTTTTGGGTGATGTATCCCTTCCAGAAGAGGATTGATTAAACACTGAATTGTTAAGACAACAGAAATTAGGATGCCTTTCTATACAACTCTTTGGCATGTACGTACCTAGAAAACATGTATCCTGACAATAAAATTCAATGACAGAGCCATTTTAGTTTTCCGTTCATAAGTTCCTATCTTTCCTGATCACTGGTGTTCTGTAATGTCCTCCTTTCAAATAAATCACAATGATGTTATTTCAGAACAATCAATACATTGTTGATTCGTGATCTCATTAGTTTCCATTCAATCCCATGATGTTAATATCTTGACAGTATTCTGACTCCTAAAAAGCTCTTTGAGATTCTTTACAAACCAGCAGGGATGAGACAGCTGATAAACTACAGCTTTGATCCTTTAAACAATATGCCTCAAAGACTTGCAAATCACCTTAAATGCACTGTAACGAGGTGGGAAAACTGCTTTGTTTCACGAGCAGGTGAAATCGTTCACTTTGCGATGTCATCATTTTGTCTTTCAAAGACTCACCACTATCTCCACACATGTTTTGTGTCAGTTGGTATAACACTAAAGCACAGACTTATCATTAAATACCGACTTAAACAAGAAACTCTCCTCCCTAACAACACATGTAATCAGACCACCAAATATTTCCTTACAGCCATACAATTAATTCATTAAACCGTTCAAACAGAAGAGCACATATCTAATCAGAAATATAATTTCCTTCGGTTGGTCTATGTATTTCAGTTCACCAAAAATACAGATGGGCTTAACGCAGACAAACGACAATAAGGAAATGTGCATAGCAGCCATCGCAATACGCTTAGTCTCGAAATATAAAATAATACAAATCTATAACAAGCCATTAGGGGCTTTTAAAGACGCTTTGAATATAATGCCAACGAATTGCCCCTGACGTTGGTTTACTATAAGAAGCCCGTAGCCTTGTCTGAACGCTAAAAAAGGCTCATGCAAATGCACCTTATGTCAGCGCAGGGAATGCCACTAATTTATACTATAGGTGTGCAATGGATTTGTAACACATTCAGCTACCTTGTCTGGGTTTTAGCGATCGGTTTGATTGTGCAACGGCATAACGTTAACAGAGAGCTTCGTTTAATTGACAGTGGTCGTGTTGTGTATCTCTGTTAAATTAGATCATAGATCGCGTGTGTGTCGCCTTTTCTTGCAAAATATAATGATGCGGATGATCATTTGTTCTTTGGCACAAATCTCATCCTTGCCTTTGGACCAGTCATAAGAGCGATGCGCTGGAATTTTCCCTAGCATTGTCCTACACCACCTCCTCACCTATCTGTCATTTCATCCCGGTATACATTTTGAACCTCTGACCTACTCAAACACACGCAAATAATGAACCAGTGTTCTCCTGACATCTGTGATGATAATGCATAGATGAACGAGCAATGCCCACCTGAATGTCGGTGACATTACTGAAGCTGCTCCGGCGCGTTCACGGATCTCGCGGCTCGCCGTGCCCAAGACAATCGAGCACGAAAACGGCAGATGCCGATAATCCTTTCTTTCACGACGCCGTTGGACAATTACGGTAAGCCGGTGAACAAATACGGCATCATATTGATGCTCGGATGCGGATGCTCATGAGAAGAAAATATGACTGGTCAGGGTGAGCTTCCTCAAGGAGAGCTGGAGTCGACGCCTACAAGAGAAAACACCGCCCTGGTCCCGCCCACCTCACGGACGATGAGTCAAATAAAAAAACGACGTAGATAATCACACGCCTTTTGATTGCGGTATATTACCGATAAAAATAACACAGAACTGCTAGATGTTCTACTTGTAGTATATGTGCTCGTCCAATGAATAAAGCTTTTTGGATGTTCTACGTCAGAGGATCGCATATGATTGACAACCGCTCAGCCAATAGGAAAAACACTGGCGTTTTAACCACGAATGACAGCCAATTCCACCAATCATTTATTTTCTTGACCACATGCACAGTTGGTAGCGGACAGGTGATTTCGCTAGGTTATGGAAATATCTTTAGGATAATCATCATACATATTGTTGTGTTGTTGTGGTATTTAGTTTGCAAACAGCTGGTATCATAACATAAATGTAAATTTAAACATGCACATACATGCGTTGGACTTGTCACTTAACAAAATTCCCTCTGACTAAATATTTAATATAATTCTACAGAATTCTTAAATATACAGTGAGGTCCAAAAGTTTGGCACAACAAGAATAGTGGAAATGCATTTGTTACATTCTGTTTATACAGTTAATGCAATTTTTAAAATTGTATTTACAACACAACATTTTGATTAAAAATAAAAACTTGAAGAATTGTCTTATTGAAGGCATTTTTCTTGCTTAAATCAAATCATAGCATTTATATCCCACTTTTGCCATAGTATGCGCCATATCAATATTATGTAGTGCCCTCGTGCGGACGGTCAAATATATGCAGACTTGTCAAATAGGGCTGTATCCGAAATCGCCCCCTATAAGCACATTCACTATTCCCTACATTAGTTCACTAATATAGTCCGCTTCAAGGAGCGAGTGAAAACGAGTGAGTGAGCTACAACCACCTTCCCAAATGCCAAAATCACCATCTCGACACTGCTACCACGGAAAGACTTCCACCCAGACACAAGTCAACAGATAAACGCAAATCTCTCTAGAACTTGTGCACTCAAACCTCAAGTGCACCTGGCACATCATCCCACCTTGGACCTCACATGCCTCTATGACCATGTACACCTATACAGAGCATCTGTCCCAATCTTTGCAAAGAAATTAAAAGATGTTGCTCTTAACCGCAGCACCAACAACCCTCCTAGAAACAACAGAGCAAGGCAGCACCTACCCAGACCATGGATGAACCACACCGCACCTTCAAACAACAGCCAAAGACTGGGACCCCTTTCCTGCCAAAACAACAGCCAACAGACCAGAGAACCACCGCTGCTGCCTACACCCCCCACCCGGCATATGCAACAGAACTCCAGCAGCCTAAGCTATGCCCAGACAGTGAGCAGAAACTCCACACCGACATCTGCGCAAGCTCCAACAGCCGAGCTAAAAGACATCCATCAGATGCTGAACCTGATCTGCTCACACCTTCTGTCTCAAGAAAAAATCTGCAATAAATAAATAAATACCTTATGGATAACAAAGCATTTACCATATCATGTTGGAATATTCAAGGCCTGAGGTCATCTGCTTTTGGACTGAAAAGCAAAAACATAGACTTCAGCTCTGAAACAAAAAACTCAGACATCCTCATCCTACAGGAGACATGGAGTAGAGGAGACGGACCCACTGGTCGCCCTACAAACTACAGAGAATTCATCATTCCATCCGTCAAACTACCTGGCGTCACACAGGGAAGAGACTCAGGCGGAATGCTGATCTGGCATAAGTCCGAATACGCCCACTCAATAAAAATGATTAAAACTGGCCAGTTTTACACATGGATAGAAATCAACAAGACCATCACTTCAACAGATAAGAATATCTTCCTGTGTGCAACCTACATCCCCCCAGCAGAGTCACCCTACTTCAATGAGGACAGTTTCACGATCCTGGAAGAGGAGATCAACTCCTTCCAGTCACAGGGCAACGTTCTGATCTGCGGAGACCTAAATGCCAGGACAGGCGAAGAATCAGACTCGGTCCACTCCAAGGGAGACAAACACATTCCAGGAGGAGATGTCCTTCCCAAACCTACTCACACACAAAGACTAAACTACGATAAAACAACAAACAAAAATGGATTAAGACTTCTCCATCTTTGTCGCACACTGGGTCTGTGCATGGTCAACGGTAGACTACGAGGAGATTCATATGGTAGGTACACCTATAGTTCTAAGCTGGGTAACAGTACGGTAGACTATTTCATAACGGATCTGAATCCTAACTCCCTCAGAGCGTTCACAGTCAGCCCACCATCCCCATTGTCAGATCACAGTAAAATCACTCTCTACCTCAATAGATCCAAACCTAACACAGAGGCATCAAAACAAACTCACCTCCATACCCTAAAACAAACATTCAGGTGGAAACAAAATTGCGAAGATACATACAAAAGCATAACTCGTGAACCAAAAATTCAAAACCTACTGAATAAATTCCTAGATACCCCATTTCCACACAATAACGAAGGTGTAAATTTAGCAGTAGACAGGATTAACCAAATTTTTACAATATCTGCAACGCTATCTAACCTAAAAACCACTAACACAAAACCAAACAAAAAGCCTGTAAAGGAGAAATGGTTTGATAAGGAGTGTAAAAACCTTAGAAAAGAAGTAAGAATTCTATCAAATCAGAAACACAGAGATGCTGACAATGTAAACACACGCCAACTCTACCATGAAAAAGTTAAACAATATAAGGACACACTAAGGAAGAAAAAGAAACAAGATACACAAAACCAGTTAAAAGCAATTGAAGAATCTCTAGAAACAAATCGCTTCTGGGAACATTGGAACACACTTAACAAACCCCACCATGAAGATCTTCCCATTCAGAACGGAGACGTATGGATAAAGCACTTCTCTAACCTCTTTAGTAAAATAACCAAGAATCAAGAACAAACTAACCTACACAACAAACTAGGCACTCTGGAGTCAACAATTAAAGATTACCAAAACCCTGTAGACTATCCAATTACACTCGCTGAGCTAGGCCAAAATATACCAAAACTTAAATCCCAAAAAGCAAGTGGTACCGACGGTATCCTAAACGAGATGATTAAATACGCAGACCAAAAACTTACACTCGCCATCCTCAAACTGTTTAATATCATCTTAAGTACAGGTATATTTCCCACAATCTGGAACAAAGGTCTCATAACTCCAATCCATAAAAGTGGAGACAAATTCGATCCTAATAATTACCGCGGAATATGTGTAAACAGCAACCTAGGTAAACTCCTCTGTAACATTCTTAACAGCAGACTTCTCCAATATCTAAACAACCAAAACATCCTGAGAAAATGCCAAATTGGTTTCCAACCCAAATACCGCACATCCGATCACATATACACTCTTCGTACCTTAATTGACAAAGAAACAAACCAAAAGAAAAGAAAGCTCTACTCATGCTTTGTTGACTTCAAAAAAGCTTTTGACTCAATCTGGCATGAGGGACTTTTTCTTCAGTTGATTCAATGTGGCATCGGAGGAAAAACCTACGACATCATCAAATCAATGTACACCAATAACACATTTGCAGTTAAAATTGGCAACAAGCACACAGACTTTCTCTCCCAGAGTCGTGGAGTGAGACAGGGCTGTAGTCTAAGTCCTACACTATTTAACATTTACATGAATGAACTAGCTGGAGCTCTAGAACAGTCACCAGCACCTGGTCCGACCTTACAAGACACCGAAGTGAAATGCCTCCTGTTTGCAGACGATCTGGTGCTGCTGTCACCCACAAAAGAGGGTCTACAGCAACATCTGGACACCGTGCACACTTTCTGCCAAACCTGGGCCCTATCGGTTAACCTTAAAAAGACTCGAGTCATGATATTCCAAAAAAAGCCCAGCAGCCAAAACCAACATAACCGTTTCAAACTAAACAACGTGCCCCTAGAACACACCAAGAACTACACATATCTTGGTATAAACATAAGTAACACCGGAAACTTAAACAAGGCTGTAAATGACCTGAGAGACAAGGCACGAAGAGCCTTTTACGCAATCAAAAAGAATATCAAAATTGACATCCCAACCGTAATCTGGCTGAAAATAATACAATCAATTATAGAACCGATCGCGCTGTATGGAAGTGAGGTTTGGGGTCCTCTCGCCAACCAAGAGTTCAGCAGATGGGACAAACACCCAATAGAGATTCTGCAAACAGAAATGTGTAAAAACATTCTACGGGTACAGAGAAAAACTCCAAACAACGCCTGCAGAGCAGAATTAGGACTGTATCCTCTGATCATTAAAATACAAAAAAGAGCTTTAAAATTCTACACACACATCAGAGAAACATTCTTCCCCCAGTTTACAAACTTACACAAAGACTTTGACCAGTTTCAACAAAAGGACAAGATCTCATACATACTGGGAGAAAACTCAAGAAGCTCAAACCTGGCCGCAAGATATGTCAAGTCCTGCCACGAGCAAAGAACAAGCAGCACAACACAAAACAACACTGACAGAACAACACACACAAACTGACACTATCACCCTCATTGAGAACTTTAATTAAAGCTCTTTTTCTGTTTATATTGAGATGTTTATATATATATATATTTACTTATAGACTTTTAATTTTATTCCATCTTATTTTTTATCTTAATCTGTATTGGTGCATGTTTATATTTAATCTTGTGCTTTGGCAATGTAAATTTTCTTTTATCATGCCAATAAAGCTCCTTTGAATCTTGAATCTTGAATTCGGCCACTCTGCACTGGAAGCGCTGCGGGCGCCATCTTCTGCCGGGATGCGGGAATTCATAAAGAGCGAGCCTTTTCGCTAGCAGCTAGCCGTGAGTGTACATCGGTACACTCGTTATTATGATGCATCATGGGATAAAATGAAGTGCACGCAATAATGTCCACTATGAATTCGGAAACCACCAAAAATGGATGTCCCCTCAAATAGTGCACTTTATTGGGATATAGGGGGCATTTTCGGACACAACCAGGGATTTTACACAGAAATAGTTGTAAGCCCGCCCACAATAACTCTACGCATATTGACGTTAAGCAACTACACGCATGCGCACAGTCTACAGCATTATTGACTTTGAATTCGACCAATAAGATCGCTCGTTTTGTATTTCCGGGAAGAGCTATAAGACTTTAGGGCCTAACCACACGATTTGCAAGTGGCGACGTTCAGCACTAACATCTAAAGGTAAACTGTCTTTTATTTGTGCGTTTTATCATTGCTTTGTTATGACGCATTATTAGTAACACAGGTTATATATAAAAATAAGTATTAATAGTCAATTTAATTGATTAAATGCACAGTACTACAGATCTCGCGTTTCTAGTCGTGCATCGCAGCCTGTGAGACTCCTAACCAGATCACGAAATGGAGTTCTGAACAAATTACCAAATAATACAATTCGTGCTTACAGTGATATCGTCATCATGTATAATCTATATGCAACTGTGATCGCTGTAGGCTGTAAATCGCTCGTTTAAGTCGGAAGGTTTTGGCTGATTTAATGAATGGCGTCTCTTTTGTTTAGACACGCTGAGCGATAGGCTCAATCGCGACCGGTTTTACTCTACATGCAAACCAGGTTATAGAGGTATGGGCCGATATGTAATTTTTGGCCGATAACTGATAATCATTTGACATTGGCAGCCGATAATGATACTTATGATGGCCGATATTCAGTATCTAAATAGTAATATAACATTTCCTGGGACTGATACAAAAGTCAAAAAGTGGTCAACTACTGATTGAAAACATTCACTACAGAAAACAAGTTAATCATTAGTTATATTTTTCCTACTGAAAATCAGGTACCAAGCCTTCTTTACACAAGATTCTTTAACTTATAAGCTTTTCTGGTATAACTTTTTTATTTAATAAAACTAGCTACCCAGAATAAAAGCCACAAGTCTTAGAGGTTTCAAGACAGTAAGTATTCAGACAGCAGTCGGATTCAAACAATATGCTTTTGTTCCCATAATTTTCACATTCATGAAAATCTACTTGATGTATGTATCTACAATATGTATAAGGGAATGATCATGACAGAAATACAGTACTTCAAATGATTTATAATTAGGGCTGTCACGATTATGATATTTGGCCGACAATAAACTTTCTAATAAACCGTTATGATTATGACGATTAAATGTCTGTTTTAGGGCTTTGTCATTTAATTCTCATAGATTTTTGATTCGGCTTTGAATCGACCATGTTCTGAATATTAGACTTTTTTTATTTGTTTCATTTCCTCGTAAAAAATGGGGTCATCGTCGTATATTTAAGGTCTTGGCTTTAACATTTAATACAGACGCCAAATACGTGTAAGACGAGTTTGATCAGGAGTGAATTGAAGCCACCGTTAAAATGCTATCAGTCATAGAAAATCTTCTAACCTTCTTTATGTCACTTGCAAGACTTCAATAAAATGTTACTTCTGTGTGAATTAAATTATGTTAGGTTGGTTTTCACATTGAAAGTAGATTAAATAATATTAAATTGTACGGCAGGGTTTTTATGGTATATGCTTTAAAGTTTTTTCTAAGTGATTGTTTGTACATTTTACCACTATCATACTTAAGTTACAATTTATGAAGTAAAATTCCATTAATTCCAAAATGAGAACTCCGTTTAATTTTTTTTAACCATGTTTATATTTTGTTTGTTAGCTGTATTTTTTAGTTATTATGGCTTAAATCAAAACAAACCTACTGCAGTTTGACTGATATTAACTGGATTGCACAATAAATAACATGATTTTTTGAACATTTTGCAAAACTGAGTTATCTCATTTTGGTACCAAACTCTTCATGTACACTAAAACATGCAATATGCAGGCACTGCAGTTCCCACTTGTCTCTTCTATAGAGATGTGCAATAATTGCGATCATCTGAAACCATCGCCATGAGGTCAAACAATCGTGATGAGACTATTTAATTATTGTTTCAGCCCATTATATAATTTATTGGCAATAATGAATCAGCCTGATATTTTTTTATTATACATTTTAAGATGACCATTTATCGGCCGATACCGATACGGGCAATAATTTATCGTGGATCCCTATTTGTATTAGTTTTTCGTATAGTGTATTTATTCGGAAGCTGCGATGTGTGTTTAAATGAATTGTATGTTTTTTTATAAATTGCACATTTGGTAAATGTGAAAAATTCACAGTTCCCATTAAGAAGTTTTTTAAAACTTAGTGAGCTGCGTATTTAGATGCCATTTTTAGCATTACGTTTTATGTAAAGTAATGAATATAGCTTGACGTATCTATTCTACCTTCATTCGTCCTTATTGTGCGGCAAATATAAATGCATGATTTTTTAAATGCACTTTAATACTTGTGTACTGTATATTCTTTACATTTGTTTTACTTTAAATCAAAGTAATCATGGCCGAAAACGATGTTGACAACGAGCTGTTGGACTATGAAGAGGACGAGGAGCCGCAGACCGCTGTTGACAGTATCGTGCCTGCCGGTAAAAAGGAGGTGAAGGGCTCCTACGTCTCCATTCACAGCTCCGGTTTCCGTGATTTCCTCCTAAAGCCAGAACTTCTCCGCGCCATTGTCGACTGTGGTTTTGAACATCCTTCTGAGGGTGAGGATTCACTTCAAATTTGCATTATTAGTTTTATGGATGATGAGCCGTTTAATTATTTGAAGTGTTTTGTGGGTGTGAATCATCTTAATGAATATTTTCTTTATCTTCCTCAGTCCAACATGAGTGCATTCCACAAGCCATCTTGGGTATGGACATCCTATGCCAGGCAAAGTCTGGAATGGGAAAAACGGCTGTATTCGTGCTCGCCACACTACAACAGATCGAGCCAGTTGATGGGCAGGTGTGTGATTTCATCCAGACATTGGACTTCCAAACTCAAACACTGTTATCTTCCCATCTCTAACCCCATTTTGTTATGAAATATTGAACCAGATTATTGTGTATGTATATAAATATTGTGTACTAGAGCAGTTACCCTAACATCACTATGGTCTTGTTTGTGAGCATTGAAAAAGATAAAAGTGTCTATTATACTTGCGAGGATTAGTAGCTGCAGACCATCATATTTTCTGAAGGATGGCATTTGAACACTAACCAGGTGTCATAACTTCATGATTGTTTCTCATCAGGTGTCCGTGTTGGTTATGTGCCACACTCGTGAGCTGGCTTTCCAGATTAGTAAAGAGTACGAGCGATTCTCCAAGTACATGTCCACTGTTAAGTGCGCTGTGTTTTTCGGTGGCTTGTCCGTAAAGAACGACGAAGATGTTTTGAAGAAGAACTGCCCTCACATCGTGGTGGGAACACCAGGAAGGATCCTTGCCCTCATTCGCAACAAGACACTTAACCTCAAAAACGTCAAGCACTTTGTTTTGGATGAGTGTGACAAGATGCTAGAGCAGCTGGGTGCGTATTATTTTCTTACTTCAGTAAGGGCTACATAATTACTCTGTTTTTCTATATTTTATAAATATATTAGCAAAATTAAAAATGGTATCACGGTTTATACTGATTATTCATGTTTTCAACCATTTAAGCAAAGGTATGCATATATACTTAAATGATGGTTATTATATATTATGTGTTTTAAAATTAAACATTGCATTTGAAGCTTATGATTGAGTGAATATGTTGGCACAGTATTAGTTATGGCTGCAGGATTATTCGAAAAGAAATCGCACGCAATTTGGCAGATGGCTGCGATTGTCTTATGCGCAGTTTGTCAGTGAAATACTTTTAAACAACCGAAAGCCAGAGTGCTCTCGCACAGAAACTCTATATGGTGTCTTCCTATCTACATTTGGCATCTTTCTGTAACTTTTTTTCAAGCCTCCTCAGGTATTTTCACCATAATGAAGTACATTTTTAAAGACGATGTTCGATGGGTGATGCCTTTTTAAATGCACGATTTAAGCGACTAAACAAGCAGTGCTTTGAGATGGAGCAGTATTTCCCACAGAGCCGCACTTTACGGCTAAGCTGCGCATAAAACATAATCTCAGCCTTAACGATTTCACAATCACGATAGCCACATCAATTCAATCGCGTTTTGAATGGAAATCGCGGTTTATCGTGCAGCCCTAGTATTAGTATTGTTGTTCGAATTAAGATGGAAATTTAATTCTGTGCATGCTTATTTGTTAGATATGAGAAGGGATGTTCAGGATATCTTCAGACTGACACCTCATGAGAAACAATGCATGATGTTCAGCGCCACGCTGAGCAAAGAGATCAGACCGGTTTGTCGCAAGTTCATGCAAGATGTAAGTACTCCTGCTTTTACCATCCGTCCTCAAGCGTTAAACTGATTTATCCAGTCATTCTGGATAGTTGTGTATACAATATCAATGCACATCAGGTGGCAATTACGAGTAACAGATTGTTTTTTCTTTCAGCCAATGGAGGTTTTTGTTGACGATGAGACGAAGCTCACCCTACATGGTCTTCAGCAATACTATGTCAAACTGAAGGACAGCGAAAAGAACCGCAAACTGTTTGACCTACTCGATGTCCTTGAGTTCAACCAGGTGATGTCATTTCACAGTTTATACTGCCTCCCTGGAGTCAGAAATTTGTATGATATGTACGCTAAACCACGTCAACTATTTTTGTGTTGTAGGTGGTGATTTTCGTGAAGTCTGTTGCCCGTTGTGTGGCTCTGTCACAGCTGTTGATTGAACAGAATTTCCCTGCCATTGCGATCCATAGAGGCATGGCTCAGGAAGAGAGGTAAGACAAGGATTTCTTAGTCACATGACCATGAAATAATATTTGCTTTCTTGCCATCAAAGCTGTTTTTTCCAACCAATGGAGGACGAAAGTGTGTGAGGAAACTAAATGAACTGTCACTAGAGTAAACTGTTTACCTAATTGTCTCTCCCACAGATTATCTCGGTATCAACAGTTTAAAGATTTCCAGAGGAGGATCCTGGTGGCTACTAATCTGTTTGGTCGTGGGATGGACATTGAGCGTGTTAACATTGTTTTTAACTATGACATGCCTGAGGACTCGGACACGTATCTGCATCGGGTAAATATACACAATGCTCTTCTTTGCATTGAGAAGCCAAATGACCATCCAACACAGAACCTGAAAACAGTTCTGCATCCGTTTTAATTCCCTGCAACTCTTACATTTTTGGGGAGATGAAGTTGTTTAAATCTTGTCATGTAAAGCTGGGTCACCTGTACCATGGTAAAAAAACTGACAGATTATTTGTATTTTTTGTTGCAATTTTAACATTACTATATTCCGTATATTACATTCTAGTACTGTTCAACTAGTTTTCAAAATAAGTGCGCCAAGTCATGTTTTATTACAACTGTTATTTAATCGTTATTTAATTTTTAGGTCGCCCGTGCTGGTAGATTTGGTACAAAGGGTTTGGCCGTCACCTTTGTGTCAGATGAAACTGACGCAAAGATCCTGAATGATGTGCAGGACCGTTTTGAAGTCAACGTAGCAGAGTTGCCCGAGGAGATTGACATCTCCACTTACAGTAAGAGCATAATATTATTATATGATATTTTAATTGTTTTAATTTAAATTCACTTTTGTTTTCTTATACGTGTCTGTATTACATGTTTTTGTAGTTTAGCAGTACTTTTTGTAATTATTTTGTATATCTCGCTCTTTCTCTAGTTGAGCAGTCCCGATGAGCTGTATATATGCTGAAGTGGATCTTGTCCAGCTTTCCCTGCCTTCTGTTTCTGTGACAGTGGAAGAGAAAATCGGCCATTTTATTTTCATAAGATCTTGCTTACACACCCCTCTCAACTATTTTATTGCTCCGGGGCATTGGTGCGGGAGTCTTTTTTTACTTCTGTTAACTCTGGTTGTTGTTGGTTTGAAAATTAAACATTTTATACTTTAAGTTTTCTGAGTTGTATTTGAAATAATTTAAAGGTTATGTGAACTTTGTAGAAAGACCTTTTTAATGTGTGAGAGACCTGTATGTAAGCCATTTTTGTTTATTCTCAAAAGACTGTAAACACTGCTATGTGATGCTCTAAAAACATGACTGTTTGTGTGACGAAACATTGCAGGCTCAAATAATTGTGAGTGAGTTTGTAGGGGATGAGACTGGTAATGTGTAATACTAGATAGTTTCTGTAATTGAGTGATTATGAAATGCGACATTGACTTTGATATTTGGACATATAAAGGTTTATTTTAACCAAGCTGCCAAAATGAATTCCTGGTCTCTTAATTTGTACTGTGTGAATGCACACTGAGGGCAGGACTGCGCACACCAGAATACATCACAAGGGTAGAACGGCACAAAAATTATGAATCACTGAGACCATATTTACCCAGACATATAAGTTAAATAGGGAACTATTCAATATGTGGTGGTTTTAAAAGCAAAACACGCAAGGGTGTATATTTGTATACTTTAAATTAGTATAAAAATACCGGATCATTCTTGTTCACCTGCGAAACGGACCATGCTGAAATCGAAGAAAAGATATAAGTTGTAAACGGGAGTAGCTTTAAAATAATAACAAAATAGTAAAAAGAGAAAATGTATGGTATACAATCACTTATGGGCGTCGATTTGCGTAGGGACGTGTGACGTGTCCCTACCAATATCCAGGGAACACTAATTTGTCCCTACCAGTAATATCGACCAAACAAGTAATCAACATTCACATACAACACTGATGTCCGTCTGTGTCATGTGTTTTCTACCTCACTTGTTTTTAATTCAACATTTATTTTCAGGAAATCATTCAATTAAAGTTAACACAACACAATTGGTTAAATCTCGTTCTCTGCAATGAGTCTCGCCCCTGCAGCTCACGTCGCTAACAGGATTGGCTTTGCTTTTTAAGTCCCGCCTCTCCAACCAAGGTCGCTCTATGATTGGCTTTGAGCCTTGACTTCTCTCTAACGTGTGACGTAGGCTGCCTTCGTTCGAACGTAGCGCGCCATGGACCTGTCAACCCGACGATGCATGTTTATTCAGGCTACCGGTAAGGAAAAAAACATTTGTACCAACAGTTTTATTGACAAAATATGCGACAAGTTGTGTCACATATTGAGTCAAGGACAGTGTTATCCCAATGCATGACAATCGACTGTTTCATATACCGTTATTAGTTAAACTTAAAAATAAACGTATAAATCGCGATCCAAATCATATTTCTGTGTTATCTAGATATTTGCTAATGTTTTCTGTGTGAGGGTTACGTTTTAGGCAACAACATAATGCGAATCATGTACCTGTTATAAAAACTACTTGTGTGTGAGATAATTAGGCTTTTTGACGTGAGGGTGGTGATGGAAGCAGAAAAGAAAAGTAGACATTCGGGGCTATTTTAAAACATACCAAAGTAAACATAGCCCATAAACATTTTCTCAATTGCCAATGATTAATTGTGGCATTTTTAAGGATGAAAGTAATCTATACATGTCTAAGCCATGTTTCCTCAGTGTTCATATGGAATGCATTTACACCTTAACTATTATCCCCGTTTTTGAGGGTGGAGCTTTAAAGTGATTTCAACAATAAAATTAGTGTTACTCCGTTATGCTTTGGTCTAGAGACCTAATATTTGTCTTCTTTTAACGCGGAGATTCTATACTTTCTTATAAAAGTGTCTTGAAAAAACTGTAATAGCAGTTTAATTGTACATTAAAAAACAGCGACAACATTGTTTTATGTAACTAAAACCTAAAAAAAATCCAAGAAATTTAAAGACATACTTCTAAACAATTTTTGTTTCAAATGTCAAGCTGATATCACAAAAAATTTAGTTTCTGTGATACCTTCAATCGCAACACCAACAACGGCCACTAAGTGTCACATAGGCTCCAATGATTTACTGCATACAAAAAAAAAAATTAATAAAAATGAATAAATTTCATCATCATATATAAGAAGGACAGTCTTGGACTTTTTCAATGACATCAAAGTTTTTAAGATTTATTTTTAGATTTTCAATAAAATATGATTATGAATATGTAAAATAATGGTACCAAATGGGCCCAGAGACATTTGAGATTTTTTTTGTGATTTATGTTTATTATGTGATTTCTATTGCAAAAAAGTTCCAAAATATAAAAACTACATTCTTAGAGCTTTCCAATGATATATAGTTTGTCAGGATTGAAATCGTCTTGGTTACGTATGTAACCTCAGTTCCCTGATGGAGGGAACGAGACGTTGTGTCGAGAACGACAGATGGGGTTCGCCCTTGAGAACCAATCAACTCTGACTACTATAGAAAAGGCCAATGAAATTTGGCGAATGAAATTTGCATGCCGGGCTCCGCCCCCGGATATCCGGTATAAAAGGAAGCCGGCGTGCAGCATTCATTTACCTCTTGTTCTGAAGAGCCTGAGAGCCTCTCACGACTGCAGCAGAATACGATACGTGTTTGTGGCATAAGGGACACAACGTCTCGTTCCCTCCATCAGGGAACTGAGGTTACATACGTAACCAAGACGTTCCCTTTCTGTCGGTCTCTCGACGTTGTGTCGAGAACGACAGATGGGGTTGCCTATGGAAAACGCCACAACGCTGTATCGCGTCACAATCTCTAGCGAAGCGACGGTAACAAGCCTGGGCGTGTCAGCTCGATGCTTTCGCGAAACTGTAACCTTCCAGTGTGGTGGTCGGGGGGTTCCAGGGCTTTCTAAGAGAAAGATGGGTACAGCCCTGACCGGTAACCTTTCACGGACGGGGCCTTAGCTCTCTACAGGCGAGAGGCCGTCCGGCTCGGGTTTACACCGGGTAAGCGCCACTTCCTTAATCAGGAATGCGCTGCAGAGGCCACCTCCTGCCCGTGGGGAGGAAAATGGTGGATATAGGTATGGTCTCGTCCTTGGAGGAGAACGCATGGAACGTGCGGACTGAGTAGTTAACCGCGAGGTGGAGGTCCACCTAGGGAAGCTCATGGGTTACCAGGAGTGGGAACCATACTCATGAGGATACATCAGACGGAACAGCCCACGGAGGGGGTGTTACATACGTCCGGTAGCACTAGGTCCGGTTAGAGCTATCTGTGATAGCTCACATGGTATCCCGGCCTAAGGGGGAAGGCTGCTCTGCCCAGCCAGCCCCCAGGTGGTGCTTGTTTGGTGATGGATGGAATGCCTATTCTTAACCAGTGTCTGGGTAAGAAGGGAGGTAGGTGAGGTACCAGTTTCTTAGCCATGTGTTTGGGTAAGAAGAAAAGGTAGATAGCACACTGACCCAACCTGTTAGAGGGTGGAAAGGTGCTTTCGCAGGCATACGCCCCCCCGGATGCCAGTCCTACATGTCGCCACGCAGGACGTGGGCTGACACCGGGTTTACACAAAAGTTGTTAACCCTTGTGAAGGTGTTTGGGCGTAGCCCAACCCGCAGCTCTACAGATGTCTGCTAGAGAGGCGCTTCTGCCAGTGCCCAGGAGGTGGCTAAACTCCGTGTGGAGTGAGCCCTCACTACCTATGGGCATGGGAGACTCTGAGATCGGGATGCCGTCGTAACGGTGTCCACGACCCAGTGCGCCAGCCTCTGTTTGGAGACAGCCTTCCCCTTCTGCTGTCCTCCAACAGACACGGAGCTGGTCAGAGCTTCAGAGCTCTGCGTGCGGTCCAGCACGTACTGGACACAACACTGATCGGGTTGGGTCTTCCTCCCCTATGGGGAGCGCCTGCAAGTTCACCACCTGGCCCCGGAGGGAGTAGTGGGAACTTCTTGGGCACGCATCCGGTCCTGGGTCTCAAGCTAACGTGAGAGTTTCCAGGGCCGAATTTAAGGCAATCCTGGGACACGGAGGATGCTCGGTGGTCCCCTACCCTCTTGAAGGAAGTGAGCGCCGTCAGGAGGGCCGTCTTACTCAGTGAGGAAGATCGGAACCTCCGAGGGGCTCTTGGGGGGCCCTGAGGCTCCCCAGGACCACTTAGGGTCCCAAGAGGGTATGGAGCGGAGGTGAGGCGGATTACGCCCTCTCGCGCCCCTTAGGAACCTGGTGACCAGGTCGTGTTGCCCTAGAAACTTTCCACCGACTGAGTCGTGATGAGTGGCAGGAGCGACTACATACACATTCAGCGTGGAGGGGAGATGTTAGTCTCCAGTCTCGTAAGAAGGAAAACACAATCCTGATCGAGCACCTCAGTGGGTCTTTCTCCTTGAGAGAGACACCAGGACGAGAAGAGGCGCCGTCTAGAGGCGTGTAACCGCCTAGTAGATGGGGCCCTAGCCTGGGTGATGGTCTCCGCCGAGAGGGGGAGTAGCCATCTCAGGATCTTCTCGTCCCGTCTAGAGACCAGACATGGGTGTTCCAGAGGTCAGATCTGGGATGCCAGAACGTGTCCGTCCCCTGATAGAGCAGGTCCTCTGTCGAGGGAATGGTTCAGGGGGAGTCGCTGTCCAGGGCATTAGCTCTGAAGCCAAGTGCGGTTAGACCGGTGTGGTGTAACCAATAACACCTGGTGCTCCTGCTCCCTGACCTTGCACAGCGTCTGTGCAAGGAGGCTCCTGGGGGGGGAAGGTGTGCTTCCACCCATCCCGCGGTCAGCTGTGCGCAAGGATATCCGTGCCGAGGGCAGGAATATCAAGCGGGCAAATGGTGATGTTGCGGGAGGCGAACAGGTTTACCTGGGCCTACCCGAACAGCCTCCAAATGAGCTGGTGCGCGGGGGTGAAGTCGCCACTCTCCACGAGGCATAAACTGGCGAGAGAGCACGTCGGCTGTCTAGTTCAGTTTGCCTGGGGTGTGTGTGGCCCGCAGGGAACGGGTCACATGTTGACTTCACCGGAGGAGGCGTCGAGCAAGTTGTGTTAGCTGCTGTGAGCGAACGCCACCCTGACGATCTGTGCTCGCTACAGCTATAGTGCTGTCCTCGGACCAGCACGTGCATGTCTTACACGAGAGGCCGTAGCCTGCTCAGTGCAAGTAGCACAGCCCACAACTCTTGGCAATTGATATGCCAGCGCAGGCGGGGGTTCGTCCAACACCCCACCTGCGTGCTCGTTGCACACTGCACCGCACCCCTACAGGGAGACGTCAGCCGTCACCACGACCTGCCTCATAACCTGCCCAGAGGGACCTGAGTCCGTCAAAAAAGTCATAAAGACTAGGGGTTATGGTGCGTTGGCAGCAGGGCGGCATCACCATGCTCCTGCTGCCAGTGTGCCACGCTCTCCTCGGAACTCGACTCTGAAACCAGTGTTGGAGCGGTCACATGTGCATCAACCCGAGGGTTATCAACCCGCGAGGACGCCATGTGTCCCAGGAGCCTCTGAATTGTTTCAGGGGGACCGCTGTCTGTCTAAAATGTTCATTTCAGACAGTTCAACACTGGTTGGGCGCAACTGCGGACAGTAGCGCCGCCGTGGTGACAGAGTTGAGTTCCATACCAAGAGAGAGGATGCTCTGCACTGAGGAGAGCTTGCCCCTCTCTTGGTTGACCTGGAGTCCCAATCGATCTAAGTGCCGGAGCACCAGGTCCCTTCCTGTACACAACAGATCTCGCGAGTGTGCCAGGGTAGGCCAGTCGCTGAGGTAGTTTAGTACCCGCTCGCCTTCTTCCCCTAAGGGAGAAAGGGCGGTCAGGGACAGACCGAAAGGGAGGACTCTGTACTGATATGCCCGCCTCTCGCACGAGAACCGTGGGAACGGCTGGTGTCGAGGAGGACCGAGACATGAAAGTAAGCGTCCTTCAGGTCGATTGCCGCGAACCAATCCTGACACCTGATAGATGTCTGGACGCGCCTCTGTGTGAGCACCCTGAACGGCAGCTTGTGAAGGTGCTCTGTTCCGGGTACGCAGACCTTTGGGCGCAACCCACCGTCTTTTTGGAAACGATGAAGTGCGGGTCGTGACCCACTGAACATCTTGGTTTTGAGGGACGAGCTCGATGCCTGTTTGCCAGAAGGGTGGTGACCTCTACCCGAAGTACGGAGGCGTCCCTGCCTCGACCGAGGGAGGGATGATGCCTCAAACTAACGATCGAGTAACCAAGACGGACCGCCCTCATTAGTCAGCGAGACAGTGTGGGCAGCTCTCGAGCTCCCAGGGACTGTACAGGGTGACCAAGGGGACGGTCTGCTTCATCATTCCCACGGGGGGTGGTTCGTCGGCTGGCGGAGCTAACCATCTGTCACGGGGGGTCCCCGGAGAAAAGGTTGGCTCCGCCTACTTACCTGCCTAGCGGGACAGCTGCACACACTGTCGGTTTGAGAGTGGTAGCAGCTGTCGTGTGTATACGACCCTACGCCTCGCCAGGGCGTGAGGTCGGGTTTGCCGGGCACAGTCCAGTGGAGTGTGCGATCGGCTGCAAGTACACCCGGGAAGAACCGAAAAACTCTGTGAGTAAGTGGGCGCCAGGCCCTGAAAAGGGTCCGGCTTTGGTGACGAGGCAGGAGCCGTCCCGTACCGACCAATCAGAGCCGTGGCTGTGAAGGTTCGGGCCCGATGTTGTTCTCCCTGGGGTCTTCCCGTCAGTGTCCCTTCTCGCGAGAAGGTTGCTGACGGGGTGGAGGTTTCCCCCTCGATTTCCGATTTCTGGCGGGTTTACGTTCGCAGAGTTCCCCATATCACTTAACGCTGCTAATACAGGCAGACCTCGAGGCCGTAGCCCCGATGTCGTGGACTTTGGGGCCGTAGCCACCAATGTCACAGCCCGTGTAGCAAACGAAATGGTGGCTGGTTCCCGTAGGAAGACAGTCACCCGTGACCGCAACTTTCTGAATGACAATCTGCCCGCAGTGCGGGCAGATGTGTCAACGAACGCTGCTTCAGTGTGCTGGACGCCCAGACACCTAATGCAGCGATCGTGTCCATCCCCCTCCTCGATGAGGGTGCCGCACCCAAGAGAACAGCGGGACATGCCGCGCTGGAGAATGCTCAGTCAGTCCTGAAAAGGACTTTTTAGAAAAATCTCTAACACCTCCGGAACCGCCGAGACGCCCAGGGGAAGGTCGCTGCAGGAAGGGACGATCCGCTGTAACACGTCATAGCACCAGCAGTGTAGTTGTAGAGGATTGAATCCTGAGTTGTACTCATGAGCGATGGCTCTGAAGAACAAAAGGTAAATGAATGCTGCACGCCGGCTTCCTTTTATACCGGATATCCGGGGGCGGAGCCCGGCATGCAAATTTCATTCGCCAAATTTCATTGGCCTTTTCTATAGTAGTCAGAGTTGATTGGTTCTCAAGGGCGAACCCCATCTGTCGTTCTCGACACAACGTCGAGAGACCGACAGAAAGGGAAGGATTTATATCTGCATTGTGTATGCAAACACAACGGCATGAAATCGAGTAATCAACACTTTTTGGAATCGATTCCCAGCCCTAAATGACAAAACGCACAGGCTGTCACACGCACTTATTTGAAAGTAAACTTATATTTTCGAGTTTTTCATTACATTTTACACATCTAAATCAGCAGACCATGATGTTAGGACTGAAATCCAGGCGTTTGATTGTTATATCTGAAAACGGAGACACGCTATACTTCTGTGGTGAGAGGAATACTGTTAACCTGAAGAAAATTAAATGTTTATTCTTTTGTCAATAAATATCTGCTTATATTGTGTTGAAGTCTTTCTTTATTTTAGATAAGAGGAACACCCATGGAAAATGTATTCCGACAATCAGAGGCACGAACCAATCTCTATTCCAGAGGACATGCCACCAATTCAGCTTCCAATACACCAGATGGACACAAGCCCCCCTAAATGGAGCCAAGTTTAGCGGCAGTAAAATTCGCAAGATCAGCTCCTGGACCCAAAGGTACTCCATACAGGCTCTACAAGAAAGCCCCTGGGGTGTTGAGGTACCTTTGGAGAAGAATGGCTGTGGCATGGAAAAAGCAGGTGATACCTAAGGTCTGGAGAAGGGCAGGAGCCATACTGATTCCCAAGGAGAAAAATTTGTCAACGACTGACCAGTTTCTCTGAGTTGATTTACTCAGAGAATCGCTACTCTGAGTTTTCAGTTTCAGACCAGCTGATTTGAGTTAGTTCAATCCACTCTGAGTAAGTTCACCCTAGGTTATGCGCGTGCAGCATGGCGATGAAAAGCCATCATCAATTGAGTGAAGATAGCACGATTCACCATGGCAACGGCACTTGACGAAAGCGCTCTGTTCATTTCTCACCAATCGAATTGAAGGTACTGTTACAAGCGTACAGTGAATATGAGCACATATTTAGAAAAAAGAGCAACACAGCTGCAGCAGCAAAAGAAAGAGAGTTGTCGTGGGAGAAAATTGCTTCACATGTTAATGCGCAAGTTTATATGTCAATCACTTTTTACATTTATTTTGTTTTGTTATTTTGCTCTCATGTAGGTGCAATCCTTCTGCAATAATAAGATCTTGGCAGCAGCTGAATATGAAATACAATAACAACATTTATTCAGGAAATTTAAAAGAAATAAAATGCTCTTGCTAGTAGGAAGCCTGTTTGGGAAATGTTAAATATACTACTTAAACTGGCCTTAAAAGTTAAGATAAAACGTCCAAACGGGGCCTCACAGTTCTCTCCCGACATAAATGTAACTCTCTGTGCATTAATGCAGCTTCCTCAGATTTCTAAAATGGGCTTGACTTACCCTACGGTCGCGGGTTTGACATACCTCGCGTTCTGAAGCCAAAAACCCTGAGTATTCCGTTTTCTGGGGTTGACTTACTCTGAATTTGCACTTACCCTGCTTTCTGAAACGGGCCCCTGATTTATGTATATGGAGATTGGCTCGAAATAATTGGTTGTTTTTTTTTCGTTCCAGTGCTTTGTTCAGGTTCAGTAGATGGGACTAGTTGAGATTTGAGAGAGCTGAGGTTTGTCTGTAGGGTTCTCAGTTTTGATGAAGTATGATGTTCTGTCATTGATGTTGTAAACAAGAGGGTTGTGGTTATAGTTTTTTTTTCATTTTATTTTCATCTGCAGATAGGCTTGACTTTTTTGTTTGCTTTGTCATTCTTTGTATTGTAATCGATTGAGTTGGAAATGGTGTCTGCGGTGTTGGAAATCAATCTCTTGTTGTTGTTTGACAACTGGCTGAGTTTGTTGGTAAAATGGTGAGTGTGTTGTTGTATCTGCAGTTTTACTTGTTGATTAGTTTGTCAGTTTTTGTTGTTGTTGATTGTTATCTTTTTTACAGGGTGTCCACTGGGTCTTAAAAAGTATAACAAAGTCTTTAAATGCCATTTTCAAGGTATGAAAATTATCATCATCATGTATGATCTTTAATTTGTTACACAACATGGTTGACTTATCTGGAAAGGGAAATTTCATGCAAATGGTTGCAGGATAAAGAGTTGGAGCCATGGGTGAGGGCAGTCTCTGAGAATGACAGTGAGGTGTGCTGCTCTGTGTGTCGCTAGCGTTGATAAGCGTAGCCTCGTTTCTCTTTCTATTAATTTCTATTATTTTTCCTTGTTACTCTTTCCTTGCATTGCATTGGGTTACTCACTAAAGTAATTCTCTGGGGCTTTGTTCACACCCTTCTGAATTATGTTGCATTAATAAGGAGTTATTACAAACTAAGACTGTTAAGTCGTTTTATGTTACAATCGGAATATAGTAAAGGTAAATTAAAGTGTCGCTAAAGTACGAATTGGTGACGATGTCTTGAAAAGTATAGAAAGAGTCTTAAAAAAGGTCTTAAAAAAAGTTTTAAATTTAGCTCCATGATTTATGTATATACCATGTCTTTAGCTTCAGTACTTCTGGGAATTCCCTTAGTTGTAACAGGTACAGTTGCAGCTGTTGATTCACGTGTTGTTGATGGTTCAGCTGTCTTTGTTTTATCATTTTCGCTGTTTGTTGTTAAGATGTGCTTTGTTCGGTTTGTATTTGTTTCTCAGCAGTACAGTATATGTGGGACCTCTTGTTTTTGTTGCTTTGTCAACTTATTTCCATTGCTTTTAAGTGATTGAGTTGTAATTAATTAGTATCTCAAGGGTTGATTGGTTTCTAATTGCAGAGATGAGTGGTTCACATACAGTTGTTACTGGTCCAGAGTGATTTGTTAAATTGGTGTTACTCTCTTTTTCAAAGGTTGTCAGTTTTGATGGCTTGATGCTGGTTTGTAATGTCATACTTTCAGTAATTCTTTGTTTCTATCAGTTAAATGTGTTGTTCCTTTCATTTTAGATACTGATACATCCATATTAGTAGTTTGAGCAGTAGTAGAGTTTTAACTCGCACTGGATCCTGCTTTGTTGAGCAATTGCATTTTTTGTTGTTGACTTTTTAGTTGTCGTTTCTGTAGACAACCATAAGCCTTTACTTTATGCAAGTTCAGTGTTCCTAAATAGTTGACTTACCGATGATGTTTCAAAGATGTAAATGCCAGTTGCTCACCAGTCATTGTTGAAGCAGTATCAGAGACCAATCACAACAGACTTCTGAAGGTGAAACTTGCAAACATTGCAAGGGGCGAAACATTGGTCACGATCTGTAAGCGGGTAACTAATCACAACAGTGTCAGCTTGACCAATCAGAGGGTATCGGAATGAGAGACTTTCAACTGGAAAAAACTGATCGTTTGTCACCACTAAAATGCAATAATGTAGGATTGGGCGATATAGATCGTGGTTCACGCTAATTATACATTTTTAAATCGATACCGAAATCGATACAATGTTTAATGTACTTCCGTGAACTACGGCTCTTTGATCATAAGGAAGTACTGCTCAATCTAAAATCACTAAGAGATGAGTTTATAACGTACATTTGAAAAAGCAACACTTGTCAAACATCATAACAATAATTATACTTTACAATCATCAAAATGCCTGAAAAGGTTTGAAGAACAGCGGTAGAATATGACCACTGGCATTTCCTGGAACAAATTGTTCTTCTTCTGTTTCCCGTATTCTGAGTTTCTGCGCAAGAGCGAATGTGGCGGCAGTTAACCGCAAGTCATTGAGAAACTGAGAGCATAAGAATCGCACGATATATCGCCCAGCACTACAATAAAGATCTTAGAATACCCTGAAATATATACCCCTTTTATTTATAATTTACATTAATAAATGTGGTAGCACATAAATACAGTTGAAAGAAAAAGTATGTGAACCCTTTGGGCTTACTTGGATTTCTTCATAAATTGGTCATAAAATGTGTTCTGATCTTCATCTAAGTCACAACAATAGAGAAACACAGTCTGCTTAAACTAATACCTTACAAACATTATACATTTTCATGTTTTTATTGAACACAACATGTAAACATTCATAATGCAGGGTGGAAAAAGTATGTGAACCTTTGGGTTTAATAACTGGTTGACCCTCCTGTGGCAGCAATAACCTCAACCAAACGTTTCCTATAGTTGCAGATCAGACCTGCACAACGGTCAGGAGAAATTTTGGACCTTTCCTCTTTACAAAAGTGTTTCAGTTCAGCAATATTCTTGGGATGTCTGGTGTGAATCGCTCTCTTGAGGTCGTGCCACAGCATCTCAATCGGGTTGAGGTCAGGACTCTGACTGGGCCACTCCAGAAGGCGTATTTTCTTCTGTTGAAGCCATTCTGTTGTTGATTTACTTTGCTTTGGGTCGTTGTCCTGTTGCATCGTCCATCCTCTGTTAAGCTTCAGTTGGCGGACAGATGGTCTTAAGATTTCCTGCAAAATGTCTTGATAAACTTTGGAATTCATTTTTCCATCGATGAGAGTAATCCGTCCAGGGCCTGAGACAGCAAAGCAGCCCCAAACCATGATGCCCCCTCCACCATATTTCACAGTTGGGATGAGGTTTTGATGTTGGTGTGCTGTGCCTTTTGTTCTCCACACATAGCGTTGTGTGTTCTTTCCAAACAACTCAATTTTGGTTTCATCTGTCCACAGAATGTTTTGCCAGTAGTGCTGTGGAACATCCAGGTGCTCTTTTGCAAACTTCAAACGTGCTGCAATGTTTTTTTTGGACAGCAGTGGCTTCCTCCGTGGTGTCCTCCCATGAAGTCCATTCTTGTTTAATGTTTTCCTTATTGTAGATTTGTCAACAAAAATGTTAGCATGTGCCAGAGATTTCTGTAAGTGTTTAGCTGACACTCTAGGATGCTTCTTCACCTCATTGAGCATTCTGCGCTGTGCTCTTGCAGTCATCTTTACAGGACGACCACGCCTAGGGAGTGTAGCAACAGTGCTGAACTTTCTCCATTTGTAGACAATCTGTCTTACCGTGGACACATGGACATCAAGGCTTTTAGATATACTTTTGTAGCCCTTTCCAGCTTTATGTAAGTCAACAATTCTTGATCGTAGGTCTTCTGAGAGCTCTTTTGTGCGAGGCATGGTTCACATCAGACAACGCTTCTTCAGAACAGCAAACTCAAAACTGGTGTGTGTTTTTTATTGGACTGGCCAGCTTTAATCAACACATCCAATCTCATCACATTGATTGGACCCCAGGTTGGCTGACTCCTGGCTCCAATTAGCTCTTGGAGAAGTCATTAGCCTAGGGTTTCACATAGGGCTGCACGATTTGAAGAAAAAATCGAATTGTGATTTTTCTGACCAAAATTGCGATTTGCGATTTAAAATGCGATTTGACTACTATTTAAAAAAAAAAAGAGCTAGGTTGGTTGTGTTGGTTTTAACAGCATGCATCAAAGAAAGACCAAGCAAAATCACAAACTATTGTAACATTATCCCACTGTTTATTTAAAACCACTTACACTGTGGCCATTTTTTTAATAAAGTTGTCATGCAAAAATGTCATCACAAATTAAGAAAATAACAGCAGTATCTTAAATAGTTCAATTAACAAGTATAAGCAAAACCTTATACGTTTAAGATCCCAAACACACTGTAAACAATTACAGTTATGTATGGCGTCTGTTATTTTGCTGTACCTTTGTGAAAATTTGTCGTTGGGTGTGCTTATTTCAAACGCGTGAGCAATTGAAGTTTGCTTGGATGTCAGTTGTGGTGGTTGTTGCGACGAAGTGGGTTTATCTGTGGACTTTTTGGCCTTGCATTCATCATAGAATAGTCTTTGATACCTCTGCAGGTGTTAATAGAGATTGGTTGTGTTGCCTCGCGCGAGGTCGACACAGACTTTCAAAATAATTCCAAACATAAGCGTTGCTTTTTCATTTAGGTACCAAGTCATCTGCTGCTGCAGGACGTTGCGCTTCAGCAGACATGACGTTACTTTGTTGCGAATTTGAACTGCTGCTCCCGGTCGCGCTCATCTTTTCCAAATGACGTTCTTTGCTAATTCAAAAGCATGTACAGTAGAGATGCGCGGATAAGCTAAAATGTCACCCGCATCCGCTGCTTCAAATAAATTATCCATCCGCCCGCACGTATAATTTCCTTTTTAAATTTCTCTCGGATATGTTTTGCCTCCATTTCTGTTTAAAGAAAAAGACCCTCCTCTACAGCCGCAAAGCGCACATTTCTTTTAAATTACTGCAAATTAGCGCCTGATTAAAAACGCATTTAAAAGATTTTCGTATTTTTTAAGAATTTGTGTTAATATTTTATATGATATCATCCACCCGCGACCCTCCCTCCATTAATCTTAATGTATTTTTTTTATTACCCGACCCGCGAATCATCCGCAGTGCCCACGGATTTAACTGCCATCCGCGCATCACTAAAGTGTTAAAATGCTGCCTATTGGTTTAATGTAAAATTGCAGAAGCAAACTGTCAAATAATACGTAGCTGCATTTTTATCATATTTAAAGCCCTTTTAATCGAAATAATCGCAGCATTTGCGATTTGAACATCGCACTCGTTCAAATTGCGATTTCGGTTTAAAAACGATTAATCGTGCAGGCCTAGTTTCACATACTTTTTCCACCCTGCACTATGAATGTTTACATGTTGTGTTCAATAAAAACATGAAAACTTATAATGTTTGTGCGGTATTAGTTTAAGCAGACTGTGTTTCTCTATTGTTGTGACTTAGATGAAGATCAGAACACATTTTATGACCAATTTATGAAGAAATCCAAGTAAGCCCAAAGGGTTCACATACTTTTTCTTTCAACTGTATTTATGTGCTACCACATTTATTAATGTAAATAATAAATAAAAGGGGTATATATTTCAGGGTATTCTAAGATCTTTATTGTAGTGCTGGGCGATATATCGTGCGATTCTTATGCTCTCAGTTTCTCAATGACTTGCGGTTAACTGCCGCCACATTCGCTCTTGCGCAGAAACTCAGAATACGGGAAACAGAAGAAGAACAATTTGTTCCAGGAAATGCCAGTGGTCATATTCTACCGCTGTTCTTCAAACCTTTTCAGGCATTTTGATGATTGTAAAGTATAATTATTGTTATGATGTTTGACAAGTGTTGCTTTTTCAAATGTACGTTATAAACTCATCTCTTAGTGATTTTAGATTGAGCAGTACTTCCTTATGATCAAAGAGCCGTAGTTCACGGAAGTACATTAAACATTGTATCGATTTCGGTATCGATTTAAAAATGTATAATTAGCGTGAACCACGATCTATATCGCCCAATCCTACATTATTGCATTTTAGTGGTGACAAACGATCAGTTTTTTCCAGTTGAAAGTCTCTCATTCCGATACTTTTTTCTTTCAACTGTATGTTAAATTGTTGTTCTCTACATAACTTTAAAATGTAGAAAATGTATGTTATAAATTTACATTTACATTTAGTGATTTGGCAGACTCTTTTATCCAAAGCGACTTACATTGCTTTATCCTATACATTTTACATAGGTACCCACAACCTTGCGTTGTTGACGCAATGCTCTTATCACTGAGCTGCTTAAAATACTTAGTTGTGTGCAGAACCATCTGTTTAAATAAAACATTTTACAGAAATTTTTAATGTACAATACATTTATTAAATTCTCATGGATGAAGAACTTTTCATCAAATCGTTGTTTTTATTTTCAAATATTACAATGACAATGGCAATTTATTTATATAGCGCTATTAACTACAATTGGAGTTGAGCATTGTGCTTTACAACGAAAGACAAACAACAAATATGGCACATTACAAATATAAAAAGGATAGAATATAGCCAATAAAACAACGAAAAGAACAACACACTATTACAATTTAAAAATAAATATTAAAAGCCTTATCGAAAAAAAAGTTATTTAACCTAGACGTCAGAATGGACACAGATTAAGCCACTTTGATTGAATTATAAGTCAGTTGGAAAATTATAAATTAAATTGTTACATTTAAAGAAAGCTTTTCAAATGTGTTATAACCATTGTACAGTTTTCTATCAATCACCATAAGAAGATAAATGTCAATCATACGACTATAATTGTGAGATTCTTGAAGATTACATGTCTGTAGAATCTATTGTGAATCTCTTATTTAATGTGTTACACTTACATTTTTAATATATTAAGGGTAATATATAAATATTTTAATATAATATTATACAAGAAATATTATGATCCATTATATAAGCGCAGGTAGAATCACCACACCTCTAGTTCTAGTAAAAAGAAATTGATGAGGGAGATAGGAAGAAGAAAAATGACCACATCAGTGGGTCTTCTCCATGCAATTGCACTGACAGATGAAACCGTTGTCAAAGATTGGCTGGTTGTCGGTGGTGTTGTGAATTTAGGAGCAATCGTGGTTGTGATGAGACGATGATCTGCGTAAAGAATATTTTCAGCATATTAAGGGTTGAATATTTGTATCAAAGTGATTTGACTTTTAATTATAAGGCTAGTATGTTATTCATAAGTACATAAGTACAAAATCAATTGTGTGTGGAGATTGTTGTGTATGTTAAAATACAAGTTGATACTCACAAACCACAATGCTGGAAGGGATAATGTCTAAATAGACAATGGATGCATTTACAGTTTCACCCAAGGACTCCCTTACATCTGTTATGTTGGGAACAACGCTCTGGTTTTTGAAAATCAGCTGAGTGGTAAGACCTACAGAGCCAGGCCTAAGGATAAAATAGAAAGGTACTGTTACTTTATATGCAGTGAATTAATAATTGAAGAGACATTGAACTCCTTTTTTAACCATGTTATTTAATCATGTATTTAATGCAACATTGATTAGCGAAAGATATGAATGGCCACTAATATTCAATTGCACCATTGTCGTATCATTCGTCAGTTGTAATGTAATTCGCCTGTTGTGTATAACTGTGCATTCTACTGTCTACTTTATCTTGTAGCTGATGATTCCCCACTATCCTTCCAGCTTGAAATGTTTTGGACAATTTTTAACCCATATCCAGCGATACCCATGATACATCAACGTTTGGTTGTAACCGCTGAGGTTGTTAAGGTAATGGGAAGCTAGACACTGCATTTCATACTTAAATGTATTAATTACTGTAATAATGATCTACTCCTGGTATTGCCATTGAACTTAGAGCTATAGGCTCTCTACCCTCACTGAGAAAACTGACAGTCAAATTGAAATTTGCTGAGGAGCAACACACATATGTGTTGTTTTCTTCTCAGGGCACTGACATCTTTTTCATCTTGTTTTTATAGCTGTGGACTGTTGTGACCTCTATGGGTGAAACGGTTATACAATTTCTTAAAATATACAAAAACATATATAAGAAAGAGTAGTCTAACAGTATACTGTGCCAAATTTATGATAATGACATTTAGGAATGTTTGTCTCACCAAACACTGATTAGAATGCATCTCAGAAACGTTTGTGGGTATTTATATGTGTAGCCTCGATTAAGCTGAAAAAAACATGAACATAGAAACAGGATGAATAATTTGTTTACATGTAATAGTAGGATATCCAAACTTTACATTGATTTTAAATAAAAAATATTCCAAAAGTTTGCAAAAGATGAGATTTACCTCAGTTGTTACATTTCTTTCCAGTATTTTGTAAGCAGAAGATGTTTTATCATAATAATCCTCTGTGAATATCCGCATTATTCGAAACCTTACAAAAATAAATCCCTCTTCTGCTGTGGGTGGATTCGGAGGTGGTAAGGTTGTTGATGTTTTTGTCGTTGTTTTTGTTACAGTTGTGGTTGTCAGATTTTTTGCTTTGGTGGTTGAAGTACTCCATTTTGTTATTTTAGCTGTAGTTTTCAAAGCTGTAACGGTTGCATTGCTCTTGGTTGGTTTGACATTTAGGGAGTGTGATATCTGATCTGCTGTTGTTGGCTTATTAGTAGGTGTAGTTGAAATTTTAGTTTTTGTGTGCGCTGACAGACTGGTGTTTTTAGATTGCTTTGTCATATCACCCTTAGTACTTTTTGTAATTCCAATGCTCGTTAAAGTTTCAGCTACAGATGTATGAGAAGAATTGCTTATTGTTGTTGTTGATGGTATTGTTGACACAGATAGTATAGTTGTTCCAGATCTATTTATTGTTGGTATGTTTTCAGAGGTTACGGTTCTGTTGATTTGCCTTGATGTTGGATCTTTAGATGCTGGTTGCATTGTTGAATTAGAATGTGTAGTTGTTGTATGTCTAGTATTTGAATATGGTTTAGTTGAAGTTGTTTTCTCTTTGAGCGTAGACATTGATAGGTCAGTTGTTGTTATTGGACTTTTATTCATTATATTTAAGCTTGTTGATTGCTTTGTTGACAGACCTGGTGTAGTTGTTTTAAATTCATTAGTTGTGACTACTTCACTTGAAGTTGTTGTTTTCAAGGGTGTTGATGTTTGTGGTGCACCTGTCTGTGAAGTATTTGTTGAGGTTGGTAAAGGTTTAGTGCCTGTAGTTGTTGGTTTATATGTAGCATTCCATGTCCTTGATGGTTGAGTTGTTGACTCGGGTAGTGTTGTTGTTGTGGCTGTAGTAGTATTAACTGACTCAATGAAAACTGTTGTCTCATTTACTGTAGATGTTGGTAGCTCACCAGTCCTAGGAGTTGTTGCTATTTTTTCTGAGGTTGTTAAAAGTGTAGTGTTTTGTTGGGCTGTTGTTGGATTCTTGGATGGGTGTACAAAACTCCTCATGCTTGTTGATTGTTTTGTTGACCTAGGTGGAGTAGTTACAGGTGTAGTGGCTATAACTACAGTTAGAGGTGTAGAAGCTGTAACTCTAGTAACAGGTGAAGTAGTAGTAACTGGTTCAGTGAAAATTGGTGTCTCATTGACTGTAAATGTTGAAGGCTCACCAGTCCTGGTCTGAACAGTTGCTAAGGTTGTTGGCAACATTCCACTTCTTTGTTGATTTGTTGTTGTTGATATTGTTGCAGGTCCAGTAGATGTAATTGATTTAGTGAAGATTGTTGTCTCTTTGACTGTAGATGTTGAAAGCTCACCAGTCCTTGTCTGCACAGTTGCTGAGGTTTTTGGCAAGAAGTCACTGCTTTGTTGATTTGTTGTTATTTGACTTTCAGTTGTTAAATCTGGAGAAAGGCTTTTCATTGTTGATTGGCTTGTTAACAGTACTAGTGTAGTTGTTTTAAACCCATTAGTCGTAGCAGAACTTTTGGTTGGAGTGAGTGTTGTTGGCCCAACAGTCCTTGGTATATTTTTTGAAGTTGGAATAAGTTTAGTTCTTTGTTGGGCTGTTGTTGGTTTTTCAGATGTATGTGAAGAATTCCTAATGCTTGTTGATTGTGTTACACTGCTCTGTTGTTTTGTTGTTATTTGCCTTTCAGTCGGTGTATCTGTAGAATGGCTTTTCATTGTTGATTGCCTAGATGACAGAGATTGTGTAGTTGTTTCAGATCCAATGGTTCTGACTGTTTCAGTTGAAGTTGTTGTCAAGATATGTGATGACAGATCTCCAGAGGTTGACATTTTTTGTGAGGTTAGTATATATGTGCTACTTTGTTGGGTTGTGGTTGGATTTTCTGATTTAGGTTCAAAGGTCCTCATGCTTGTAAACTGCATTGTAGACTTAGGTAGTGTACGTGTTTCAGTTCCAGTAGTTGTTACTGCTTCGGTAAAAATTGTTGTCTCTTTGACTGGCTCACCAGTCATTGTCTGAGCAGTCACTGAGGTTGTTGGCAACAGGTAACTGCTTTGTGTATTAGTTGTTGCTTGACTCTCAGTAGTCATATCTGAAGAAAGGCTTTTGATTGTTGTATGCTGTGTTGTCAGAGGCAGAGTAGTTCCAAATTGATTAGTTGTTGTCGACATGGCTGTTGATGGCTCCTGAGTTGTTGATATATTTTCTGTTAGTGTAAGTGTAGTTTTTTGTTCGGTTGTTGTTGGTTTTACAGATGTGTTTGGTGTATTTGTCATGCTTGTTGGTTGTGTTGTAGACTCTTTCAATGTAGTTGTTGTAGGTGTAGTAACTGTAACAGATTCATTAGCAATTGTTGTCTCTTTTGCTCTGGATGTTAATCGCTCGCCAGTCCTTGTCTGAACAGTTACCGAGGTTGTTGGCAACAGGTCACTACTTTGTTGATGTGTTGTTATTTCACTCTGGGTTGTTATATCTTGAGAAAATCTCTTGATTGTTGATTGCATCGTTGACAGAGTTGGTGCAGTGGTTTCAAATCCATTAGTTGTTATAGAACTTGTTGTTGGCACGAGTGTTGAGGGCTCACCAGTTGTTGGTATATATTCTGACGTGGGAGGAAGTGTAGTTGTTTTTTCGGATGTATGTAGGGGATTCTTAGTGCTTGTTAATTTTGTGGTTGACTGTAGTAGTGCAGCTGTGGCAATTTTAGTAGCTGTAACAGATTCATTAACAATTGTTGTCTCTTTAGCTGCAGATATTAATAGCTCTCCAGTTCTTGTCTGAACAGTTGCTGAGGTCGTTGGCAACATTACACTGCTTTGTTGATTTGTTGTTTTTGGAATTTCAGTTGTCATGCGTGAAGAAAGGCTTTTGATTGTTGTATGCTGTGTTGTCACAGGCAGAGTAGTTCCAAATTGATTAGTTGTTGTCGACATGGCTGTTGATGGCTCCTGAGTTGTTGATATATTTTCTGTTAGTGTAGTTTTTTGTTCGGTTGTTGTTGGTTTTTCAGATGTGTTTGGTGTATTTGTCATGCTTGTTGGTTGTGTTGTAGACTCTTTCAATGTAGTTGTTGTAGGTGTAGTAGCTGTAACAGATTCATTAGCAATTGTTGTCTCTTTTGCTCTGGATGTTAATCGCTCGCCAGTCCTTGTCTGAACAGTTACCGAGGTTGTTGGCAACAGGGGACTACTTTGTTGATCTGTTGTTACTCCACTCTGGGTTGTTATATCTTCAGAAAATCTCTTGATTGTTGATTGCATCGTTGACAGAGTTGGTGCAGTGGTTTCAAATCCATTAGTTGTTATAGAACTTGTTGTTGGCACGAGTGTTGAGGGCTCACCAGTTGTTGGTATATATTCTGACGTGGGAGGAAGTGTAGTTGTTTTTTCGGATGTATGTAGGGGATTCTTAGTGCTTGTTAATTTTGTGGTTGACTGTAGTAGTGCAGCTGTGGCAATTTTAGTAGCTGTAACAGATTCATTAACAATTGTTGTCTCTTTAGCTGCAGATGTTAATAGCTCTCCAGTTCTTGTCTGAACAGTTGCTGAGGTCGTTGGCAACATTACACTGCTTTGTTGATTTGTTGTTTTTGGAATTTCAGTTGTCATGCGTGAAGAAAGGCTTTTGATTGTTGTATGCTGTGTTGTCACAGGCAGAGTAGTTCCAAATTGATTAGTTGTTGTCGACATGGCTGTTGATGGCTCCTGAGTTGTTGATATATTTTCTGTTAGTGTAGTTTTTTGTTCGGTTGTTGTTGGTTTTTCAGATGTGTTTGGTGTATTTGTCATGCTTGTTGGTTGTGTTGTAGACTCTTTCAATGTAGTTGTTGTAGGTGTAGTAGCTGTAACAGATTCATTAGCAATTGTTGTCTCTTTTGCTCTGGATGTTAATCGCTCGCCAGTCCTTGTCTGAACAGTTACCGAGGTTGTTGGCAACAGGTCACTACTTTGTTGATGTGATGTTATTTCACTCTGGGATGTTATATCTTGAGAAAATCTCTTGATTGTTGATTGCATTGTTGACAGAGTTGGTGCAGTGGTTTCATGTCCATTAGTTGTTATTGAACTTGTTGTTGGCACGAGTGTTGATGGCTCACCAGTTGTTGGTATATATTCTGACGTAGGAGTAAGTGTAGTTGTTTTTTCGGATGTATGTAGGGGATTTGTAGTGCTTGTTAATTTTGTGGTTGACTGTAGTAGTGTAGCTGTTGCAATTTTAGTAGCTGTAACAGATTCATTAACAATTGTTGTCTCTTTAGCTGCAGATGTTAATAGCTCTCCAGTTCTTGTCTGAACAGTTGCTGAGGTCGTTGGCAACATTACACTGCTTTGTTGATTTGTTGTTTTTGGAATTTCAGTTGTCATGCGTGAAGAAAGGCTTTTGATTGTTGTATGCTGTGTTGTCACAGGCAGAGTAGTTCCAAATTGATTAGTTGTTGTCGACATGGCTGTTGATGGCTCCTGAGTTGTTGATATATTTTCTGTTAGTGTAGTTTTTTGTTCGGTTGTTGTTGGTTTTTCAGATGTGTTTGGTGTATTTGTCATGCTTGTTGGTTGTGTTGTAGACTCTTTCAATGTAGTTGTTGTAGGTGTAGTAGCTGTAACAGATTCATTAGCAATTGTTGTCTCTTTTGCTCTGGATGTTAATCGCTCGCCAGTCCTTGTCTGAACAGTTACCGAGGTTGTTGGCAACAGGTCACTACTTTGTTGATGTGATGTTATTTCACTCTGGGATGTTATATCTTGAGAAAATCTCTTGATTGTTGATTGCATTGTTGACAGAGTTGGTGCAGTGGTTTCATGTCCATTAGTTGTTATTGAACTTGTTGTTGGCACGAGTGTTGATGGCTCACCAGTTGTTGGTATATATTCTGACGTAGGAGTAAGTGTAATTGTTTTTTCGGATGTATGTAGGGGATTTGTAGTGCTTGTTAATTTTGTGGTTGACTGTAGTAGTGTAGCTGTGGCAATTTTAGTAGCTGTAACAGATTCATTAACAATTGTTGTCTCTTTAGCTGCAGATGTTAATAGCTCTCCAGTTCTTGTCTGAACAGTTGCTGAGGTTGTTGGCAACATTACACTGTTTTGTTGATTTGTTGTTTTTGGAATTTCAGTTGTCATGCGTGAAGAAAGGATTTTGATTGTTGTATGCTGTGTTGTCAGAGGCAGAGTAGTTCCAAATTCATTAGTTGTTGTCGACATGGCTGTTGATGGCTCCTGAGTTGTTGATATATTTTCTGTTAGTGTAGTTTTATGTTCGGTTGTTGTTGGTTTTTCAGATGTGTTTGGTGTATTTGTCATGCTTGTTGGTTGTGTTGTAGACTCTTTCAATGTAGTTGTTGTAGGTGTAGTAACTGTAACAGATTCATTAGCAATTGTTGTCTCTTTTGCTCTGGATGTTAATCGCTCGCCAGTCCTTGTCTGAACAGTTACCGAGGTTGTTGGCAACAGGTCACTACTTTGTTGATGTGTTGTTACTCCACTCTGGGTTGTTATATCTTCAGAAAATCTCTTGATTGTTGATTGCATCGTTGACAGAGTTGGTGCAGTGGTTTCCAATCCATTAGTTGTTATAGAACTTGTTGTTGGCGCCAGTGTTGATGGCTCACCAGTTGTTGGTATATATTCTGACATAGGAGTAAGTGTAGTTGTTTTTTCGGATGTATGTAGGGGATTCGTAGTGCTTGTTAATTTCGTGGTTGACTGTAGTAGTGTAGCTGTGGCAATTTTAGTAGCTGTAACAGATTCATTAACAATTGTTGTCTCTTTAGCTGCAGATGTTAATAGCTCTCCAGTTCTTGTCTGAACAGTTGCTGAGGTTGTTGGCAACATTACACTGCTTTGTTGATTTGTTGTTTTTGGAATTTCAGTTGTCATGCGTGAAGAAAGGATTTTGATTGTTGTATGCTGTGTTGTCAGAGGCAGAGTAGTTCCAAATTCATTAGTTGTTGTCGACATGGCTGTTGATGGCTCCTGAGTTGTTGATATATTTTCTGTTAGTGTAGTTTTTTGTTCGGTTGTTGTTGGTTTTTCAGATGGGTTTGGTGTATTTGTCATGCTTGTTGGTTGTGTTGTAGACTCTTTCAATGTAGTTGTTGTAGGTGTAGTAACTGTAACAGATTCATTAGCAATTGTTGTCTCTTTAGCTGTAGATGTTAATAGCTCACCAGTTCCGGTTTGAACGGTTGTTGAGGTTGTTGGCAACAGGTCACTACTTTGTTGATGTGTTGTTACTCCACTCTGGGTTGTTATATCTTGAGAAAATCTCTTGATTGTTGATTGCATCGTTGACAGAGTTGGTGCAGTGGTTTCAAGTCCATTAGTTGTTATAGAACTTGTTGTTGGCACGAGTGTTGATGGCTCACCAGTTGTTGGTATATATTCTGACGTAGGAGTAAGTGTAGTTGTTTTTTCGGATGTATGTAGGGGATTCTTAGTGCTTGTTAATTTTGTGGTTGACTGTAGTAGTGTAGCTGTTGCAATTTTAGTAGCTGTAACAGATTCATTAACAATTGTTGTCTTTTTAGCTGCAGATGTTAATAGCTCTCCAGTTCTTGTCTGAACAGTTGCTGAGGTTGTTGGCAACATTACACTGCTTTGTTGATTTGTTGTTTTTGGAATTTCAGTTGTCATGCGTGAAGAAAGGATTTTGATTGTTGTATGCTGTGTTGTCAGAGGCAGAGTAGTTCCAAATTCATTAGTTGTTGTCGACATGGCTGTTGATGGCTCCTGAGTTGTTGATATATTTTCTGTTAGTGTAGTTTTTTGTTCGGTTGTTGTTGGTTTTTCAGATGTGTTTGGTGTATTTGTCATGCTTGTTGGTTGTGTTGTAGACTCTTTCAATGTAGTTGTTGTAGGTGTAGTAACTGTAACAGATTCATTAGCAATTGTTGTCTCTTTTGCTCTGGATGTTAATCGCTCGCCAGTCCTTGTCTGAACAGTTACCGAGGTTGTTGGCAACAGGGGACTACTTTGTTGATCTGTTGTTACTCCACTCTGGGTTGTTATATCTTCAGAAAATCTCTTGATTGTTGATTGCATCGTTGACAGAGTTGGTGCAGTGGTTTCCAATCCATTAGTTGTTATAGAACTTGTTGTTGGCACGAGTGTTGATGGCTCAGCAGTTGTTGGTATATATTCTGACATAGGAGTAAGTGTAGTTGTTTTTTCGGATGTATGTAGGGGATTCGTAGTGCTTGTTAATTTTGTGGTTGACTGTAGTAGTGTAGCTGTTGCAATTTTAGTAGCTGTAACAGATTCATTAACAATTGTTGTCTCTTTAGCTGCAGATGTTAATAGCTCTCCAGTTCTTGTCTGAACAGTTGCTGAGGTTGTTGGCAACATTACACTGTTTTGTTGATTTGTTGTTTTTGGAATTTCAGTTGTCATGCGTGAAGAAAGGATTTTGATTGTTGTATGCTGTGTTGTCAGAGGCAGAGTAGTTCCAAATTCATTAGTTGTTGTCGACATGGCTGTTGATGGCTCCTGAGTTGTTGATATATTTTCTGTTAGTGTAGTTTTATGTTCGGTTGTTGTTGGTTTTTCAGATGTGTTTGGTGTATTTGTCATGCTTGTTGGTTGTGTTGTAGACTCTTTCAATGTAGTTGTTGTAGGTGTAGTAACTGTAACAGATTCATTAGCAATTGTTGTCTCTTTAGCTGTAGATGTTAATAGCTCACCAGTTCCGGTTTGAACGGTTGTTGAGGTTGTTGGCAACAGGTCACTACTTTGTTGATGTGTTGTTACTCCACTCTGGGTTGTTATATCTTGAGAAAATCTCTTGATTGTTGATTGCATCGTTGACAGAGTTGGTGCAGTGGTTTCAAGTCCATTAGTTGTTATAGAACTTGTTGTTGGCACAAGTGTTGATGGCTCACCAGTTGTTGGTATATATTCTGACGTAGGAGTAAGTGTAGTTGTTTTTTCGGATATATGTAGGGGATTCGTAGTGCTTGTTAATTTTGTGGTTGACTGTAGTAGTGTAGCTGTTGCAATTTTAGTAGCTGTGACAGATTCACTAACAATTGTTGTCTCTTTTGCTGCAGATGTTAATAGCTCTCCAGTTCTTGTCTGAACAGTTGCTGAGGTTGTTGGCAACATTACACTGCTTTGTTGATTTGTTGTTTTTGGAATTTCAGTTGTCATGCGTGAAGAAAGGATTTTGATTGTTGTATGCTGTGTTGTCAGAGGCAGAGTAGTTCCAAATTCATTAGTTGTTGTCGACATGGCTGTTGATGGCTCCTGAGTTGTTGATATATTTTCTGTTAGTGTAGTTTTATGTTCGGTTGTTGTTGGTTTTTCAGATGTGTTTGGTGTATTTGTCATGCTTGTTGGTTGTGTTGTAGACTCTTTCAATGTAGTTGTTGTAGGTGTAGTAACTGTAACAGATTCATTAGCAATTGTTGTCTCTTTTGCTCTGGATGTTAATCGCTCGCCAGTCCTTGTCTGAACAGTTACCGAGGTTGTTGGCAACAGGTCACTACTTTGTTGATGTGTTGTTACTCCACTCTGGGTTGTTATATCTTCAGAAAATCTCTTGATTGTTGATTGCATCGTTGACAGAGTTGGTGCAGTGGTTTCCAATCCATTAGTTGTTATAGAACTTGTTGTTGGCGCCAGTGTTGATGGCTCACCAGTTGTTGGTATATATTCTGACATAGGAGTAAGTGTAGTTGTTTTTTCGGATGTATGTAGGGGATTCGTAGTGCTTGTTAATTTCGTGGTTGACTGTAGTAGTGTAGCTGTGGCAATTTTAGTAGCTGTAACAGATTCATTAACAATTGTTGTCTCTTTAGCTGCAGATGTTAATAGCTCTCCAGTTCTTGTCTGAACAGTTGCTGAGGTTGTTGGCAACATTACACTGCTTTGTTGATTTGTTGTTTTTGGAATTTCAGTTGTCATGCGTGAAGAAAGGATTTTGATTGTTGTATGCTGTGTTGTCAGAGGCAGAGTAGTTCCAAATTCATTAGTTGTTGTCGACATGGCTGTTGATGGCTCCTGAGTTGTTGATATATTTTCTGTTAGTGTAGTTTTTTGTTTGGTTGTTGTTGGTTTTTCAGATGTGTTTGGTGTATTTGTCATGCTTGTTGGTTGTGTTGTAGACTCTTTCAATGTAGTTGTTGTAGGTGTAGTAACTGTAACAGATTCATTAGCAATTGTTGTCTCTTTAGCTGCAGATGTTAATAGCTCTCCAGTTCTTGTCTGAACAGTTGCTGAGGTTGTTGGCACCATTACACTGCTTTGTTGATTTGTTGTTTTTGGAATTTCAGTTGTCATGCGTGAAGAAAGGATTTTGATTGTTGTATACTGTGTTGTCAGAGGCAGAGTAGTTCCAAATTCATTAGTTGTTGTCGACATGGCTGTTGATGGCTCCTGAGTTGTTGATATATTTTCTGTTAGTGTAGTTTTTTGTTCGGTTGTTGTTGGTTTTTCAGATGGGTTTGGTGTATTTGTCATGCTTGTTGGTTGTGTTGTAGACTCTTTCAATGTAGTTGTTGTAGGTGTAGTAACTGTAACAGATTCATTAGCAATTGTTGTCTCTTTAGCTGTAGATGTTAATAGCTCACCAGTTCCGGTTTGAACGGTTGTTGAGGTTGTTGGCAACAGGTCACTACTTTGTTGATGTGTTGTTACTCCACTCTGGGTTGTTATATCTTGAGAAAATCTCTTGATTGTTGATTGCATCGTTGACAGAGTTGGTGCAGTGGTTTCAAGTCCATTAGTTGTTATAGAACTTGTTGTTGGCACGAGTGTTGATGGCTCACCAGTTGTTGGTATATATTCTGACGTAGGAGTAAGTGTAGTTGTTTTTTCGGATGTATGTAGGGGATTCTTAGTGCTTGTTAATTTTGTGGTTGACTGTAGTAGTGTAGCTGTTGCAATTTTAGTAGCTGTAACAGATTCATTAACAATTGTTGTCTCTTTAGCTGCAGATGTTAATAGCTCTCCAGTTCTTGTCTGAACAGTTGCTGAGGTTGTTGGCAACATTACACTGCTTTGTTGATTTGTTGTTTTTGGAATTTCAGTTGTCATGCGTGAAGAAAGGATTTTGATTGTTGTATGCTGTGTTGTCAGAGGCAGAGTAGTTCCAAATTCATTAGTTGTTGTCGACATGGCTGTTGATGGCTCCTGAGTTGTTGATATATTTTCTGTTAGTGTAGTTTTTTGTTCGGTTGTTGTTGGTTTTTCAGATGGGTTTGGTGTATTTGTCATGCTTGTTGGTTGTGTTGTAGACTCTTTCAATGTAGTTGTTGTAGGTGTAGTAACTGTAACAGATTCATTAGCAATTGTTGTCTCTTTAGCTGTAGATGTTAATAGCTCACCAGTTCCGGTTTGAACGGTTGTTGAGGTTGTTGGCAACAGGTCACTACTTTGTTGATGTGTTGTTACTCCACTCTGGGTTGTTATATCTTGAGAAAATCTCTTGATTGTTGATTGCATCGTTGACAGAGTTGGTGCAGTGGTTTCAAGTCCATTAGTTGTTATAGAACTTGTTGTTGGCACGAGTGTTGATGGCTCACCAGTTGTTGGTATATATTCTGACGTAGGAGTAAGTGTAGTTGTTTTTTCGGATGTATGTAGGGGATTCGTAGTGCTTGTTAATTTTGTGGTTGACTGTAGTAGTGTAGCTGTTGCAATTTTAGTAGCTGTAACAGATTCATTAACAATTGTTGTCTCTTTAGCTGCAGATGTTAATAGCTCTCCAGTTCTTGTCTGAACAGTTGCTGAGGTTGTTGGCAACATTACACTGCTTTGTTGATTTGTTGTTTTTGGAATTTCAGTTGTCATGCGTGAAGAAAGGATTTTGATTGTTGTATGCTGTGTTGTCAGAGGCAGAGTAGTTCCAAATTCATTAGTTGTTGTCGACATGGCTGTTGATGGCTCCTGAGTTGTTGATATATTTTCTGTTAGTGTAGTTTTTTGTTCGGTTGTTGTTGGTTTTTCAGATGGTTTGGTGTATTTGTCATGCTTGTTGGTTGTGTTGTAGACTCTTTCAATGTAGTTGTTGTAGGTGTAGTAACTGTACAGATTCATTAGCAATTGTTGTCTCTTTTGCTCTGGATGTTAATCGCTCGCCAGTCCTTGTCTGAACAGTTACCGAGGTTGTTGGCAACAGGTCACTACTTTGTTGATCTGTTGTTACTCCACTCTGGGTTGTTATATCTTCAGAAAATCTCTTGATTGTTGATTGCATCGTTGACAGAGTTGGTGCAGTGGTTTCCAATCCATTAGTTGTTATAGAACTTGTTGTTGGCGCCAGTGTTGATGGCTCACCAGTTGTTGGTATATATTCTGACATAGGAGTAAGTGTAGTTGTTTTTTCGGATGTATGTAGGGGATTCGTAGTGCTTGTTAATTTCGTGGTTGACTGTAGTAGTGTAGCTGTGGCAATTTTAGTAGCTGTAACAGATTCATTAACAATTGTTGTCTCTTTAGCTGCAGATGTTAATAGCTCTCCAGTTCTTGTCTGAACAGTTGCTGAGGTTGTTGGCAACATTACACTGCTTTGTTGATTTGTTGTTTTTGGAATTTCAGTTGTCATGCGTGAAGAAAGGATTTTGATTGTTGTATGCTGTGTTGTCAGAGGCAGAGTAGTTCCAAATTCATTAGTTGTTGTCGACATGGCTGTTGATGGCTCCTGAGTTGTTGATATATTTTCTGTTAGTGTAGTTTTTTGTTCGGTTGTTGTTGGTTTTTCAGATGTGTTTGGTGTATTTGTCATGCTTGTTGGTTGTGTTGTAGACTCTTTCAATGTAGTTGTTGTAGGTGTAGTAACTGTAACAGATTCATTAGCAATTGTTGTCTCTTTAGCTGTAGATGTTAATAGCTCACCAGTTCCGGTTTGAACAGTTGTTGAGGTTGTTGGCAACAGGTCACTACTTTGTTGATGTGTTGTTACTCCACTCTGGGTTGTTATATCTTGAGAAAATCTCTTGATTGTTGATTGCATCGTTGACAGAGTTGGTGCAGTGGTTTCAATCCATTAGTTGTTATAGAACTTGTTGTTGGCACGAGTGTTGATGGCTCACCAGTTGTTATATATTCTGACGTAGGAGTAAGTGTAGTTGTTTTTCGGATGTATGTAGGGGATTCGTAGTGCTTGTTAATTTTGTGGTTGACTGTAGTAGTGTAGCTGTTGCAATTTTAGTAGCTGTAACAGATTCATTAACAATTGTTGTCTCTTTAGCTGCAGATGTTAATAGCTCTCCAGTTCTTGTCTGAACAGTTGCTGAGGTTGTTGGCAACATTACACTGCTTTGTTGATTTGTTGTTTTTGGAATTTCAGTTGTCATGCGTGAAGAAAGGATTTTGATTGTTGTATGCTGTGTTGTCAGAGGCAGAGTAGTTCCAAATTCATTAGTTGTTGTCGACATGGCTGTTGATGGCTCCTGAGTTGTTGATATATTTTCTGTTAGTGTAGTTTTTTTGGTTGGTTGTTGTTGGTTTTTCAGATGTGTTTGGTGTATTTGTCATGCTTGTTGGTTGTGTTGTAGACTCTTTCAATGTAGTTGTTGTAGGTGTAGTAACTGTAACAGATTCATTAGCAATTGTTGTCTCTTTAGCTGCAGATGTTAATAGCTCTCCAGTTCTTGTCTGAACAGTTGCTGAGGTTGTTGGCAACATTACACTGCTTTGTTGATTTGTTGTTTTTTTGGAATTTCAGTTGTCATGCGTGAAGAAAGGATTTTGATTGTTGTATACTGTGTTGTCAGAGGCAGAGTAGTTCCAAATTCATTAGTTGTTGTCGACATGGCTGTTGATGGCTCCTGAGTTGTTGATATATTTTCTGTTAGTGTAGTTTTTTGTTCGGTTGTTGTTGGTTTTTCAGATGGTTTGGTGTATTTGTCATGCTTGTTGGTTGTGTTGTAGACTCTTTCAATGTAGTTGTTGTAGGTGTAGTAACTGTAACAGATTCATTAGCAATTGTTGTCTCTTTGCTCTGGATGTTAATCGCTCGCCAGTCCTTGTCTGAACAGTTACCGAGGTTGTTGGCAACAGGTCACTACTTTGTTGATCTGTTGTTACTCCACTCTGGGTTGTTATATCTTCAGAAAATCTCTTGATTGTTGATTGCATCGTTGACAGAGTTGGTGCAGTGGTTTCCAATCCATTAGTTGTTATAGAACTTGTTGTTGGCACGAGTGTTGATGGCTCACCAGTTGTTGGTATATATTCTGACATAGGAGTAAGTGTAGTTGTTTTTTCGGATGTATGTAGGGGATTCGTAGTGCTTGTTAATTTTGTGGTTGACTGTAGTAGTGTAGCTGTTGCAATTTTAGTAGCTGTAACAGATTCATTAACAATTGTTGTCTCTTTAGCTGCAGATGTTAATAGCTCTCCAGTTCTTGTCTGAACAGTTGCTGAGGTTGTTGGCAACATTACACTGCTTTGTTGATTTGTTGTTTTTGGAATTTCAGTTGTCATGCGTGAAGAAAGGATTTTGATTGTTGTATGCTGTGTTGTCAGAGGCAGAGTAGTTCCAAATTCATTAGTTGTTGTCGACATGGCTGTTGATGGCTCCTGAGTTGTTGATATATTTTTGTTAGTGTAGTTTTATGTTCGGTTGTTGTTGGTTTTTCAGATGTGTTTGGTGTATTTGTCATGCTTGTTGGTTGTGTTGTAGACTCTTTCAATGTAGTTGTTGTAGGTGTAGTAACTGTAACAGATTCATTAGCAATTGTTGTCTCTTTAGCTGTAGATGTTAATAGCTCACCAGTTCCGGTTTGAACGGTTGTTGAGGTTGTTGGCAACAGGTCACTACTTTGTTGATGTGTTGTTACTCCACTCTGGGTTGTTATATCTTGAGAAAATCTCTTGATTGTTGATTGCATCGTTGACAGAGTTGGTGCAGTGGTTTCAATCCATTAGTTGTTATAGAACTTGTTGTTGGCACAAGTGTTGATGGCTCACCAGTTGTTGGTATATATTCTGACGTAGGAGTAAGTGTAGTTGTTTTTTCGGATGTATGTAGGGGATTCGTAGTGCTTGTTAATTTTGTGGTTGACTGTAGTAGTGTAGCTGTTGCAATTTTAGTAGCTGTAACAGATTCATTAACAATTGTTGTCTCTTTAGCTGCAGATGTTAATAGCTCTCCAGTTCTTGTCTGAACAGTTGCTGAGGTTGTTGGCAACATTACACTGCTTTGTTGATTTGTTGTTTTTGGAATTTCAGTTGTCATGCGTGAAGAAAGGATTTTGATTGTTGTATGCTGTGTTGTCAGAGGCAGAGTAGTTCCAAATTCATTAGTTGTTGTCGACATGGCTGTTGATGGCTCCTGAGTTGTTGATATATTTTCTGTTAGTGTAGTTTTATGTTCGGTTGTTGTGGTTTTTCAGATGTGTTTGGTGTATTTGTCATGCTTGTTGGTTGTGTTGTAGACTCTTTCAATGTAGTTGTTGTAGGTGTAGTAACTGTAACAGATTCATTAGCAATTGTTGTCTCTTTTGCTCTGGATGTTAATCGCTCGCCAGTCCTTGTCTGAACAGTTACCGAGGTTGTTGGCAACAGGTCACTACTTTGTTGATGTGTTGTTACTCCACTCTGGGTTGTTATATCTTCAGAAAATCTCTTGATTGTTGATTGCATCGTTGACAGAGTTGGTGCAGTGGTTTCCAATCCATTAGTTGTTATAGAACTTGTTGTTGGCGCCAGTGTTGATGGCTCACCAGTTGTTGGTATATATTCTGACATAGGAGTAAGTGTAGTTGTTTTTTCGGATGTATGTAGGGGATTCGTAGTGCTTGTTAATTTTGTGGTTGACTGTAGTAGTGTAGCTGTTGCAATTTTAGTAGCTGTAACAGATTCATTAACAATTGTTGTCTCTTTAGCTGCAGATGTTAATAGCTCTCCAGTTCTTGTCTGAACAGTTGCTGAGGTTGTTGGCAACATTACACTGCTTTGTTGATTTGTTGTTTTTGGAATTTCAGTTGTCATGCGTGAAGAAAGGATTTTGATTGTTGTATGCTGTGTTGTCAGAGGCAGAGTAGTTCCAAATTCATTAGTTGTTGTCGACATGGCTGTTGATGGCTCCTGAGTGTTGATATATTTTCTGTTAGTGTAGTTTTTGTTTGGTTGTTGTTGGTTTTTCAGATGTGTTTGGTGTATTTGTCATGCTTGTTGGTTGTGTTGTAGACTCTTTCAATGTAGTTGTTGTAGGTGTAGTAACTGTAACAGATTCATTAGCAATTGTTGTCTCTTTAGCTGTAGATGTTAATAGCTCACCAGTTCCGGTTTGAACGGTTGTTGAGGTTGTTGGCAACAGGTCACTACTTTGTTGATGTGTTGTTACTCCACTCTGGGTTGTTATATCTTGAGAAAATCTCTTGATTGTTGATTGCATCGTTGACAGAGTTGGTGCAGTGGTTTCAAGTCCATTAGTTGTTATAGAACTTGTTGTTGGCACGAGTGTTGATGGCTCACCAGTTGTTGGTATATATTCTGACGTAGGAGTAAGTGTAGTTGTTTTTTCGGATGTATGTAGGGGATTCGTAGTGCTTGTTAATTTTGTGGTTGACTGTAGTAGTGTAGCTGTTGCAATTTTAGTAGCTGACAGATTCATTAACAATTGTTGTCTCTTTAGCTGCAGATGTTAATAGCTCTCCAGTTCTTGTCTGAACAGTTGCTGAGGTTGTTGGCAACATTACACTGCTTTGTTGATTTGTTGTTTTTGGAATTTCAGTTGTCATGCGTGAAGAAAGGATTTTGATTGTTGTATGCTGTGTTGTCAGAGGCAGAGTAGTTCCAAATTCATTAGTTGTTGTCGACATGGCTGTTGATGGCTCCTGAGTTGTTGATATATTTTCTGTTAGTGTAGTTTTTGTTCGGTTGTTGTTGGTTTTTCAGATGTGTTTGGTGTATTTGTCATGCTTGTTGGTTGTGTTGTAGACTCTTTCAATGTAGTTGTTGTAGGTGTAGTAACTGTAACAGATTCATTAGCAATTGTTGTCTCTTTAGCTGCAGATGTTAATCGCTCGCCAGTTCTTGTCTGAACAGTTACCGAGGTTGTTGGCAACAGGGGACTACTTTGTTGATCTGTTGTTACTCCACTCTGGGTTGTTATATCTTCAGAAAATCTCTTGATTGTTGATTGCATCGTTGACAGAGTTGGTGCAGTGGTTTCCAATCCATTAGTTGTTATAGAACTTGTTGTTGGCGCGAGTGTTGATGGCTCACCAGTTGTTGGTATATATTCTGACATAGGAGTAAGTGTAGTTGTTTTTCGGATGTATGTAGGGGATTCGTAGTGCTTGTTAATTTTGTGGTTGACTGTAGTAGTGTAGCTGTTGCAATTTTAGTAGCTGTAACAGATTCATTAACAATTGTTGTCTCTTTAGCTGCAGATGTTAATAGCTCTCCAGTTCTTGTCTGAACAGTTGCTGAGGTTGTTGGCAACATTACACTGCTTTGTTGATGTTGTTTTTGGAATTTCAGTTGTCATGCGTGAAGAAAGGATTTTGATTGTTGTATGCTGTGTTGTCAGAGGCAGAGTAGTTCCAAATTCATTAGTTGTTGTCGACATGGCTGTTGATGGCTCCTGAGTTGTTGATATATTTTTTGTTAGTGTAGTTTTTATGTTCGGTTGTTGTTGGTTTTTCAGATGTGTTTGGTGTATTTGTCATGCTTGTTGGTTGTGTTGTAGACTCTTTCAATGTAGTGTTGTAGGTGTAGTAACTGTAACAGATTCATTAGCAATTGTTGTCTCTTTAGCTGTAGATGTTAATAGCTCACCAGTTCCGGTTTGAACGGTTGTTGAGGTTGTTGGCAACAGGTCACTACTTTGTTGATGTGTTGTTACTCCACTCTGGGTTGTTATATCTTGAGAAAATCTCTTGATTGTTGATTGCATCGTTGACAGAGTTGGTGCAGTGGTTTCAGTCCATTAGTTGTTATAGAACTTGTTGTTGGCACGAGTGTTGATGGCTCACCAGTTGTTGGTATATATTCTGACGTAGGAGTAAGTGTAGTTGTTTTTTCGGATGTATGTAGGGGATTCGTAGTGCTTGTTAATTTTGTGGTTGACTGTAGTAGTGTAGCTGTTGCAATTTTAGTAGCTGTAACAGATTCATTAACAATTGTTGTCTCTTTAGCTGCAGATGTTAATAGCTCTCCAGTTCTTGTCTGAACAGTTGCTGAGGTTGTTGGCAACATTACACTGCTTTGTTGATTTGTTGTTTTTGGAATTTCAGTTGTCATGCGTGAAGAAAGGATTTTGATTGTTGTATGCTGTGTTGTCAGAGGCAGAGTAGTTCCAAATTCATTAGTTGTTGTCGACATGGCTGTTGATGGCTCCTGAGTTGTTGATATATTTTCTGTTAGTGTAGTTTTTTGTTCGGTTGTTGTTGGTTTTTCAGATGTGTTTGGTGTATTTGTCATGCTTGTTGGTTGTGTTGTAGACTCTTTCAATGTAGTTGTTGTAGGTGTAGTAACTGACAGATTCATTAGCAATTGTTGTCTCTTTGCTCTGGATGTTAATCGCTCGCCAGTCCTTGTCTGAACAGTTACCGAGGTTGTTGGCAACAGGTCACTACTTTGTTGATCTGTTGTTACTCACTCTGGGTTGTTATATCTTCAGAAAATCTCTTGATTGTTGATTGCATCGTTGACAGAGTTGGTGCAGTGGTTCCAATCCATTAGTTGTTATAGAACTTGTTGTTGGCGCGAGTGTTGATGGCTCACCAGTTGTTGGTATATATCTGACATAGGAGTAAGTGTAGTTGTTTTTTCGGATGTATGTAGGGGATTCGTAGTGCTTGTTATTTTGTGGTTGACTGTAGTAGTGTAGCTGTTGCAATTTTAGTAGCTGTAACAGATTCATTAACAATTGTTGTCTCTTTAGCTGCAGATGTTAATAGCTCTCCAGTTCTTGTCTGAACAGTTGCTGAGGTTGTTGGCAACATTACACTGCTTTGTTGATTTGTTGTTTTGGAATTTCAGTTGTCATGCGTGAAGAAAGGATTTTGATTGTTGTATGCTGTGTTGTCAGAGGCAGAGTAGTTCCAAATCATTAGTTGTTGTCGACATGGCTGTTGATGGCTCCTGAGTTGTTGATATATTTTCTGTTAGTGTAGTTTTATGTTCGGTGTTGTGTGGTTTTTCAGATGTGTTTGGTGTATTTGTCATGCTTGTTGGTTGTGTTGTAGACTCTTTCAATGTAGTTGTTGTAGGTGTAGTAACTGTAACAGATTCATTAGCAATTGTTGTCTCTTTTGCTGGGATGTTAATCGCTCACCAGTCCGGTTTGAACGGTTGTTACCGAGGTTGTTGGCAACAGGTCACTACTTTGTTGATGTGTTGTTACTCCACTCTGGGTGTGTTATATCTTGAGAAAATCTCTTGATTGTTGATTGCATCGTTGACAGAGTTGGTGCAGTGGTTTCAAGTCCATTAGTTGTTATAGAACTTGTTGTTGGCACAAGTGTTGATGGCTCACCAGTTGTTGGTATATATTCTGACATAGGAGTAAGTGTAGTTGTTTTTTCGGATGTATGTAGGGGATTCGTAGTGCTTGTTAATTTTGTGGTTGACTGTAGTAGTGTAGCTGTTGCAATTTTAGTAGCTGTAACAGATTCATTAACAATTGTTGTCTCTTTAGCTGCAGATGTTAATAGCTCTCCAGTTCTTGTCTGAACAGTTGCTGAGGTTGTTGGCAACATTACACTGCTTTGTTGATTGTTGTTTTTGGAATTTCAGTTGTCATGCGTGAAGAAAGGATTTTGATTGTTGTATGCTGTGTTGTCAGAGGCAGAGTAGTTCCAAATTCATTAGTTGTTGTCGACATGGCTGTTGATGGCTCCTGAGTTGTTGATATATTTTCTGTTAGTGTAGTTTTTATGTTCGGGTTGTTGGTTTTTCAGATGTGTGGTGTATTTGTCATGCTTGTTGGTTGTGTTGTAGACTCTTTCAATGTAGTTGTTGTAGGTGTAGTAACTGTAACAGATTCATTAGCAATTGTTGTCTCTTTTGCTCTGGATGTTAATCGCTCGCCAGTCCTTGTCTGAACAGTTACCGAGGTTGTTGGCAACAGGTCACTACTTTGTTGATGTGTTGTTACTCCACTCTGGGTTGTTATATCTTCAGAAAATCTCTTGATTGTTGATTGCATCGTTGACAGAGTTGGTGCAGTGGTTTCCAATCCATTAGTTGTTATAGAACTTGTTGTTGGCGCCAGTGTTGATGGCTCACCAGTTGTTGGTATATATTCTGACATAGGAGTAAGTGTAGTTGTTTTTTCGGATGTATGTAGGGGATTCGTAGTGCTTGTTAATTTTGTGGTTGACTGTAGTAGTGTAGCTGTTGCAATTTTAGTAGCTGTAACAGATTCATTAACAATTGTTGTCTCTTTAGCTGCAGATGTTAATAGCTCTCCAGTTCTTGTCTGAACAGTTGCTGAGGTTGTTGGCAACATTACACTGCTTTGTTGATTTGTTGTTTTGGAATTTCAGTTGTCATGCGTGAAGAAAGGATTTGATTGTTGTATGCTGTGTTGTCAGAGGCAGAGTAGTTCCAAATTCATTAGTTGTTGTCGACATGGCTGTGATGGCTCCTGAGTTGTTGATATATTTTCTGTTAGTGTAGTTTTTTGTTTGGTTGTTGTTGGTTTTTCAGAGTGTTTGTTTTGTGTATTTGTCATGCTTGTTGGTTGTGTTGTAGACTCTTTCAATGTAGTTGTTGTAGGTGTAGTAACTGTAACAGATTCATTAGCAATTGTTGTCTCTTTAGCTGCAGATGTTAATAGCTCTCCAGTCTTGTCTGAACAGTTGCTGAGGTTGTTGGCAACATTACTGCTTTGTTGATTTGTTGTTTTTGGAATTTCAGTTGTCATGCGTGAAGAAAGG